>OY821518.1:159501299-160040645 GCA_963682025.1 Cordilura impudica
ATTGCAAAATTAAGTACTATACCTAAATTCTTTGAAAAAATTATAACTGATCAACTATGTCACCAAGTCAACACATTAATTTCTCCATTCCAACATGGCTTTCAAAAACGGTGCTCAACCTCAACGAACCTTTTACATCTTACAACAATAGTCAATCGTGGCTTTCTTCAAAGAAAGCAAACTGACGCAATTTACACTGATTTCAGCAAGGCGTTTGATAAAGTCAACCATAAACTTCTTATAAAGAAATTACATCTAATGGGATTTTCTGATCTTAGTACAAAGTGGATATATTCATATTTGACAAACAGAAAGCAAAATGTACTTTTTAATAACATATCTTCGAAAAATATTAATGTTTTATCTGGAGTACCGCAAGGCAGCCATCTTGGACCGCTTTTATTTTCTTTATTTATAAATGATTTGCCACAGGTTATTCAGTTTTCAAATATCCTGATGTATGCTGACGATGTAAAAGTCTTTATGAGTTATAACCAATATTCCGACCACACTTATCTTCAAAATGATTTGGATTCGTTTCACTCATGGTGTATTTTAAATTTAATGGAGCTCAATCTTAAAAAGTGCAAATATATGCGTTTTGTTCGAAAAAGACCAATATCTGTAAATTACGTGTTGGGAGGCTTTCAATTGGAAAAAGTTGATAACTTCTTAGATCTTGGTGTCTTATTAGATTCAAAACTTAGTTTCGTTCTTCATATTACAATTACGGTAAACAAAGCCAGAGGAGTTCTTGGTTTTATAAAACGTTGGTCTAAAGAGTTCAACGATCCGTATGTAACAAAAACACTATACACGTCACTTGTGAGACCGATTTTGGAATATGCATCTATTAAATGGGACCCTATCTATCAAACTCATATTGATAGCATTGAATCGGTGCAAAAACAATTCCTACTATTCTGTCTTCGCAGCTTAAATTTTAACCAATTAAATCTTCCGTCATATAACAGCAGACTCGCCCTTGTTAAGCTGCCAACCTTAAAAAGCCGCAGATCTATGCTAAACGTTTCGTTTCTTTTGAACATAATTAATGGCGATGTTTGTTCTGGTTTTCTGATCAACAATATTTCATTTAACATCCCCCAACGGCCAACACGTTTCTTCTCACCCTTAACTGTCCAGTTTTATAGATCAAATTATGCAAACGGTGATCCGCTTAGACGAATGTGTTCTGAATTTAATAAGCTTTATAGATTTATAGATTTTTTTTCAAATACAAATGTCATAAAAAGTAATATAATAATTTATTTGAACACATTAAATTAAATTTTTTAATTTTTCATTCATTGTTAAATGTTTTTTTAAATAGTCTGTAAGGATTAATTCCATAGATTAATAATAATAAATAAAATAAAAATAAAATTATATTATATTATATTATATTATATTATATTATATTATATTATATTATATTATATTATATTATATTATATTATATTATATTATATTATATTATATTATATTATATTATATTATATTATATTATATTATATTATATTATATTATATTATATTATATTATATTATATTATATTATATTATATTATATTATATTATATTATATTATATTATATTATATTATATTATATTATATTATATTATATTATATTATATTATATTATATTATATTATATTATATTATATTATATTATATTATATTATATTATATTATATTATATTATATTATATTATATTATATTATATTATATTATATTATATTATATTATATTATATTATATTATATTATATTATATTATATTATATTATATTATATTATATTATATTATATTATATTATATTATATTATATTATATTATATTATATTATATTATATTATATTATATTATATTATATTATATTATATTATATTATATTATATTATATTATATTATATTATATTATATTATATTATATTATATTATATTATATTATATTATATTATATTATATTATATTATATTATATTATATTATATTATATTATATTATATTATATTATATTATATTATATTATATTATATTATATTATATTATATTATATTATATTATATTATATTATATTATATTATATTATATTATATTATATTATATTATATTATATTATATTATATTATATTATATTATATTATATTATATTATATAATATTATATTATATTATATTATATTATATTATATTATATTATATTATATTATATTATATTATATTATATTATATTATATTATATTATATTATATTATATTATATTATATTATATTATATTATATTATATTATATTATATTATATTATATTATATTATATTATATTATATTATATTATATTATATTATATTATATTATATTATATTATATTATATTATATTATATTATATTATATTATATTATATTATATTATATTATATTATATTATATTATATTATATTATATTATATTATATTATATTATATTATATTATATTATATTATATTATATTATATTATATTATATTATATTATATTATATTATATTATATTATATTATATTATATTATATTATATTATATTATATTATATTATATTATATTATATTATATTATATTATATTATATTATATTATATTATATTATATTATATTATATTATATTATATTATATTATATTATATTATATTATATTATATTATATTATATTATATTATATTATATTATATTATATTATATTATATTATATTATATTATATTATATTATATTATATTATATTATATTATATTATATTATATTATATTATATTATATTATATTATATTATATTATATTATATTATATTATATTATATTATATTATATTATATTATATTATATTATATTATATTATATTATATTATATTATATTATATTATATTATATTATATTATATTATATTATATTATATTATATTATATTATATTATATTATATTATATTATATTATATTATATTATATTATATTATATTATATTATATTATATTATATTATATTATATTATATTATATTATATTATATTATATTATATTATATTATATTATATTATATTATATTATATTATATTATATTATATTATATTATATTATATTATATTATATTATATTATATTATATTATATTATATTATATTATATTATATTATATTATATTATATTATATTATATTATATTATATTATATTATATTATATTATATTATATTATATTATATTATATTATATTATATTATATTATATTATATTATATTATATTATATTATATTATATTATATTATATTATATTATATTATATTATATTATATTATATTATATTATATTATATTATATTATATTATATTATATTATATTATATTATATTATATTATATTATATTATATTATATTATATTATATTATATTATATTATATTATATTATATTATATTATATTATATTATATTATATTATATTATATTATATTATATTATATTATATTATATTATATTATATTATATTATATTATATTATATTATATTATATTATATTATATTATATTATATTATATTATATTATATTATATTATATTATATTATATTATATTATATTATATTATATTATATTATATTATATTATATTATATTATATTATATTATATTATATTATATATATTATATTATATTATATTATATTATATTATATTATATTATATTATATTATATTATATTATATTATATTATATTATATTATATTATATTATATTATATTATATTATATTATATTATATTATATTATATTATATTATATTATATTATATTATATTATATTATATTATATTATATTATATTATATTATATTATATTATATTATATTATATTATATTATATTATATTATATTATATTATATTATATTATATTATATTATATTATATTATATTATATTATATTATATTATATTATATTATATTATATTATATTATATTATTATATTATATTATATTATATTATATTATATTATATATATTATATTATATTATATTATATTATATTATATTATATTATATTATATTATATTATATTATATTATATTATATTATATTATATTATATTATATTATATTATATTATATTATATTATATTATATTATATTATATTATATTATATTATATTATATTATATTATATATTATATTATATTATATTATATTATATTATATTATATTATATTATATTATATTATATTATATTATATTATATTATATTATATTATATATATTATATATATTATATTATATTATATTATATTATATTATATTATATTATATTATTATATTATATTATATTATATTATATTATATTATATTATATTATATTATATTATATTATATTATATTATATTATATTATATTATATTATATTATATTATATTATATTATATTATATTATATTATATTATATTATATTATATTATATTATATTATATTATATTATATTATATTATATTATATTATATTATATTATATTATATTATATTATATTATATTATATTATATTATATTATATTATATTATATTATATTATATTATATTATATTATATTATATTATATTATATTATATTATATTATATTATATTATATTATATTATATTATATTATATTATATTATATTATATTATATTATATTATATTATATTATATTATATTATATTATATTATATTATATTATATTATATTATATTATATTATATTATATTATATTATATTATATTATATTATATTATATTATATTATATTATATTATATTATATTATATTATATTATATTATATTATATTATATTATATTATATTATATTATATTATATTATATTATATTATATTATATTATATTATATTATATTATATTATATTATATTATTTATATTATATTATATTATATTATATTATATTATATTATATTATATTATATTATATTATATTATATTATATTATATTATATTATATTATATTATTATTATATTATATTATATTATATTATATTATATTATATTATATTATATTATATTATATTATATTATATTATATTATATTATATTATATTATATTATATTATATTATATTATATTATATTATATTATATTATATTATATTATATTATATTATATTATATTATATTATATTATATTATATTATATTATATTATATATATTATATTATATTATATTATATTATATTATATTATATTATATTATATTATATTATATTATATTATATTATATTATATTATATTATATTATATTATATTATATTATATTATATTATATTATATTATATTATATTATATTATATTATATTATATTATATTATATTATATTATATTATATTATATTATTTATATTATATTATATTATATATATTATATTATATTATATTATATTATATTATATTATATTATATTATATTATATTATATTATATTATATTATATTATATTATATTATATTATATTATATTATATTATATTATATTATATTATATTATATTATATTATATTATATTATATTATATTATATTATATTATATTATATTATATTATGTTATATTATATTATATTATATTATATTATATTATATTATATTATATTATATTATATTATATTATATTATATTATATTATATTATATTATATTATATTATATTATATTATATTATATTACATTATATTATATTACATTTCTTCACAGTCAGGCGAAGACTGTTATATTATATATGTTATATTATATATATTATATTATATTATATTATATTATATTATATTATATTATATTATATTATATTATATTATATTATATTATATTATATTATATTATATTATATTATATTATATTATATTATATTATATTATATTATATTATATTATATTATATTATATTATATTATGTTATATTATATTATATTATATTATATTATATTATATTATATTATATTATATTATATTATATTATATTATATTATATTATATTACATTATATTATATTACATTTCTTCACAGTCAGGCGAAGACTGTCGTCCGAGGTCCCGGGCCGATCTCACGGAACCACCCCGACGTAGTTTAGTATATTTTGTAGTTTTAAGACCTCAATAAACGAATAACTGTACTTTAAAACCGTACCCAACATTTTTTTCACTCTCTGTCTCAGTAGAAAACAAATTTCTGCAACGACCCCGGCCACCGCGAGCTATACCCTAGCAACCGGAGGAAAACTCGTCGTTACAGTGGCGCCCGAGCAGGGACTACGAGAGTGGAAAAAACTACACAAGACATCACCATTGCGATCACACCAATTTACGTACATCGTGGATATACAGCCTCCGAAAGGAAGAGTTAATAACCTACATAACCGATTTCAGCCTGGAAGTTTCGGGCAATGTTGAAGAGCTGCGGAAAAGGCTCGCTCAATTCGTGGGGAGCGAGCATAAACCAGAAACGGTACAACAATTGCTACAGTTGCAGGGGAAGCACGACGCGTCCGGAGCCAATCCCGAACCCAGGGCAACAACACCCAAGCGACCAACACAGTTAACCATCACAACCGATCAGGAAGGCAGAGAAAGTCATGCACCGACTGGCTCAACTTGCGTGGACCTCAAGACCCCCGCAGATCAGGTACGGAAATGGAGAGTCCAGTTTAATGGCGAAGAAGAACCCTGCGAATTCCTAGAGAGAATAGAGTTGTCCATGGTGTACCAAATTCAAGTGGACCTCATGCCTACCATGATGCCGGAAGTCCTCACCGGCAAGGCGTTGATCTGGTATCGGAACAACAACAGGCAGTGGAATTTGTGGTCCACTTTTCGGCATGAATTCTTACAATTCTTCTTGCCGCCCCGGTATTTTTAACGACTGGAGGATGACATGCGGAAGCGCCATCAACGACCACGAGAGACCTTCAAGAACTACACCCTGGCCATGCAGAACCTCATGAGGCACACCGAGTACTCCGAAAGCCAGAAACTAGAGCGCATGTTCCGCAACACCTTGCCCGAATATTTATGGTACATTCGAAGGAGGGACTTCCAAACTCTTGACGAGCTTCTGGAAATGGCAGCTGACCTAGAAAGTATCCCGACGGCCGTGCAGCAGCCCAGAGAGCAACATCGGCTAATTACAGCCGACCCAACTGCCCAGACGTTGTGCGGAGCTATTCCGGAACCACAGAGTGCGTGTCGGCGTTGTGGACGCCAAGGACACTTCGCCACCCGATGCCAGAATGAGCACGTCCTTTTTTGTTGGGAATCTGGACAAAGGGGTGTGAGGACCAACCAATGCTGTCGCCAACTGTCGGGAAACGATCAGGGGGCCGCAACAAGCGAGGAAGTCCGGGTACCCTATCCAACAGACCTCGCCAGTAACCACGTCTAACGGTATACCCGAACGTGGTTGGTGGCCGATATAATTATCGGGGAACATTCGGTCACCGCCACAATCGATACAGGGGCTACTAACTTTTTTATCAGTAAAATTTGCGCTGAAACTCTCGTCAACCCCTGCAGTATACAACCTCATCGGTCGCGTGTCATCCTCGACGACAGATCGGAAAAGAAGTAACACATGCGGTGGAACAAAACGTCACCCTAGGAAATTGTACGCTAGCGGTTACACTTTTAATCATGCCAGACGCCACTGAAGACTTGATACTCGGCCTTAACTTCCTAGAACGGTGTGGGACCAGAATCGCCTGTGCCGGACTAGAGTGCCAGCGCACTCGCGATAACGATGCGGCACCCCAGACCCAAGAGAGAAACCTGCATCTGATGTCGGACATAACTCCACACGAAACGCTGCCAACTCCGATTCCTGCCTCGCCATCAGAGAAGACGTCACATGAAGAGCCACCCACCTTGGACCAGGATACCCGCCGGGGACATGTTACGCCATTTCATCCCCATTCATCATTCCATCATAACAATCCACAGCGCCACTACGTCCCACATCCATTCCATACCAATATTAACCCCGCACGTCATATCAGCCACACCATCATCCCGCACAAATACATACAGGCACCAGGTAGACACTTATCATTCAGCACCCAAACTGCACCATCACTCGTAGCTACTCCATTGACATACCAACACGCCACCGCCCAGACATCGAAGCATCTTAGGTTTCATCCAGGGCCTCGAACAGTGGATGCTGACCAGTCCAATTCAGATATGACAGGTGCAACGAAGACACACCACAACACGTCCGCCCAGCACGGTCGGCTTATCAACCGCTTGGAGCATGGATACGGGGCCGACAACCACGAATTACGCCAGATAGTGGAAGACGCACTACGCCCTTGGTGGAACACAGATGTGGAAGTACAAGAACGAAGACCACCTGCGCCACTCGCTCCAACCCAGAGCATCTCCCCTGGAATGCCCAAATGCATCGTAAGATTGAAAAGGCTCACGGTACAAGAAATTCAAGTGGCAGGAGGCGGACACCGAACAGCCTATCCCTCCCCCCAGGTGTCACCGATGTTGACCCCTAAACGGTCCGCGACGAAACCGATGCATGACAACCCGTCATCATCGTCGTCATCGTCATCATCGTCACCCTCCAACTCATCATCTTCGGAATCGGAAATGGAAGGACAGCCCAGAGCAAGGAAAGCACGACGTAGGGTGAATGTCAAACTAGTAAGCACCCGGAGTGTCATCCGAATTCTCACCACCGTACCGTCCTCTGTCACCGCACACGCCACCACAGCCGCCCACCAGGGTAATGAAACCGTTCTGCTATCCCATAACCAGACGGAACGACCTCAGTACCACCGTATTACAACAACTGCAACCTCTTATCAAACGGATGCTGAGATCCCGTATATGGCGATCATATGACATAAGTAACAATCAGCTGTCACCAGCCGTCATGCACACGTATAAAATGGCGGTCATGAGGACAATCGGGACAGTCGTGCAGTAGCCGTGGCAGCAGTTACAAGGTAAGCAAGCTAATAATCCTTTCGCTGAACGAAGTGTGTCGTCCAAGGTCACTTCATTAACCTTAGTAGGTCCTGCGAGTCCTGCGAATCCTTCGAGTCCTTCGAGTCCTGCGAATCCTTTGGGTCCTGTGAATACCTCGAGTCCTGCGAATCCTTCGAGTCCTGCGAGTCCTGCGATTCCTTCGAGTCCGGCGAGTCCTTCGAGTCCTGCGAGTCCTTCCAGTCCTGTGAGTCCTGCGAATCCTTCGAGTCCTGCGAGTCTTACGAGTCCTTCGAGTCCTGAGAAGCCCAACGTGTCCTGCGGAGAGTGGGCCGACACAGGTAACTCTCACCGTATAATTACCTTGCACAGCCCAGAGGTTAGGTAAGTAGCTAATCATTCATTCCACAGGTGGAGTGTGCCGACTTAGGTCACTCTCGAGTCAACACCCAATGAATCCTGCAAGACCAACGAGTCCTGTGGAGAGTTTGCCGACACAGGTAACTCTCACCGCATAATTTCCCTGCACAGCCCAGAGGTTAGGTAAGTAACTAATCATTCATTCCACAGATGGAGTGTGCCGACTTAGGTCACCCTTTGTAATGATTATTAGATTGTTATTATGTTCTAATTGATCATTATTGTACATATTTTCTTAGAGTGTAAGACATAGATTAAGGTGACAACATTGTAAATTAGTTACTAAGAATAAGATGTAAATTAGTTGTTAAGAATAAGATGACAACATTTTAGATGACTCGTATAAAAAGTCACATAGACAAACAATTTCTAAAACACACAACCAACGAGTGAAAATTCCATTATAAAAAGTTGTAAAAACAACATTATTAAATAAATCATAAAAAAACTAAAACAACTATAATTGTTACATGGTGTCAGAAGGTAAACCAATTATACGTTTAAATTAAATAGAGCTACCAGGAAGGTGAATCGTCAGTTTTATAAAAAATTTTACCCGGAATGGCGACGGGTGATCGTTTACCAAGTGAATTGGACTTCTCCAGTTTGGCAAATGAGTGGCCAAATTGGAAACGGAGTTTTAAAAGAGCCAGAGAAAACAAAGATTGCTAATTTCATTTGGTTGATTGGCACAGGCGGTGCGAACATTTACAATTTACTATTTCCAAATGATGGTACTGAACATTCGTTGCTAGGCACTGTAAGTGCAGGAGATGCTGTAATACAACGCTCATTGGATGATGTATTGGAGAAATTTGATCAACATTGTCTGCCACAACGAAATGTAGCCATGGAATCGTACAAATTCAATAAGATTTCGCAAAAAGAGCGTCAAACATTTGCAGAATTCGAGACCGAACTACGAACACAGATGCGCTACTGTGGGTTTAAATGCAGATGTGTGGAGGTATACGAAAATCGAATGCTACGTGACCGAGTTATCATAGGTGTCCATGATAAAAAGCTGCAATTGAAATTGTTAGACAGTCATGATGAAGACTTGGGACGTGTCATTGAAATTTGTAAAAACTACGAAACAGCAAATGCCAATAAAGACATACTGGATGCCAAACAGACAATGATATGTGCTGTTAAAACAAGTGAAACGCCTCAATCAACAATGGGAGTCCATGGAAAATCGGCCACCAAACTTAGTGTAAGGCCAAAGATGTCACATGCTATTCATGTTCGAAAAAGGGTCATTTTCAGAGGATGTGCCGTAAGCCCCGTTAAAAAACATTTGAAAGGAAACAACACACTGGAAATGAAAATATCAAGCAGAAAGTAGCTGAACTTAATTGGAGCGAAATATATGGTAAAAAGTATTGTAAAAATAGAAAATTAAGTAGTTTAATAAGTTCTAAAAATATCCTTAGATTAAATTCGACAATACCGGAAAGCAAACGTTGGACAAAGGAGTACATTATAGGAGATGAGGTTGTAAGATTTAAATTGGACACTAGGGCTGACGTGAACTATGTACCACTAAATCTAGTTAAAAAATTAGGTGCTGAATTGGACAATAAAAATAATGACTTCCCAGTATTTGATAATAATGAGAACAAAGTTAAAATTTTTGGTACTTGTAAACTGAAATTAAAGGATTTGAATAAAAAATTTTATAAATTAGCAAAATTTATAGTTGTTAGTGATAGATGTGAACCATTACTAGGATTAGAGGCATGCAAACAATTTGAATTAATCAAACGTTTAGACGTAAGTAGTATTACCGGCATTGGATCTAAAGGTGATTCATGGATAAGTATAGCGATATTTTTCAGGGACTTGGTAAGTTTCCAAGAACGTTTTCAATATCATTAAAGGAGAACTCGAAACCCGTGCTTCACTATAGAAAGCGAATACCGAATTCGTTATTGGGAAATTTGAAATTAGAGCTTGATAAAATGGTAGGAGACGGGATCATTGCACCCGTTGATTACCCTACTGACTGGGTAAATAATTTGCAATTGGTGGAAAAGCCCAACGGTGCGCTGCGAATATGTCTAGACCCAAAAGCACTTAATGAGTGCATTAAACGAGAATATATTTTGATCCCAACAATTCATGATTTAACGTCAGGACCAGCGGGGAAACAGGTTTTTTCGGTGCTTGATTTGAAAAGTGGGTTTTGGCACATGGAATTGGATAAAAAGAGTTCAGATTTAACGAAATTTTTAACCCCTTTTGGGCGGTTCAAATTCTTGCGTGTGCCTTTTGGGGTTAATTGCGCCCCGGAAATGTTTCAACAGGAAATGATAAGAATTTTTGGGGATATAAAGGGTGTTATAATATATTTTGATGATGTGGCTATTTGCGCGGATTGTGAAGAGGAACATGATCGGATCATGAATTTAGTAATGAATAGGGCTCGTATTAACAATATTAAATTTAACCCGGAAAAGATTCAATATCGGCAAAGGGAGGTGAAGTTTATGGGGAATGTTTTATCGGAAGGAAAAATTAAGGTAAATGCGAAATATAGCGAGGCAATTTTATTAATGAAAAAACCTGAGAATATAGCAGGGACGGGAGTTTATTGCTGAGAGTGATCACAAGCCATTGGAGGCGCTTGTCAAGCGCGATATCGATAATGTAACAATGCGACTGCAGCGTATGTTTATGTTTCTTTTGAAATACCCGCATATGAGAGTGGTTTACAAGCTGGGTAAGGAAAAGTTACTAGCTGACTATCTATCAAGGGCCCAACTATCGAAGATTTCGGAAATAGCAGGACTATCAGGCGTTATTCATTCGGTAATGGAATTGGTTTGCTTACTCGGGAGAATTATAACTTATATCGGAACATACTAGACAGTGATACGGAATATTCACGTATTCGGAAGTACGTTGAGAATGGATGGCCAGGGTTCCATCAACAGGATGAACTTAGTCAACACTTATAAATTTAGAACAGAATTACACGTTGAAAACGGATTATTATTTTTTAATCATAGGTTAGTCATTCCATCGAAAATGCAACGTAGAATGGCAATCTGGCTACATTCATCTCACCTCGGCATAGAGAAAACGCTTGCACGTGCAAGAAGGCTTTATTATTGGCCTGGAATGAATAGGAACATTAAAGAATTGGTTAACTCGTGCAAGATTTGTGAGAAGTTTAAAAGGAACCATCAAAGGGAATCATTAGTTCAGGAGGAAATTCCTAGATATCCATTTCACATTGTGGGAATTGACCTTTTTGAATACGCGAGACGCGATTACGTTGCACTGTTCGATGCATATTCTAATTACGTCATGTCTACTAGAATTCGGAATAAAACATCAGGTCATATAATCAGCGTAATTTGCGATATGTGTAATATGGTGGGATACCCAACGATTATTAAATGTGATAATAGTCCATTTGGGTCGGGTGAGTTCAAACGTTTCTCAGACGAATATAATATTCAGCTTAGGTTTTCTAGTCCCGGATACCCTCAGAGCAACGGACTGGCTGAAAAGAGTGTAGCAATAGCGAAAAACATTATTAAACGCTGTTTTGAAATGAGTGATGCTAACCGGTTTCAATACCATCTGTTAGAGTACAATACCACCCCGTTGACGGACGTGAACATTGCTCCGGCTGAATTATTCTTTGGAAGACTTTTGAAGACGAAATTACCAGTAGGAGGCTCTCTGTTGACCAGAAATAACATAGATGAACGTGAAATTCTGAACAGACTGCATAGAAAAAAAGAAAGACAGAAATTTTATTACGACAGAGGCGCAGGGTCATTACCTATGTTGACAGAGGGAGACTTAGTCATATTTAAAAAAATGGGAAGGAATGGCACTATGGCCGTATTATATCATCATATAATGACAGATCATATATAATCAACGACAGCTTTAATAATTATTTTAGACGCAATCGGCGATTTATTGCTAAGACTAGAAACGAAGATTTTAGTGCTAGTGATTTAGTATTTGAAGAAGATGGCAAGGACAATGGAAACAATACCGCTGAGGTGCAAACTGTTCCCCAAAATAACGACATTTATAATAATTTTGGCTCATCGACAGTTGAGCAAACGAGTAGAAATGAGGACAGTAGCAATGTGAATGAATCAATCCCTTCGGTTCCAATTGAGTCTCCTACTGATACGACCATAAGTCATAGAATTCCCGAAGAGACTGATTCAAATGCACATGAGTCTGAGACAATAAATTTACAGGTAAACAGCCTAGGACAACTAGAAGTGGTCGTGTTGTCAAGGCCCCATTGCGTTATGGTAGGGACTACGGAGTTGAGACTTGGCCCAAACGGATCTAGGATTTAACTACATATGTATATACTTATTATATATATTATTATAGATTTATTATTATTATAAAAAAAAAAAAGAGCATGAAATGATTATTAGATTGTTATTATGTTCTAATTGATCATTATTGTACATATTTTCTAAGAGTGTAAGACATAGATTAAGTTGACAACATTGTAAGTTAGTTGTTAAGAATAAGATGTAAATTAGTTGTTAAGAATAAGATGGCAACATTTTAGATGACTCGTATAAAAAGTCACATAGACAAACAATTTCTAAAACAAACAACCAGCGAGTGAAAATTCCATTATAAAAAGTTGTAAAAACAACATTATTAAATAAATCATAAAAAAACTAAAATAACTATAATTGTTACTCTTGAATCAGCACCCAACGAATACTGCAAGCCCAACGAGTCCTGCGGAGAGTGTGCCGACTTAGGTCACTCTTACTCCGGTACACAACGGATCCTACGGGCCCTACCAGTCGGAAGAGCCCTGTCGAGAGTGCGCCGACATAGGTCACCCTTCTACCAATCCGACGCGCCCGCCGGAGAGTTAACCACCCTCGAACAACCCGACACCAGAGATACCGAGTCTCCACAGTCGCGAAGACTGCCGTCCGAGGTCCCGGGCCGATCTCACGGAACTACCCCGGCGTATTTTAGTGTATTTTGTAGTTTTAAGACCTCAGTAAACGAATAACTGTACCTTAAAACCGTACCCAACGTTTTTTTCACTCTCTGTCTCAGTAGAAAACAAATTTCTGAAACGACCCCGGCCACCGCGAGCACACCCTAGCAACCGGAGGAAAACTCGTCGCTACAAGTTAAACAAATACATAAATTGCTACGTGTAAAATATAAATTTAAATTATATTAAAATTTTTATCTTAAACTTGTGACACAAACAATGTATGTCACACAATTTGCTTCCAGATTCATTTTGCTATGTCGCAATTCTCTGTCCGATGTTGGTTCCCATCTCATCCACTCTTGCGTTGTCAGTTTTCTGGTCACTAAATCATGGTTTGCACCATTTAATAGAGGATCTATTATATATGATTCTTGGCAGTACTGCCATAAAACATTGCTTTGCCTTATAAACGAATTTCATTGCAGTGTTGCATTGCAAACTGCGTTTATGTAGTGAGCCGTACTGTTAGCAACGCTATAGATTCTTTCCAACACGTACAATTCGCTATTAATAATAATTACTATGTTTCAACTGAAAAAATAAAAAACATAATCAAAACTTTTAAGATAAAGAATCCCCTGGTGTTGATGGTGTAAGTAATAAAATATTAAAAGCACTTCCTAAAAAAGGGTTACAAGGGCAAATATGTATTATTAATTACTGCCATAAATATTTTTACTTTCCAGACTGTTGGAAGGAGGCAAAAGTGATTGCGATTCGTAAACCGAACAAAGTCGCATCCTGTCCATTATCGTATAGACCACTGTAGTGTATGCATGACGTCACACACAAACTAAACATAAACAATGAAAATATGTGTCATGCACAACTATACAGCCAATGTTGTGTTGAGTTGTAGACATAGAGGCGCGTATAACAAGTGTTCATAAAATTAACAAGTGTGACTAAACATGTATGAATATCCCAGGTCAGCTACAAATTAATAAGCGATCATTTTTTGTTTTGATTTAATGTAAACAATTAGAGTAAAAGTTTAAAGTTACATTGTAAATATTAAAGCAGTATATTACAGTGAAAATATTTTGAAGTGTTGAGTAACATTCAATAATCATGAAAGTTACTCAATGCACTATATTCTTTACAGAGAAATGCTTTCTAAATTGCTGGGATATTGATACAAATCCATATAGTTTAGATAGATTTAAATATAGAATAAGAACCCTAATATAATCAGAAATCATTGAGTGACTTCAAATGTCACTCAATACTAGACTAGTTATAAGAATTTCATTGTAGCTTTATAAGCAAAGAAAAATCAAATAAAGCAACGATTGTTTTACAAAACATCAAACTAACCACTTCGCTTTATTTAAATAGCGAACAACGCTCCTAGATGAGCGTATGTTTCTTCAAAAAATATAGAAACATATTTTTAATAAACGCTCCTTCAGATGAGCGTATGTTTCAAAAGGACCGAAACATTTCATGGCGATCCTACCAAATTGCCTTATATGGCAATGAGAAGAGAGCTCCTAGATTGAGCTATAAACCGTTTCATGGCATGCATGGAAAAGAAAATATAAATCATAAACAATATAAATAGTGTGCTCGCCCATGCACAAGGTGTAGGGACAATATATAAATAAATAGAAGTTTTTTTATAATGAACAATGACAAAGTTGGTCCTAGACCATTAACCATCGAGGAATACTGGAAAAGAAGTATATCAAAACCAACAGAGAAGCCTTTGAACATCCCTAAGGTATAACCACCGAATCGTCGTGGTGGATTTCTAGTAAAAAAGAGAAGAGAGTTGGCAAACTTCAAGAGAATAGTAAATTCATCGCCACCTCCACCGTGGGACTTAGCAGGCAAGTATTGGGTAAAGATCGACGAGATCGATAAGATAATAGACACCCATATGCGAGTGACGAAGCAAAACTGAAAAGTTAAAATTTTTTTTTAAAAAGTAAAAGAAACAAAAAAAATTTTTTTTGATAAATAAAGTTGAATAGTATGTTATTTTCAAATAACAATTAAAGTTTTAAGAATAAAGAAATAGTAATATTTTTGAATTAATATGAAGTTTTTTAAAGTAACTATTATTATTGTAATATTATTAATAATTTTGTATATAATAGGAATTTTAGTAAAAATATACATAACCAATACAGTTGTGTATAAAGTAAACAAATTAGTGTATTTAGGACAAGAACAAATCGAAGATTTTAGAGCTATTAAAGAAAAATTTTTGTCATTATTTGAATAAAAATGTATAGATAGAATTTGAATATGAAGTTCAGAAAAATTTATGATAAATATATAGGTTGATTTTTTGATAATAGTAACGCCAATGGTAATAGTTTTAAACAGAAAATGGTACGACTTTATGCTAGCAATTAGTAACTATAGAAAACAATTTTTTTACGTTAGCAGAAACATTTCATGACATAAATGGAAACACAGAAAGCTCTTGAACAGATCACTTTAAATGCTAGAAAGTCATTGTCAAGGCCGTACACTTTAGAGACAATTAAGGAGAAAAATATAGAAATACAAAAATTAGAGGAAAAATTCAAGAATTATATAAAGGACTCAGATTTGGAAGAATTGGACGATAAGGAAGCTTGTGAAATTTTGTAAAGGCTAAAGAGGACGCTTTGAAATTACTGGAACAACATTCTAAGTGAAAGATAATAACGAATCCAATCATGACTAATTTGGATACGAATGAATTGTCGCTAATTACCAAATTGGTACCAAAATTTTCGGGTAGATCTGTTGAACTGCAAGATTTCTTGACAAATTTGGAAACGGTATCATTGACTGTGGCTACTGAAAAAGCCAATTCGTTTTTTAATTTTATTTTTAAATCAAGGTTGGATTTAAAAGTTCAGAGTAGAGTAAAACAAAGGTCTGTACCGACTAACATTGATGATTTAATAGAGGTATTAAAATTGGCATATAAATCATCAAGATCTTCAAATACTGTGTTAAGTGAGATAACGCGTACCATCCAAAGGGATAACAATTTACTGGGATTTGCAACAAAAATAGAGAAATTCATTACGGAATTGAACGAAATACAAATTGCCGAACAGGGAGAGGCAAATAGAGATGCCATAATCAATAGCAACAGTAAGATTGCCTTTAATACATTCGTGAATGGTATAACTGATCCGCAAATATTAACTACGATTGACGCAAGTCAAGTGACAACTTTCGTAGAAGCTCTAAAAATTGCCGAAAAAGTTTCGTCAAGGAAACAACAAGTGCAAATATTATATCAGAATGCTCAATATAATAGAGCACGTAACACTACGATATCTAGACAATCGATTTTCAAAAACTGTGGTAGGAATCATGGCAATAAATGTCCCGCAGAAGGTGCGAAATGTCACAAGTGTGGAAAAGTAAATCATTTTGCAAACATGTATTTTACGAAAATTTCAAACCCTAGTAACAACAGAAATCGTACTAGCTATAGAAACGATAATAACAACAACAACAGAAACAATTACAATTCAAGAAATAACAACCAGAGGAATTCAAATAACAATACAAGAAATCGAAATGTAAATAGAATTCAGGGAAACGCACAATCCGGGGGAAACGCACCGAGGGAATACAGTCTCCAGTGGGGTTAAATTATTAGAAAATACTAAAGCATACACATATCATCCAAACTCAGAGATCAAGTATTGAAAATACAGATAAGGAGTTAACATTTTTGATTGACACGGGAGCTGATGTCTGGTTGTGCAAGAATAAATTCTTAACGAGTTATGAGGTAAACCAGGATGACTATTGCAACTTGACAGGAATTTCAGATGAGATTATTAAATCACTGGGTTCCACAAATATAAACATAAATGTAGACAATGGTGTTATAACACAGAAAATACAACTGGTAGAGGACAATTTCCCAATAAGGACAGATGGAATTCTAGGAAGGGATTTTCTTTCAAAATATAGATGCAATAGGGATTATGATAGCTATGTGTTGACGTTTAATTTTAATAATGAGATGATAGTGGTTCCATTACATGATAATACCTTTGGGATTAATATGTAGAATAAAAATACCACATCGAAGTGAAATAGTAATACCATTTAATATTAAGCTGGAGGAGGACTCCGTAATATTGAATAGGGAGATTGGTAAAGGTGTATTTTTGGCAAATGCAATAATACCTAAAAATGGCAATCAGCACATCAAATTACTGAATGTAACGGACAATATAATTATAATAGACAATTTAGATGTGGAAACTAGATCACTGAGAAACTATCGTATATGTTCATATGGCAAGATAAAGAACGAAAAATATTGTACACAGCAAAGTTTTAGGAAATTACTAGAAAACTTTGAATTAAATGACATAGATGAGGAGAACAAAGATGAACTTATCTCAATATTGAAAGAATTTCAATCAATATTTCACATGGAAGATGAAGAATTAACTGCCAACAATTTTTATAGACAAACAATAAATTTGAATGATAATAGTCCAGTATACATCAAAAATTATAGATTACCACAATCACAAGCAACAGAGATAAATTCTCAAGTGTAAAAGCTTTTAGAAGATAATATTATTGAACCATCGATAAGCCCTTACAACGCACCACTCTTATTAGTGCCATAGAAGGGACAGACAGATTTGAAAAAATGGAGATTAGTTGTAGACTTCAGAAAGTTAAATGACAAAATTGTGATTGACAAATTTCCTTTAACGCGTTTAGACGATATTTTGGATAAATTGGGTAGAGCAAAATATTTTTCAACATTGGACATGACTAGTTATTTTCACCAAATCAAACTTGACCATCAATCTCGTCCTTATACAGCTTTTTCTACTCCAAATGGTCATTACCAATAAACAAGACTACCTTTCGGTCTAAAAATATCATCCAACAGCTTTCAACGCATGCTGACAATAGCATTGTCTGGTTTGGAATCTGAGGCTTTCCTTTATGTGGATGATATCATAGTTTTTGGCTGTAGTCTCAATCACCATAACACTAATCTGATAAAAGTTTTTGATAATTTACGGAAATATAACTTAAAGCTGAACGCTAGTAAATGTAGTTTTTTTAAACCTGAAGTGGTATATCTTGGACATTTGATAACACCCAAAGGCATAAAACCAGATCCTAAGAAATTTGATGCAATAAGAAAATATCCTGTACCAAAAAATGCTGATGATGTTAGAAGATTTGTAGCATTTTGTAATTACTACAGAAGATTCATAGAAAATTTTGCCGACATAGCCGATCGTTTGAACAAATTATTGAAGAAAGGTTAAAAATACGAATGGACAGAACAATGTGAAAATGCGTTTGAAACACTGAAAACTAGACTAATAAGTCCGCCCATTTTACAGTATCCAAATTTCGAGAAACCATTTATACTGACAACTGACGCATCCGATTTTGCGTTAGGAGCCGTGTTATCACAAGGAGAAATTGGAGAAGATAGACCAATATATTTTGCCAGTCGATCACTGAACAAACACGAGAGAAATAAGTCAGTAATCGAAAAAGAATTGCTTGGTATACACTGGGGTATACAATTTTTCAGACCTTACCTATTTGGTAGAAAGTTTATAGTAGTAACCGACCATCGCCCACTCATTGCACTATTTACACATAAAAATCCAAGTCCGAAATTGACTAGAATTCGATTAGAATTGTCTGATTACGATTTTCAGATAATCTACAAAAAGGGAAAAAACAACACAAATGCAGATGCTCTATCTAGAATACAATTAGATTCCGATAAATTGAAAACAATGATACCTCAAAACAATGATGAAAATATAAAGAAATCGCTGGTGTTAACAAGAAATATGAAAAGGAAAATGATACAAACTGAAGAAAATGAGAACAAAACTAAAACAGAAAATGAAAAGAAATCTAAAAGAGGAAATAAGAATAAAAATGAGGTAAATGATGATACAAATCTTACCGAGCCTGATCAACTCAAAATGTGGGAGTGTACATCCATGAATGATATAAAACTTGCAGTAAAGCTAAAGTTCGTAATAGAAAAGTCGACTAGAGAATTCAAAATTGAGAAAAATCTTGCTTTAAGTCAAATGGCCATCAGATGTAGCGATAATCCCAATTATATATGTAATATGTTGGAGAAACTACCTTCTGTTTTAAGCAGATTGAATTGTGTTATGTTCGCTATTCTTTCGCTTACAATATAACACCACATGTAGATACCAATTATTCTCCATTTGAGTTAATTTTTGGTAAATTACCAAGATTCCCGGGTGAACAAATTATGAATAATGATAGGGTATACAACTTAGACAATTATGCTAATGAATTAACAATGAGGCTAAAAATTTCATTGGAAAATGCTAAAAAAACTAATTGAAATTACGAAAAAGAATAGAAGTTTAGAATCATGTAACAAAATAAATAGGATAGATCTTCACATAGGAGATTTAGTGCTAATAAAATTAGAAACTAGGAAAAAGAACCAAAGGCCATATAATGGACCGTACGAAATTATAGATATAAATAATTTAAATGTAACTATAAGAATAAATGGAAAAGAAAAAACTGTACATAAAACTTTATTGAAAAAGTACAATAGATAACTAAGACAAAAATTTTAAAAATTGTAATATAATAATAATTTTTAATACTATCAACATTTATAATAAGAATAATATATATATAGCAAAACAAAATAAATAAAAAATTTTATTATTTAAGTATCTCTTGTAACAAATTTTTTTTATTGTATAATTATTATGTCATTTAAACACAAGAATAAGATATATGAAGAAAAAACAAAATTTTTTGTAATAAAATAATTATTATGTCACTTAGTAACTAATTCAAACATCAACAGGAAATTTGTAATATAAACGTAATCATTATGGTATTTAGTCACTACTTACAATATGTTCAAATATCAAAGAATTTTTTTTAAAAAGAACACAACTTATAGCTTATTCAAATTTCAAAACCAACCAAACAACAGCAATTAAGTGAAATCACACAATATCTGTAAACACAAATGGTGTGATTTAACTGAAAGGGTAGGGGTGTAGTGTATGTATGACGTCACACACAAACTAAATATAAACAATGAAAATATGTGTCACGCAAAACTATACAGCCAATGTTGTGTTGAGTTGTAGACACGCGTATAACAAGTGTTCATAAAATTAACAAGTATGACTAAACTTGTATGAATATCCCAGGTCAGCTACAAATTAATAAGCTACAATTTTTTGTTTTGATTTAATGTAAACAATTAGAGTAAAAGTTTAAAGTTACATTGTAAATACCAAAGCAGTATATTACAGTGAAAATATTTTCAAGTGTTGAGTAACATTCAATAATCATGAAAGTTACACAATGCACTATATTCTTTACAGAGAAATGCTTTCTAAATTGCTGGGATATTTATACAAATCCATATGGTTTAGATAGATTTAAATATAGAATAAGAACCCTAAAATAATCAGAAATCATTGAGTGACTTTAAATGTCACTCAATACTAGACTAGTTATAAGAATTTCATTGTAGCTTTATAAGCAAAGAAAAATCAAATAAAGCAACGATTGTTTTACAAAACATCAAACTAACCACTTCGCTTTATTTAAATAGCGAACAACGCTCCTAGATGAGCGTATGTTTCTTCAAAAAATATAGAAACATATGAGTATATGTTTCAAAAGGGCCGAAACATTTCACCCTTCAGCTTGTTATCCTCTTTAAGCAAAGTCTTAGAGAAAGTCATCGAGGAAAAAATACTGAAATTTTGTGGCGAAAAGCAGGTGTTTCCAGCGCAACAATTCGGATTCAGGTCTGGTCACAACACATCTCATCCTTTATTCAGAATTAAATCTAAAATCAAGCATAACTTCAATATAATGAAGTCCACGGGTATGGTGTTGCTAGATATAAAGTCTGCTTTTGACTCTGTATGGCACCATGGTCTGGTCCACAAAATGATTAATTTAAATTTTCCACCGGAAATCATAAAAATAATACAGAGCTATTTAATAAGTCGATCATTCAAAGTTTATATTGGTAATACTTCCTCGACGCAAATTAGTATTTCAGCGGGATGCCCCCAAGGATCCTGCTTATCTCCAATATTGTATAATATATTTACATTCGATTTCCCTACATTGATTGACTGCAGTTCATCTATATTTGCTGACGACGCGGCAATACTCTTTCATGGGGTTTTTACTGACGATATCATCGTAAGCCTACAAAATGCTTTAATAAATTTAGAAGAATATTTTAAGATATGGAAAATTCTTATAAATCTACAAAAAAAAAAACTCAAGCAATATACTTCACGCGTAGAAGAAATCCTTGCTATATACCACAAAGGGATTTAATCACTAATAACAACTCGACTATTTAATGGGAGTCTGAAGTTAAGTATCTTAGAGTAATATTGGGTTCAAAAATTAACTTTAGCAAACATATCATAATATTCAAAGCTATTTTTATGTTCATACTCTATTATGCTGCTACTGTGTGGCATGTCAAAAAACTACAAATAAGTCAAACTAAACTGCTCAAGATAATATACAATCTTCCGTGGCATTATTCGACTCAACGATTGCACTCCATAAGCGGTATCGAAATGGTAAATGATAGAATTTAAGCTCACTCACAATTATGATATCAAATGTAAATGTTCTGAATATTTACACATTATTGAATTATCAGTTAGTAGTAGTTTTAAGTTTTATCTTAATATAAAAACTTTTTTTTATTTAAATAGGTTTTTTGTTAATTTTTACCTAAGCATATAAAATTATTGTAATTGTTTAAGTACAATTTAATATTTTCTTTGTACTTTTCCGCCTTTGAGTCAATTAGCCATTTTTGAGTTAATTCTTGGTTAAAATCTATGAAACTCCTTTTTTTATACATCGTTGAAAGGAGTGTTTACATAGATTTTAACTAGTAAAACCGTTAACGGTACTTAGATATTGCTCGCCACCTTCTCTCTTTTATTTTTTAACTTATAAAATCAATCGTTTTGGTACCTTCGTACACATTAACACCATTCGCTGTGCATATTTCAAAAAAGGTAATACATTCGTATTTACAAATAAAATAGAGATTTTATTTTCTCTACTTATCAAACCTAAAATTAAATTGTGTTTTATTTCTTTTTTGCTACATACGCAAACATTTTGATCCTTCGAGCCGGATCCTGGAGAAGTTTGGGAAAATTAATTTAATTTTTTAACTCTTCAACATTCTCACAGCCATCATCGTGACAAGACCAGCAAAAAACCTGCAAAAACAACCCTTAGCTTCATCTACAACAGAAAACAATAAATTAAAAAGGTGCGTATAGTTCAGTTTTTTTTTATGTGCGAGCTAAACAAAAACTTGAAATTTCAAAAAGTGTATAATTAAAATTAATTTAAAAAGAAAAAAAAGTTTCATCGTTATTGAAATACTATTTTTTTTGCATACTTTTCGTTTTACAACCCTACGCGTTACGTTACATTACGTATATATTCGTTTATATTTTAATCGAAAGAAAAAGCAAAAGCCGTCGGAATTTTTAAAAAAAGTGATTAGTGCAAGTAATAATATAAATATTAATCATATCGTGTTTGTTTTAATCGAAGGAAAGAGAAAAAGCCGTCGGGATAGTTTAAAAAAAGTGTTTAGTGCAAATAATAATAATTTAAACAGATTTACATTTAAACAGATATACATTACAATAAAGATTATAACTAAATCGGTTTTTCTCCTTTGTGTAATACATATACGCTCACGCGAACGTTTTTTTCGTGTTTAAGCTGCTTAAGCTGAATAGTTTTTATTTCTCTATACGTTCACGCGTTGGTTTTTTTTGTGTTTATGCTCAAGAGTGTGTTCATTTCTCTTCACACTAATATATACGCACACGCATTGTGTTGGCTTGTTTTTTCTATAACATTGTTAGTCACCCTACTGTCCGTTTTAGTCGCGACATATCCAGTGTGTTTTTTATTAATTTTTTTTTTTTTTTTTGCAAATTTTGGTTTTGCTTCTAATTGGTAAAATAATACCACATATTAAGAAAATAAAATTTTTTAATATAGTTTTATATTATTAGTTTATAATATATTATTATTTTTTCGGATTTTTTAAACGAATTTTTATATTGTTATTTAAATTAAATTAACTTATTTTAAAATAAATTCGAACCAAAATGCCGGGAACTGCACTTGATATTTTTATTCGCGATTCGGATACGCTCATTAAATTTGAGGCGAAATTCAACGATATTCGTGAGGAATTACATTCGGTATTTAATCTTGAAATTCGTGGAAAAGAATTGGACTTGCTTTGGGAACAAGTAAAATCGACATATCGTACTTGTTTATCATATTTAGAAAATTCGGATGATGCGGAACCAGCGGATTTTGACGCGGCTGAATCGAAATATGAAGCCACTTTTAACGCGTACGTTAATTGTTTATCTAGGATTAATGAACGATTACATCATTTTAAATCCAACGCGACACCGAAAGAGCAGTCTCAGTCTTCTAGCGTAAACCTCCATTCAGCTGACAACTTTTGTCATAATTTAACGCTTCCACCATGCGATACCGACGTTTTTGAGGGCGATTACATTTCTTGGCCCACTTTTAGGGATCTTTTTACAGCGGTTTATATCAATAACTCTCGACTTAGTAATATTGAGCGGCTATGCCATCTAGTTCGGAAAACTAGTGGCGAAGCTCGGGAAATTGTTTCGAAATGCCCTCTCACTAATCAAGGATTTGATGTTGCGTGGCGCAACTTGAGGGACGCATATGATAATCCGCGTATGCTGGTTAATAACCAGTTAAAATCGCTATTTAGCCTTCCCTTTCTTGATAAGGAAACCTCGTCGGGATTAAAAACTTTACAACGCGGAATAAACGGTTGCCTTACGGCTATGTCAATTTATAATATTTCGACGCACAGCTGGGATCCTATTATTGTATTTCTTTGCATTCAACGGTTACCTACGTAAACTGTTAGTCTGTGGGAACAGAGTATAAAGGACAAATCAGCTTTGTCACTCTGGAAGGATTTGGACCTCTTTCTGACAGAAAGAGTTCAAACTTTAGATTGTTACCGTGATCTTCGGGGTTCAGAATCTGCTAAACGGCTTTCTGAACCTAAAATCAAAGCGCATCATACCAATGCTGCTTCAACTTCAAGTGCTTCTTGTGTTCTTTGTAAGAATCAAGTTCACTTTTTACGCTCTTGTCATCGATTCAAAAGTTTATCTGTTGCGGATCGATTTTCTACGGTAAAAAAGTTTCACTGTTGTGTCAATTGTCTTGCAAGGACACATGAAGCTAAAAATTGTAGCAGTTCGTATAATTGCTCCATTTGTAACAAGAGACATCATACTATGTTACACCGTGAATTACCATCTTCTGAAGTTTCTAGGGATACTAATCGGTCGAATTCGGGTGTTAGTTCGGTTTCTGTTGCTCGGGTTTCAAACTCCGTACCTGCAATCGCATCATCTTCGAATGCCAATCATGCCACAGCTCCTACAAATCGTCAAGTATTTCATACAGCACAAAGTAGGACTGTACTTTTAGGGACGGCTATGGTGAATCTTATTCATCAGGGTACTACGTACCCAGCCCGGGCCCTTATTGACCCTGCTTCTGAAGCATCGTTCATTTCTGAACGATTGCAAAATCGCCTGAAAATTTCGACGCATTCGACGAATGCTCAAATTTCAGGAGTTAATCAGGCTCCACCCTCGATTCATCCCTTGAATTGGAAACATTGGCACTTGTTTTGCCAAATATTTCGGGTAATTTACCATCATTTACAGTCCACTCGTATTTAAAGGAAAATTTGCCAAACCTTCGTTTGGCCGATATTAATTTTGATGACAGTCGACCTGTTGATCTTTTGCTTGGCGCGGATTTATATCCAAGAATTCTGTTGGGAGAAATCCGTCGCAATATTTTGGGCTCTTTACTAGCTCAGAACACTATTTTTGGCTGGATTATTACTGGTCCAGTTGTACAACCTCAAGTTCAGGTATATTCTACGAATGTCGAATTTTCAGAGGAAGATTGCCTTAACAAAAATCTTTTGAGATTCTGGGAACTTGAGGAAACTCCTAAAAGAAAAATTCTGTCTCCATTTGACAAATTTTGTGAGGAAAATTATAAAGCGACTACTCGTCGCGAATCTGATGGTCGATATGTAGTGACTCTCCCATTTAAGCCTGAATTTCCTGAAAAATTTTCTTTAGGGACTTCAAGACCTGGTGTTATGGGACAATATCTTAGGACCGAATCATCTTTACTGCGTAGACCTGAAATTAAGGAGATGTACGATGTCGTCGTTAGGGAGTATTTGGACATAGGACATATGAGACCGGTATTACCAAATTTTTCATCTCCTACCTCTTTTTGTTATTTACCTCATCATCCGGTGGTAAAACTAGAACGTAAGACAACTAAATTGAGAGTTGTTTTCAACGCTTCAAATAGAACTTCTAATGGAATTAGTTTAAACGATTGCCTTTACGTAGGACCTACCTTACAAGCAGACTTAGTTCTACTTATTCTTAGGTGCCGTCTGTTTAAATTCGTCTTCAATTGTGATATCACTCAAATGTATAGACAGATTCGGGTTGATCCTTCTCATACCCCTTTTCAACGAATTTTGTTTAGGGATTCTCCGACGGAGACCGTAAGGGACTATGAATTACAGACAGTGACTTTTGGCGTTAACTGCGCTCCATACCTTGCCATTAGGACGTTATTACAACTCGCTGACGATTCTGAGGCTGAGTTCCCTCTCGGAGCACATATTCTACGAAAGTGCATGTACGTTGACGACGTTTTGACAGGGACTCATGACATTTCGACTGCATTAATGGCTCGTGATCAACTCGTCGCTGCTTTGGCCTCTGCTAAGTTTCAGCTAAGAAAATGGACTTCAAACGAACGGAGTATTTTGAAAGACATACCTTTGGACCATTTAGTTGACGCTAAATTATTGACCTTTATAGAATCGAGTACTTCAAAGACTTTAGGAATTCAGTGGAACGCTCAGTTGGACTCGTTTTATTTTAGTGTGACTCCTATTTCATTAAAATCTGGGTATACTAAGAGGGAAGTCTTATCGACTATCGCGAAATTGTTTGATCCTGTAGGTTGGTTAGGTCCTGTAATTGTGGTTGCTAAAATTATCATGCAAAAAATTTGGCTTGATAATATAAATTGGGATGATATGCTTCCAATTTCGACGGAAGTTGAATGGAAAAGATTTGTAACTTCTTATCATGAGGTAAATACTATTCGTATTCCAAGATGGGTTAATTATTCGCCGGGAAATTCTGTTGAGCTTCATGTTTTTTCTGATGCCTCGGAAAAGGCATACGCGGGGGTGATTTATATTCGAATTCAGGCCTCTAACGGCGAAATTCATACTCACCTACTTTCATCGAAAACCAAAGTAGCCCCCATCAAATCAATTTCTCTACCTCGTTTAGAACTGTGCGGGGCGGTGTTAGCCTCTGAACTTTTGAAGACGGTAATAGGTGAAATTGATATTAAAATTGATCAAATTTACTGTTGGACTGATTCGACGATAGTCCTTTCTTGGTTAAGGAAAACGCCGTGTTCCTGGACCACATTTGTAGCGAACAGAGTATGCCGCATTCAAGAAAATGTAGGAAACCATAATTGAGGAAAATCCTGCAGATTTAGGTAGTCGTGGTACTTCTCCCACTGAGCTGGAAAATAATGAGCTTTGGTGGCATGGTCCAAGATGGCTGGGTCAAGATAAGGTGCACTGGAATATAACGGATCTAAGTTATCTTGACACTGACATTGAGGGTCGGGTTGTCAAAACTCATGCTTCCTTCTTTACGGACGTTAAGGGAGAAGATATATATGTGGATATTTTGAATAATTACTCTCGTCTTGATCGAGCTCTTCGGATAATCTCATATATTTTGAGGTTCTTTTACAATAGTCAACCAGCTCATAGGTCAAATCGTTATATGAATGTGGATAAAATCGTTGCTGGTTATGAAATCAGAAGAACAAAATTGCATTTAGCCATTGTGGCTCAGAAACATCACTATGCAGATGAATATAAGTGCCTGTTAGACAAAAAACCGTTAAGTTCAAAGAGTTGCCTTATTTCTTTGAATCCCTTTCTCGACAAAGACGGTGTGATAAGATTGAATGGTCGCTTGGTTAAATCACCATCCCTTTCATATACGGAGAAATATCCTATTATTTTACCTTATTCGAGCCGATTTACTCAATTGTTAATAGAATTTGTTCATATGATTTCCATTCACGGTGGAAATCAGTTGATGTTGCGAATACTGCGCATTGAATATAGTCATTGGTCGTTGTAAACGGTGTATTATTGACCGTAAAGTATCTTGTCAAATTATGGCGGCTCTGCCCCCTGAAAGAACTACTCTTACTAGACCATTTATGACAACGGGCGTTGATTTTGCTGGTCCCTTTGACATCAAAAGTTTCACGGGCAGAGCTTGTAGGATAACGAAGGGCTACGTTTGTATTTTTGTTTGCTTTTCTACGAAAGCAATTCATTTAGTGGCAACGTCTGATTTATCGACGCCTACGTTTTTATCTGCCTTTCACAGATTTATTTCTCGACGAGGTTGCCCCTACACTTTATTTTCGGATAATGGCACAAATTTCGTAGGTGCATCGCGTGAATTAGAGAAGGATTTTAAGATATTTCTTAAGGAAAGTCAGATTGCAGTGGGTTCTATTTATGGTATTCAGGGTTTAACTTGGCGGTTTATACCGGCCGGGGCACCTCATATGGGTGGCCTTTGGGAAGCCGGGGTCAAGAGTTTTAAACACCATTTTCGTAAGGAAGCGCAATCTTTTAAATATACTTTTGAAGAACTTTCTTCAGTTCTCGCAAGAATTGAAGCTTGCCTAAATTCACGTCCTCTTTGTTCTATAGCGGATAACCCTCGGGAACCAGTAGCTCTGACTCCTGGTCATTTTTTAATAGGTTGACCAATACTTGCTCCCCCGGAGCCTGAAATTAATGAATCCCCGATAAGTCTTGTTAATCGATTTCGAAAAATGAAAGCGTTGTCTCAACTTTTTTGTCGCCGATGGAAAGAAGAATATTTAATGACGTTAAATAAGCGCTATAAATGGAAATATCCGGAACGCGATCTACAGGAAAACGACTTAGTCGTTATCAAGCATGAAAATCTACCTCCGACATCGTGGCGTTTAGGCCGGGTCATAAAAGTTTATCCGGGAAGTGACGGTCGCGTAAGGGTCGCGGATATGCGTACTGCTAATGGGGTTGTAAAACGACCAATAACCAAACTGGTCATTTTGACCGAATAATTTATTTTTTCTTCGATATTTTCTTTAAATTTTTTATTGTTTCATAGAAATATGGAATCTCTCCCTAACCTTTTTGACGATGCTCTGCTCGATTATGAGGATGCTATGGCGCAATACACCATTTTTGGATGGGTCATATCTGGCCCATCTCCATTGTAGAGTCCTTACTGGCTCATATGTAGAGTCCTTACTGGCTCAAATTGTAGAGTCCCTACTGGCTCATACTTATTTATAATCAATTTTCCATTGGGGTCCCTACTGGCCTATGGAAAATTGTTACGTCGAGGTCCCTACTGGCCAATTTAAGTGTTAAAAAAAAAAAAAATAATAAATTGAATTCAAGCTCACATTTTTAAACTGAACTATGCCTTATTTTAAGATATTTAAGTTATTTGTTAAAGTATTATTGTTGCAACACACCTTGATGTTGCAAGGTGGCCGGCAATGTTTAAGTACAATTTAATATTTTCTTTGTACTTTTCCGCCTTTGAGTCAATTAGCCATTTTTGGGTTAATTCTGGGTTAACATCTATGAAACTCCTTTTTTTATACATCGTTGAAAGGAGTGTTTACATAGATTTTAACTAGTAAAACCGTTAACGGTACTTAGATATTGCTCGCCACCTTCTCTCTTTTATTTTTTAACTTATAAAATCAATCGTTTTGGTACCTTCGTACACATTAACACCATTCGCTGTGCATATTTCAAAAAAGGTAATACATTCGTATTTACAAATAAAATAGAGATTTTATTTTCTCTACTTATCAAACCTAAAATTAAATTGTGTTTTATTTCTTTTTTGCTACATACGCAAACAGTAATATATATTACAATATCTTTTGTAATTATTTTTCTAAGTAGAAAAGGCTAATTTTCGCCTGAACTCTTTAAACTTGTAATATTACTCTGTAAATACATATTCATGTTACGTAAATAAAATAAATTGAAAGAAATAATGCTAATGCCTCCTCATTTGTGAACTGTTGAGCATCGCTCGGAGTTGGTATACTTTTAAGAATCCGTTTTGTTCTCACTGCTTTGACGAAATTAGATATTTGATCATGTATTTCGATGCTACACGAATTTAAGTTTAATTTTATATTAACATAACTAAGAACATCTTCCTGGTTTTTGTTCCTAAAATACTCTTCGGCCAGTTCTTTATAACTGAAGCTCTCCATATTTTCCTGAGTACTTTATTTGCGACTGTTATTGCTGATATATATTATAGCAATTGAGTTTGTATTCAAAATGTCACTTTCTTATAAGCTGTTTCTAGGTAAAATAAAAAGGTAAGAAAATGGCATTAGTGCATTACTACTTAAAATGATATATAAAAAACCCACTATACAAATGAATTACCTGTGTGTGTTTTCTTTACTACTGGCATTAGTGCATCGTTAGGTAAAATAAAAAGGTATGATAATAAAAAAATCAATGTGAGTCCGATCACAGGGGAAAGTATCAATTGTATTTCAGAAAACATCAATTGAATTTCAGAAAGTATCAATTTTATTTCAGAAAACATCAATTGATTTTCAGAACGTATCAAATGTATATCAGAAAACATAAAATGTATTTCTGAAATTATCAAATGTATTTCAGAAAATATCATATGTATTTCAGAAATTATTAAAAAAATATGAATTGAATTTCAGAAAATACCAATTGAGTATCAGAAAAATAGTCAGAACGCTACATAAAAACATATTTATGTATAATTGCTGAAATACATTTGATATTTTCTGAAACACATTTAAAGTTTTCTGAAATAAATTTGATTGGTTCTGAAATACATTTGATAATTTCTGAAATACATTTGACGTTTTCTGAAATACAGTTGATATTTTCTGAAATACATTTGATAATTGCTGATATACATTTGACAATTTTGGAAATACATTTGATATTTTCTGAAATACATTTGATCATTTCTGAAACTCAATTGATATTTTCTGAAATTCAATTGATATTTTCTGAAATACAAATGCTACTTTCTGAAAATCGATTGATGCTTTCTGAAATACAATTGATTATTTCTGAAAATAAATTGATTGTTTCTGAAATTCAATTGATACTTTCTGAAAATCAATTGATTTTTTTTGAAATAAAATTGATACTTTCTGAAACACAATTGATATTTTCTGAAAATCAATTGATGTTTTCTGAAACACAATTGGTACTTTCTGAAATTCAACTGATGTTTTCTAAAATTCAATTGATATTTCTGAAAATCAATTGATGTTTTCTGAAATACAATTGATAATTTCTCAAATACAATTGATATTTTCTGAAAATCAATTGATGTTTTCTGAAACACAATTGAGACTTTCTGAAATTCAATTGATGTTTTCTCAAATACAATTGGAAAATGTGTAGTAATTAAAAAAACACCTTAGTTTATTTTTGACTTTTTCAAAGTTTTCCTAGTATTAGCTTTTTAATGTATCAGGCAACTATTCACAATATATAATGGAATTTCAACTCTGTGTTAAATGTCAAGTAAAATGAAGACGCCAATAAATTTATGGAAGTAGGCAAATAGAAAAGTAAAAAATACGGGGAAGAGAAAAAGTTGACGAGAAAGGTTTATTTTTCTTTTTTCTTCAAGAAATTTAAGCGCTTTTAATAAAATTGTGAAATAGATTTTACCCCCTTGAGCGTTAAGTTAAGCTTTTGGCTTGTTAATAAAAATTTATATGTTCTTAACACAGGCAGAGATTAACATAGATATAATATCAGAGATAACGTCGGCAGAATTATTTAGCAAAAATATCTATCTCCATGTTGATGTCTAGGGTGTAGAAAACGTATACACATAATATTTATATCTTCTCATAATTTTCAGTCAGCTGACGAGTAAAGTCGTTTGGCAACCACTTTTTGCGTTGTTCTTTTGTGCTTAATTTTATTATAAAAACTCTAACCAATAAATGTTTTCTTAAATGGCGGTAATGAAAAGATTTGACCTTTTACTCGCATTAAAAAATCTTAAAGATCTAATGGATGACATCGAGGAAGAAGAGCGTATGGAACGCAGATATTGGGTTAACCATTTTTGGAAAAAGGCAGCTACATAGTTTAGAAGCTCACCTTTTAAAGGATATTCTCTGGGATACAAATGATTACAAAAAATTTGCAGATTAAATGTTCAGGACTTTGAACAATTATTATCAATGGTAACCCAGCTATCTCACATCAGACTGCAAGTTCGAAAAACTCAATACACTCACATTTTTTTACTAATACACACACATTTTCCGCAGTGGTCACACTAATGGCATCAAATTTTTCAAGCGAGTAGTGGCAGACACTAACGATGATTAATGTTACCCTGTTATAAATTAAATGCAAATTTACTGGATTCTTCAAAATTGTAATTAAAGTTTTAACTTGTTAAATCTATTATTATGATTTATTTCTTCAAATGCGCATATAAGAACGCAAGTTTGTTAATTATAGAGCATAAATATTATTAACTATTATTAAAATAAAACTAATAATAATAAATGTAAAAATTTTCACTCAAACATGTGCCTGTATAATAAACTCGGTAACTCTATTTAAAATAAAATAAGAGAGAGAAGTAAACAAATTTTTTCAAGTTTATGTTGTCGAACATTTTAAAAATGAGATTGCAGTCAGATGTGTGAGCATAAAAGTTAATGGCGATGGATTCGACTAATTCGAACAATTTTTCGCTGATAATACGTACACAACGATTTTACAATTGCAGTGTGATGTGAGATAGGGGGGTAAGTAAGCTCTTCTGAAAAGTGATGAAAATATTTTGAATTGAAAAACTTACATATATGTAGGTAGATTTCAAAGTAAAAAAACAATACAGTCATGAGGGATGCAATATCATCTAGAACCCGTTTAGCTATAACGCTCCGGTATATAGCCACTGGGGGATTCATATAGATCTTTAGAATTTTTCTCTCGTGTATCTCGAAAAACCATTGGTAAATTTGTTGCAGAAGTTCTTCATGCTGTTATTGAAGCCCTTCGTGACAAATACTTAAATGTAAAGTAAAATATAATTTAATAAATGTTAAGAATGTATCATTAATATCCTTAGATGATATCTACCGAAACTGATTGGGAAACTGTGTCAAATGGATTCATTAATATGTGGCAGTATCCGCACACTTTGGGTGCTATAGATGGGAAACACATAAGGATTAAATGCCCACTACATGCCGGATCCGATTATACCACAGCATTGCCCTGTTAGCCGTCGTAGATGTCCACAGCCGATTTTTGTATATTGATGTTGGAGATAACGGAAGAGCATCTGATAGGGTTCCCCTGAAAAACAATACTCTCTATCAGAATATGAAATCCGGAAAATTAAATATACAACGAAATGAAGCTCTACCAGGACAGGTAACAAAAACATCGTATTTTTTCATTGGAGACGATATATTTGGTATTGATAGGAACCTAATGAAGGCTTATAATCGGAATGCAAGCTTATCAACAGGTCAAGAAATTTTCAATTATAGACTGAGCCGTGCAAGGATGTCGGTAGAGATGGGGTTTGGAAGATTGGCGAGCAGATTCAGGATTTTTCAGAGGCCGATGGAAGTTAAATTGGAAACCTGCGACCTTGTGGTAACAGCCTGCTGTGCTTTACATAATTTTCTTTCGAGAAATTTTGCTAATCCTTCCCAAAAGTATCTAGAACCAATCATATCAGAATTACCAACAACTATAGCGCCCTTGCCTGTACATCAAGGCGGATCGGTCCCCATACAAAAAAAAGTTTTTCCAGTCCACCCCTAGGATTAAAGATAAGTTGAAGGCGATCCCAAAAAAAATTTATTTTTTTTTGCCACGCCCCCCGAAGGGCTATTTACTTTTTTTGAGACTGCGTCTCCATTTTAAGTCCGATTGTAAAATGCCGTTATCATGGCTTGAAGCCGCTACAATTCTTGCCTTAATCATTTTTTACTCCGATTTCAAATTCTAGTAGTGACTGTCGGTATCTCGATTCACCCAAATTCCAATTTTTTTTAGTCTGTCAAAAAGGCCTTTAAATTCTGTGAAACTTTTGCTTTAACACTAACTACTTTTGTTCATAACTAAAAAGTTATAAAGGTTTCAAAAATCCAAATATAACCCTGTGTTAAATTCGGCAATTATGCCAAATTTTTTTTAATATAATTGGCAACACTGGTTACTATTCCTTCTTATTAAATTTTTTTTGTTTATGCTTACTCAATTTGCTCTATGATAATATTGTGTCTGTTTATGTTTGCCTTAAACTATTAGCATGTGTCGTTTGACTTGGCGATTTTCAAATGCTTTTTGCGACTTTTGTTTATATCATAAAAACTGTAAAAATATAAATAAATATATATTAAAATTTTTTAAAATTTCATGTTTGGCGATTTTTATCGATTTTTTTTTAAAGGAATTGGCGTTTAAAATTCAAAATTATTTGATATTTGCATGCTTCTTTTGTTGTGTTCTCTATGACAAATTCTTGCTTTTTCCTCTATTTCTGTAGAAATTATAGTTGCGTGCATTTGAATGCATTTTTTTAAAGCCTTTATCTGCAATCAATCAATCGGTTTTCAGCTTTCGCAAAGTAAACAACGTAGATTAAATTGTGGTCTTTTAAAGACAAATAAAGAAACAAAAGTGAAGTGAAGTAAAATCAAAAGCAAAAATTATTAAAAAAAAAGTCACAAAATGCCGTTTGAAGCGTGTGATATAGAAAAAAATAAATTACCAACAAACCAACAAGTGATGCAATATTTTTTACATTTAAAGAAAAATGGTGCATCAAATATTAAACAAAAATCAAAATTTAGTAAATTATATGCATGTGATTATAAATATGGTTTGTGAGTTGTGGAAATATACAAACATTTCGATAGTATGTAAAACTACAATTAGAAGGCATTTGATGTCATATAAAGATATTGTTAAAAAATCAAAGTAATTATGATAGTAACGAGATGTATTGGAATAAATTGTTCGAAATTTCAAAATGCAGGTGCGGCATTGAAAAAAATTTCGAGTGCTTATGTTCCGAAAATAAAAAAATTTCACCAAATATAGTAGCATTCTTTATCGATCAGAGCGGACCAAGGCTTTTAACCTTTGATGATATCCAAGTTGAGAACATGGAGATCGATATGATCGATCAAGGTTCAAGCATTGCCGGAGAAAATCCATCTCCTTTTACCGTTTCATATTCACCAGGTTCAAGTGAAGAAACTGAATCTGATGATGAAAATAATGACGTATTGCCGAACGAAGAGCAGCTGAAAGTATCAAGCATATCGCTTAATAATTATGCTATAGCTTTAGATCGCACTAATACTTCGGATCGCACTGGATCTTTACTTGCAACAACATTCATAAAAGATTTTAAACATTCGATTGCTAGAGAAGCGAGCAAATATTATGAAGGTATTAGTGAAAGAATGTTGAGTTTCTTAGACGATCTCGTTATTGGTAGAAATAAAATCCGGAGAGAGCGAGACAAATTTAGAGCAGAAGTCCAAGCCGCATTTACTAGCGAAGTTGTATTGCAATGCATATCTTATGATGGAAAAAAAGATGCAACATTAAAAAAGAAGCATCTGGGAGTAAAGGACGTTCTAATAAAATTATTGAAGAACATATAACAATTATTAAAGAGCCTGAATCCACATTCGTCAGCTACAAAACTCCTACAACTGGTACTGGGGTAGAAATTAAGAAAGCCATTGTAAACTTCTTAGATTCAAAAGGCTTTTCGCTGGACTACTAAGTTGCAATCAATTGCGATGGAACGGCTGTAAATACAGGTTACAAGTCAGGAGTAAACGCATGTATGGAACGATACCTGCAACGTCCATTACAGTGGAATATTTGCCTGTTTCATTTCAACGAGCTACCACTCAAAGCTTTGTTGACCAATTTGCTTGGAAAACAGATAGGTCCAGGAATTTGGCCTACAGAACTGGGATCTGAATTACTGTCATGTACTGAAGAGCCTGTAAATTTTTTTTATATATTTACAACATTCAAATTTGTATATAATTTGTTTAGGTAGTAAATGGTTATGAGCCAATTTATGTGGGACCTATGCCAGAAAATGTAGGCGACTGGAAAATCCGCGACGACCAACTGTACCTTTATCGTATGGTTCTAGCGATTAAGAATGGTTCCTGCCACAATGTAAACAGTGACGACAGCTCGAAAAATACAACACTGTATTTTTGTTTTAGCAATCAAATCAGGGTTGCATTTTGTAAAGAAATCGGAAGCAACAGCTATATTAAAAAGTATATGCTATCACCTTTATACACGTTGTATACATTGTTTTTATTTATTTGTGATTATTACTGTCAAAAATTCTAATTTGGGAAGAAATTTTTTTTAAACTTTGAAAATTCCACAGCACAGTTTATCACAAATAAAATTTTTGAAATAAATACAAAAAATAAATAATAATGGCATTAAAGTAAGTAACATAATATACATTATAGTTTCAAAAGAAAATGTGTAAATACTAGTGTACAGAAAAAAGCTAAGCAACAGGTACACCAATGGTTGTTTGCCCAACAAATCTAGGTGTGACAAATGTCCACCATGAAAACTTAAGTGTTAGAGGAACCTCCTGAGGCGGAGAGGGATGTAAGGATTCTGCAGAGTTAGAACATATCAGAGGAATTACAGAAACAAAGAAGAGCGCACCAATTTTCATGGCCAATTCAAATTTCAGACAAGTTAATGCTGAATTAAAGAATGTATTGGTCGGTACGATTGGAGAAGCTCTTTTAACAAGAAAAAATATATTAACCGAAGACAAGTTACAGTTAACACCCACTACAATTTTAATGTATTCGCTTTGTGGTTAGGGTATAATGACTTAGTGCTGATGTTTGTAACCATCTTTAATTATACCGATTGGCTCAATCAATTTGTGAGTTGATTTAGCAATGTCCGCCCGTCCGTCTCTGTGTCCATGTAAACCTTGTAATCAAACTACAGCTCGCAAATATGAATATATTTTCATGCAATCTAGTATATAAGCGTCTATCGGCCATAGGATGAACGCTATTTAAATTGGTGAAAATCTGCCTATGTTAAAATATGATTTATGCTTATTTTCTATATCCATACTTGTTTAACTATAAGCTTCTAAGTGGGTATTTATACATTTTTCTCCTAAAAATTATAATGCATATAAGTAGATACGAACTTGAATTGGTAAAAAATTAAACAATGTTATTTATATATATATATATATATATATTTTTTTAATATAGTGTGTTTAATGGGTCAATCAATTTCTACACACGAAACGCTGGAAGATGTTATTTTCATAAATAATGTTTATTTTACCAATTATATTGTAACTATAAAATTTTTCTTACATATTTATAACAAGTAATAAACATCTTTTATAAAAGTCAATATAGTGTTTTTTATTAAAATCCAATGGTTCTTTTTAATAACTTTTAAAATTAGGCGGTCGATTTACAACAAAGTTGCTACCTTTACAAAGTTACACAACAAATTTACCTTTATATATCCTAACAAACTTTGTGCTTCAAATGCTGTAAACTATAATCTGGCTGTAAACTATATCCAGCAAAATACATTCAGATTTAAAACCAGATAGTTTTATTATGGTTAACGGCCATCTTAAAATAATATATTTTGGTATTGCGAGTAATATAGCCACTGATTCAACGAGTATACACTCGCAGAAATGTCTCCTCAAGCGCCGATGCTACTGCTGGAACTGCTCCGAGTGCCATTGGCGTTGTTGTGTGTGTTGTGGGTCGGAAGGGCTATATGCGCTGTTAGATTGTCCAGATTTGTGACTACTACAAATTTGCGGTTGCTGTCTAATCTGGGTTGTGAAGACCGGTTCTACCCACTGATTTAAAGGTACTGATAGGGCTGTGCCAGCACAAGCTTTTACTGCCTCTGGACACAAACGTTTAGGCACATCCCGCAAGTCTTTTTGATCTATTACTTTATCCGAAAAACTGCCTCCAACAGCAGCTTTGCTTATTGTACTCAACAATTTTTCCTGTTGCTATAAGTACACAAATTTAAAAAATAAATAACAATCAATACTAAATATCTTAATAAACAATGATTATCATATCATGCACAGAAGAGGCAGAAAAATATTTTGTAGCAAAGAAAACTGGAAGAGTTTGGCTTAAAACTTTAATTATATAATCGTCACTGTAAGGCTTAAAAACAAATCAGTGATTTCAAAAAGTTTATATATATTATTATCTTACATTGTTTTTCTGCTTTTGGTTCTTGCAATTGTTACAACAAATCCTTTTCTATGCCACTGAAATTTTCTGCTACCTTTTCAACTTTAAGTTGGGCTTTCTTAGCTACTTCTGCTTGTAGTCCATCTACTAATTTTTGTAAGTCATTTGTTGTTTTGTCTGTTTTAAATTTTACTGAAGTTGTTTTTCTTTATACTTCAATCCCATTTCCAAATACTCAATCAATTTTTGTAGTTCTTGGTGGTTTTGTATTTGTTGTTCGTAATTGTTAATTTTTGGAACTCACATTTTTAAGGGTTTACTAGCTTTTATAAAATTAAATCTGTTCAACAGGCTGTTATTTAGAAGCGTTCTGAATTGTAGATATCTGTTGTTATATTTGAGATTTTGTCTTCAGTTGCGGCTAATTTTTATTCCTTTTCAGCTGGATGTCTACTTATAGGAGTAAAAAAAGTGCCAACTAATGTTTTATTTATAAAGCCAATGGTATAGTGCCCAAAGCATTGAATAATACCGGACAAATTTCGATTTAGGACCACTCACGCGCAAGTCATAATCCAAAGCATTAATACCACAATTCAACTTGCGAAAAGTTTCGTGACTCGCCACCAGCAACTGGACCAATAGTTAGCTCAACTATAGTAATTTTTGATTCCTTCCTTTCGGCCCTGGGTTGAGCAGTGGTGAATGTAACTGGCAAATTTACCAGCATTTATACCAACATTACTGGTATTATAACAATCACAAGCTTTGGGTTTTAATATGCATCTTTTATAATTTTTATTTCTGAAAAGGAAATACCACAGATTACTAAATTAAATGTTAATTTGTCAAAAATACAATTTTATGAATTTTTTTTCAATGTTTATACTCACTAAATTTCCATTGTTTTTATTTTTTATGCTGTCAGTGGTTGAAAACATGTTCTATAGCTGTTCACTTGCACACATTATATTTTTTATATTCTATTTTTTTAATCTCTTTCGCACTTCTTTACCAAAACAAAATGGAGAAAAAGGTAAACAAAGCCATACGGTTCGAGATTGCTTTTTTGACAGCTGTCAAGCTGTCAAAACTGGTATAAACTGTGGTTCCTGCGATGATAAACTAGCTAAGCAGAATCCCGAACCTGTAAGTACAGCACGGTGGTTGACAACAGCATCCAGATTGCTTCGCCTTTATGTATCCAAGAGGCAGCCTTCAGAGAATTTGAAAAATTTAGTGAATTTCATTGTCAAGGTTTATGCACCTTTCTGGTTTCTCGTAAAGGGCCAACCACAGTCCATACACGGAAGTCGTCATATTTTTAAGTACATAGTTTGGATTCGAGAATTACCATTTAATATTCAAATGATAATTCGTCCAATTATTAAACACAATAGCTATTACTTACATTCCGAAAATATTCAACTGGCTATGGTAACCGATCCGGTATAGTGTAAAAGGCAGGATCGCCATATAGTGTAGGTGGGCCGTTATATAATGTATGCCTTGTAGCAATCTACGTACATAGTGGCATTTAAATTTAATATAGTGTATGTATGGGGGCAGGATCGCCATATAGTGTATGAGGGGGCAGGGTCGCCATATAGTGTTAGCTTGGCAGGATCGCCATATAGTGTATGAGGGTGTACAAAAGGACACTAAGATTGGGTGAGAACCGGACCAATCTCAGGAGGAATTTTGTCAAGTGCTTTCCTCAAAGCAGTTCCCGCGTGCACGCTAGATGCACTTTTTTTATACAGCACGTAGGCAGATTATGCCAATGTTTGAACCCTTTGGCAGAATATGCCAGTAAAAAAGGAAAATCTCTGTTTGGTTTTAATTATAACCCTTTCAAATCAGAATTATAATTGATTAATTTATTTTAAAATGCTGGTCTTTTATATCATTATAATTTAATATTTTTACTTAATTTAAATAATAGTCTTCTCTTTTCTTTACATTCGCATATTACAAATTCATTGATTTTTGAACGTTGGGCTCAATAGCCAATCAGAAAACGTTCAATAATCAATTTAAATTTTTCCCCTCAAAATTTGAGTGACATTCCTATTTGTCATGGGTTATTGACACAATTTGAATTTTCACAAATTTGTCATTCTGCATTCCAGTGATATTTAATTACACAATAATTTATTGTTTTGTAATTCAACCCTTTAACCAAGGTTAGTGTACTTTGTGGTATGTGTTGAATGAAAAGAAAAGATATGCAAAAAAAAAATAAATAAATGTAAAAAAAATAATTACAAATAAATATGTGCATGTGCATATAGTAAACAAAATAAACAAAAAAAATATAAACAAATAAAGATGAATAAATGAAATAAATAAAGATAAATGAAGATGTGTGTAACATCATCACACCCCTACCCTTAAGATGAAATTTATGGGTTTTAGAAAATTCATGAATTTCATTACTTAAAATAAAAATTTTATTTTTGTTTCTCTTAAACTTAGTGGTTATTCTAATTTTGTTTTTGTGATATAATATTATATATAAAAAAATGTAATAAGTAATTTCTATATCTATGTATTAACAATATAAATATGTAAGTTTACTATGTGCTCTTATATGTAGTAATTAACAATCTATACAATTTTACATTTTCATTTACGTTTATATAATTTTAAAGTATTATTATGATATAATTTTATGTTTCCTTTTACATCTAAGATTGAATTTTCATTTTATATCTATTAAATTTCTCCTTTACATTTCATATTAATTACATCAATCGAAACATGTATAACTTCATGTGGTCAATGACATGGCAATTTTCATCTTTTATTTTAAAAATAATTATTTTCTTTTCGAAATTACGATAAATTTTTAGTCATCTATTCTATGTCGCGTGGTGTATCCTTTTGATTATTTAAAATTTTCGAGGATTTTCCCTCATTATTTTCTCATATTCTATCTTATCTTTCGGGGTTCGTTACATAACATATACTCACATACTTTTCGTCACTTTTCCATTATAGTGCGAATTTATTATTTCATTTATATTTTCTAGATCATAGCTATCATTATACCTTTCATTGCGACCTTTGTCTACAATGATTATCAAATCATTTATTTCCTTTATATATTAGATGTCAGTTTCTTCACGTCGAAATCTGGATTTCGCAGAATTATCACTGTATCTTATTATATCAGGCACGTAGTTTCTCCATTATCGAATCTAGTTTCGATGGATTATCACCACGTCATAAACGCGCAAATTTATTGATTCATTTTATACCCCTATTATATATTCTTTATATCATTTCCTTTCAATTATTTCCTGATGTACACACACCGATCTTGGAGTGAACATTTCCAATAGGCGCTGCCATCTCTATCGTCTGTCCTAGTTCGTCAGTCATCACCAGCGTTTTTATTATCTCTTTTATTATGTTTATCTTCTTTTAAAATTTCCTGTTTTATTTCCATTGTCTTTATTTTCTTTTATAAAAAGTCTTTCCTTTATTTTCACCATTGTCATTGCCAAAAAAAAAAATTTTGTTAACAATATTTCATATACATAAATTTTCTTAATTGGTTTAACATATTATATTCAATTTTCATTTAATTCTATTATGATTTTGATATTAATTCCATAATAATGTTTTGTATTGTCCATTTTTTAAAATATTTGTATTTTATTTTCTACAATTTTCTCTTTGTCTAATTGTGCTATTACTTTAATATAACAATTTTGTTGTGATAACTTTACATTATTATTTTAGTTAAAAAAAATTTTTTTGTTGTTTTTTTTTTTTACTTGATTAATTTTTTTTTTTTTTTTTTTAGTTTTGCAATTTCCTATGTCTCCAATTTTCCGATTTCTCAATCATTAACTTAGTTTCTATATCCCTCGTCGTGGGATTTCTAACGTCTTCGATGGTTGGAGCTCTTTTCATCCCTATAAACTTCCACCATCCTATTAACCATTTTAACTTCTCTTCTTCTGTTAGATTATCGTCATCATATAACAATTTTTGCTGCTCTTTCCGTTCATCCATTTCTATGCTGATTCTAACTCTGTTCTTTGTAGGCATCTATATAGTGGTGTAGGTGTTTGCAGGATTCGGAAAGTTCGTTGTCCAGGGTCTAATTTGCAAGGATCGGGCAACAGAAGTTTTTACCAGGATCAAATTTGCAGGATCGGTGTTTGCAGGATCGGTGTTTGCAGGATCGGTATTTGCAGGATCGCCATATAGTGTAAAAGGCAGGATCGCCATATAGTGTAGGTGGGACGCCAGCTAGGATCACCAAATATTATAAAAATCGCTGGACCGTTATATAATGTATGCCTTGTAGCAATCTACGTACATAGTGGCATTTAAATTTAATATAGTGTATGTATGGGGGCAGGATCGCCATATAGTGTATGAGGGTGTACAAAAGGACACTAAGATTGGGTGAGAACCGGACCAATCTCAGGAGGAATTTTGTCAAGTGCTTTCCTCAAAGCAGTTCCCGCGTGCACGCTAGATGCACTTTTTTTATACAGCACGTAGGCAGATTATGCCAATGTTTGAACCCTTTGGCAGAATATGCCAGTAAAAAAGGAAAATCTCTGTTTGGTTTTAATTATAACCCTTTCAAATCAGAATTATAATTGATTAATTTATTTTAAAATGCTGGTCTTTTATATCATTATAATTTAATATTTTTACTTAATTTAAATAATAGTCTTCTCTTTTCTTTACATTCGCATATTACAAATTCATTGATTTTTGAACGTTGGGCTCAATAGCCAATCAGAAAACGTTCAATAATCAATTTAAATTTTCCCCCTCAAAATTTGAGTGACATTCCTATTTGTCATGGGTTATTGACACAATTTGAATTTTCACAAATTTGTCATTCTGCATTCCAGTGATATTTAATTACACAATAATTTATTGTTTTGTAATTCAACCCTTTAACCAAGGTTAGTGTACTTTGTGGTATGTGTTGAATGAAAAGAAAAGATATGCAAAAAAAAAATAAATAAATGTAAAAAAATAATTACAAATAAATATGTGCATGTGCATATAGTAAACAAAATAAACAAAAAAAATATAAACAAATAAAGATGAATAAATGAAATAAATAAAGATAAATGAAGATGTGTGTAACATCATCACACGGATCAAACCATACGATCTCAGGGCTATGAAATTATAAGAACTGCTCGGCGTAAACCACCCGCAAAGATTAGAGAGTTCCGCGTTCCAAAACATCAAATTAATTTCGATGCTGATGTATATACAAACATACTAAAGTGGGACAATATACAAATAAGCGAGCCACCATGTCTCCATTTTTATATAGACGAGATATTGGAACATTATCAATTTTCGGATCATGAAATCATTGAAATACCAGGTAGTAATCTTTAAAAGTTTAAACACATACTTATAATAAATAAAAAACTATGCTTAATTTTATAGAATTTCCATGCCATTCCCAAAATACGGAACGTTTTGTGCGTGTTGTAAGTGAATCTGCTGATAAAGTAACAGATGAAAAGCGCATGGGATACATATTTGCAAAGCTTAAAAGTCGCGAACAGTATAGCAAGCTTGAGTCCCGCCAAAATGTATTATAAATAATATATAATATAAATAAACAAAAAAAGTATAAAATTGTAGCCTAGTGTAATTAAAAAAAAGTTAGTGAGAAGAGAGAAAAAAAAATAAAAAATTAAAATATTATCATAGAGCATATTGAGTAAGCATTAACAAAAAACATTTAATTAGAAGGAATAGTAACCAGAGTTGCCAATTGTAGTAAAAAAAATTTTAGCATTATTGCCGAATTTAACACAGGGTTATATTTGGATTTTTGAAACCTTTATAACTTTTTTAGTTATGAACAAAAGTAGTTACTGTTAAAGCAAAAGTTTCACAGAATTTAAAGGCCTTTTCGACAGACTAAAAAAAGTTGGAATTTAGGTATGATGTGAATCGAGATACCGACAGTCACTAATAGAATTTGAACTCGGAGTAAAAAATTATTAAGGCATGAATTGTAGCGGCTTCCAAGCCATGAACAGCGGTATGCGGCATTTTTCAATCGGATTTAAAATGGAGACGCAGTCTCAAAAAAAGTAAATAGCCCTTCGGGGGGCGTGGCAAAAAAATTTTTTTTGGGATCGCCTTCAACTTATCTTTAATCCTAGAGGTGGACTGGAAAAACTTTTTTTTCGATCCACCCTACTGTACGTCAACATGAAAATGTGAGATTTGATATGGAAACGGATAATGCTGAGTTGGGTAATGCGTTTATGCGCCAAATAGAAACTATTGCTACCAATGTACCTTATATGGTTTGTCCCGGAAATCATGAGGAGAAATAGAAAGTTGTGAATTTTCCAATCTACGCAGTTTTTAATATATATACTTTTATATGTATGTATTTTTTTAATTGAAGTAATGAAACAACTATTCAATTCTTTCTGATTATTTTTAATGTAAATGAATTTTTATAAATTAACTACTTATTTCAATGAAAACAGTAATTCTTATTTTGAAGTTGACAAACTTTATTTATGCATAAATAAATTGATCATTTAGTCACTTCTGTCAGACCTAGTCGCCTTGCAAACATCCCCTAGGAGATCGACTTAAATTGCCATAAAATCCAAAATGTCATATATTGTATCTCGGTCAAATAAACCCTGTGCGACAATTCCTAGGTTTATCTTCCCGTTCTTCACTTAAATTTATAAAAAACAAAAATATTGCAGATTTTTTTCAAATTTAGTTCGTACCTATGTTTTTGCAAAAAAAATAAGACTACAAAGTATGGTCAGGATCGGTTCATTTTTCGACATAGTCCCCGGTATGAACTTTTTAATATCCGAAGGCAAAAAAAAAAATAATGCCACGCAAATTTGACTATTTTCTAAATCCAATTTGTTGAACCTAAGACAAAGGGCCTCTAAACGAATGTATTAAACTTTGGTATAGGATATCGTACAATTTTCTTACTTGTTTATAAGTTCACGAACTGCTGGAGAATCATCTTTCTCGCTCCTTTACAATTACAAAGAGAGTTAGAAAATGGCAAATTTGCCCTATTTATAGACACGAACAAACAAGTTAAATTACATAGGACACTAATACAAAACAACAAGGAGTTCGAAGATTAAACATACCTATAAATGACAAATACAAGAATAAATAAAATATATATAATACACAAGGATTCATCCGCATTTCCAATTAATAGGGTGGCTCGATTTCAATCCACGACATCCCCTCCTCCGTGAACTGACTAAGGGGAGGCTTCACCACCACCAGTGGTAACGTCTATAACCGCCAGCTTCGATATGGGCCTTTTAAATATACCGCTACTGGTGCTGACATCCGCAGAACGAGCTGTACCATCTTGCCCTGTAAACAGCTTAACTACATGGCCTCTCTTCCATTTAGATCTAGGCGACTCCATCTCACATATAAGGACCAAAGAGCCAACATAAAGGGGATTGGCAGGAATACACCATTTAGTTCTTCTGGTCAACTCGGGCAGATATTCTCGCATCCACTGTTTCCACATTCCGTTCTTCATGTTCTGGATGACTCTCGACTGTTTCCGTGAGCAAGACTGCCGGGCTTCAAAAGGGGCTGGAGTTTGTGTTGAATTTGCACAACCTAACATTAAATGATTAGGGGTGAGTGGTTCTGGCTCCTCTGGAGTAACCGGAAGATGAGTAAGTGGGCCAAATTAACGATATTCTCAGACTCTATAAGGAAAATCTGTAGCGTTTCTAGTCGTGGGGAGTGTTCCTTTATAATGCAGTACAACGCCTTCATCACAGAGTGCACCTGTGCACCACCTTCAGAAGGGTTGTATGGATTATTATAAAGCCACTTTATACCAAGAGGAGACAAACCCGCCAAAAACACTTCTTGGTCCAAAAATCCCACAGAATTCTTCAGCTCCTCCGGTATTCCAACAAAATTGGTTCCATTGTCGCTTCGTATTTGTAGGGAACTCCACGCCTGTTTACAAAGTTTCTTATGCAAACCAAACAAGCGGCGCACAGTGGACCATTGACGAGAAGGCGGTCAAAAATCAATAACTTTTGATTGGATTGGAATTTTGATATGCGTTTTTTTTTTTTTTGTTTGGTAGGTGAGACTTTAGCCTTTAAGTCTTGCTATTAAATGTAATTCTCCACCGAAAATAAAAAAAGTTACGGAAGGTTTAAAATACATTTTCATTTGTAGTTGAATTTTAGTACAAAAGTGAAGTGTTAAAAGGTAAAAAAAGGTTTTTTTTTTTAATATAATGTCTTATTTTTTCAGTTAATTTTACAACTAATACTTTTTAACAATTTTCTAAGTTAATTTTTTCAGAAAATGCCAAACTTTGGCCCCGTAAACTTTTTAGTCCTAATGTGTACAAGGGCCAAAGGTTGTTTTTTTTTTAAAGATCCCGAGTTAAAATATAATTTATAAAGCAGCGAACGTAAAAGTTACCTTATATTGGTTCAAGATAGAGAAGTTTCAATGAAAAACTCGTATGTTTTTGCTTTAGCTAAATTTTTTTTTATTGTCTTTTGAAATATTTCTATATCAATTTTTATGGTAAATTTATGAAATATAACAATTTTTTTTGTAAATTTACAAAATATATAAATTTTTAAATCAGGAAAATTTTTTAACTATATAAAAAAAGTGTAACTTATTGTTAGTGTAATGAAAAAGTACTTTAAATCAACCAATTTTAGTAAAAATTTCTTCTAAATAGCCTTGATTTTCATCTTCTAGAAGTTGTTTAGCTTCTTCGTCTAATTCAATAGAGGTAGTTTTCCATTTTTGCCGAATGTTGGACATATACGGATCTGAAGTGCACAACAAAATAGTGATAAGGTCTTCATTAGTACAACATCTGGACATTTTCCATGTGTTGTGCTCGCGAAAGAATCTGTAGTCTTTGTTCCTTTTTTCTTGCGCTTCTTCAGATAGATCTCCTATTGGTAGCATATTGTTTTGAGTTATTTGTTTCCATGGTACAAAATTTTATGAACTGTGGATGGCATATATTTCCAAGAGTATTTTTCATTATAAAGTATAGCTGTTTTGTTCGCGTACTCTCCAAATTTTTTTGCATTTATCTTTCTGCTGCATGCTAGAACTTGTAATATGATTTTGAATCGTCTTATTAATTCATGATCTACACCTGTGACAGATGCTGCAGTTTCCGGATCGGAAAAAATATCCTTGCAGTATTTCCATCATTGGTGTTTCCTTCCCCTAGCTGTAGATATTTTTGTTGAATTTGTTTTTTTTTTGCTTTCTTTTTTCTTCATTTTCTTTGTTTTTTCTCAGTATTTCGCCTAACGGACCAAATTCCAAATCATAACCCAATTTAAGAATATGCTCCATGAAACGTATTCTAGCATGAAGAGGGGACATTCCAAATTCGTAGGCTTCCTTAAAACTATCGTCTCCTGGTGGGGGTTGGCTTAATTGACTTGATGTCTTTTGGCATATAATGCAGCTTGACGTTGACTTTGTTCCAGTTAAAACTTGTGCAACTTTTCCATCAATCATTGTGAGACACATTTTAAAATGTACTTCAATGTCTTGGTCATCCAATTTAAATATTACTGGTTGAAGTTCCTTACTTTGATCTTTTATTTTTTGAACTTCTTCAGTTATGACACCTTTGGTTTCCTTTTTGAATGCAAATTTTATTGGTCTGCAATACTTTGTTGAAGAAGGAATTTCATTTTTCCATATATCAATTTCTGTTGCTCTACTAGTTGACGGCTCTAAGACGCTATACCTTTTTGTTAAGCGCAATGGAAAGAAAGATATCATAAATAAATTAGCATCTGATGAATTTCCGGCATTAAATTGCTTGTATTGTTTCTGACCAGAGGATCCATCACATCCCCATTTAGAAATTAAAGTAATGCTGCCATTACCAATTTTTTTTAAATGATCAGTATCAAGCGTATTTAGCAATCGTTCTGCAGTATGTTCAAGGAGATCTTGCAATTTTATTTCTGCCGATGTGACACTAATAGCAGATTGTGAAGGTAACCAAAATCCCACAATTCTTTTCATTGGTTCGCTTCCGCAATTCCTTATATTGATTTTTGGTCAATTTCAAATCCAAAAATAGGGTGAACGCTTCTTCCGGCGTAAATTTCTTATTTTCAATTGGTGTAGGAATGCTTTTTAAAATCCTCTTTGTGCGCCTTGGGCTCGCTTCTACTATTTTTTCAATTATTTAAATTTTATTTTTTTATTTTGGGTTGGTTGAATTTGGTGCAAAAAAGAATCCTTAATAATTCTTTGAGGAATTTCTTCATTGATATTCTCCAGCTTGCGCCTTCAAGATCTATCACTACATCCGTTAATTGGTTTTGCTGGTCGACCCTTTTTTCCACTTTCGTTGGCAGTTGTAGAAGCACTCTCAAAAATAAGTTCCCTTATTAACCAGTGTTGGTAACTTTTGTACATCTTTGCCTTGCTATGAGAGCATTCAATGTACCGTCTTTTTAAATTCGATGCAGAATTAGTAATTTTTCCTTTGTGCATTTCAATGTCTTCTAGGTTACAATTTTTAAAGAAGTTGTTGCTCACTATGTGCAAAATTACATCGTCTACATCATTTCGTTGAAAATAAATATCTTCCAGATCTCTGTAACAGTACTTAGCCATTGCACAAATTGTAATGAATAATATTTGTGGAAACATTATTATAAATACTCTTTCTTGCAATTATGTAAAATAAAAATTTTTATCTTTTATTACCACTTTTAGAAGCATAAAAAACCCACACCCCTTTTAAAAGGTGAAGCATACCTGCTAATATCTTAAAGGGCTATGTCGCAATAGTTTTTTTTACCATTTACCTGTTATTTAAATTGTTTCCCATTTTGTCAGGTATTTAAACTATATAACTCTAATTCAGACTATTAATGTTAAGCGCATTATATCTCAACCCTTTTTTATAAGTATATAACAACTCCTGACAACTCTACCGACACGCAAAAAAATACACCGCGGTGCACCGGTACGACCAACTTTTGTATTCTTAACACTGAGACGGATGGACGGACATCGTTTAATCGACTCAGAAAGTGTTTTTGAGTCGATCCGTATAATAAAAGATGGATAAAGGTCCAATATTTTTGGCAGTTACAAACATCTCCTCGAACTTAATATATCCTAACCACATAGTGGACAACTTTTGTATTCATAAATTTTGCAGAAAATATCTAACCTTGGGTCAGAAAAATTTTTCTGGTGCACACGGTCGAAAACTGGCGTGTGTATAATGGGGTATAAGAGTATAGGGGAGGGTTCGGACTATAGAGGAGTGCAAGATTTCTTCTGACTGCTTTTGACTGGCAGGAGTTATGCTCTATTAAGTAGGAGATTTTCGGAAAATTTGGACCTTTTTAAAAAAAAGGTTTCACTCCTTTAAAAAGCTGCCGCAATGAAGGGATCCAGAATCGTCTTCGAATTTCTGACATAACAGTTGCCGTATTAATGTGATGAAATTTTCTATGAAAGTAAAAAACAATTAAGCGAGTTAGGACATGTTTTTTGGGCAAAATAATGGGTTTTCTTATATCCAAAGGTAAAGTTGGAAGCCTTCCGCCCGCCCTGAGTAAGCGATTATCCCATTGTGGGTTCAAGGATACAATGTCGCTATCTTTCGATACATGCCCATTCAGTGATATATCGGCTATTTCATTTGCAAATACCTGTTTTTGGATACTACCACAAATATAGTTCTCAGCCAAAAGTTCCTCTTCCGCACTCAGTTCCCCTAAAACAAAAGCCTCGTTTTTAATTTTTCGCTCCAGATTATTTTTATATCTCAGTACCCACGCCATGCACCTTTTTAGTCGGGAATAATTAGAAAATCTATTAAGGATTCGGATTCCGTTTCAAATCTTGAAAAATTATACCGGGGTATTCTGGTTTCTTTAACCATTTTTAGCTGCTCCATCCAACTCTTCCACCGGTTAAACAAATTGGCTGGCAGTTGCTCGTCCCATTGAATACCACTATTCCCAGTACGCTGCATAATAAATTTCGGTGTTACCTTATAATCCGCTACAGGAACAGTCAAAAATGCATGTGTTTAACTTAGGACTATTTTTGGTTGGATGTTCTTTAAAACGACCGGCGACAACCCTGTCAGATGCTCATGACCATATGACACTAATTAACCACTGTTAACACTTTGATATGGCAGCTCCAAATCAGAGACAGTAAACACATTTGACAGTTCGTATTTGCTGACAAATTCCCCCACTCCAGAAATTGTTATGTTAACGCGTTCGGTATTTTGGCATGTGGTTTTTTCGTTTAGCCACTGGATTTGTAAATTCTCGGGAATTCCGTTTATATTTAAAGTGCGTGCAAGTTTTTCGTCTATCATTGAAACGTTGGCTCTGTCGTCAACAAACGCGTGTGTCAGAAATACCCTTCCGGCGGCATAAATTTTAATGGAATTATCTGAAACAGAATTGAGTTATTGTGGCTACAGTCAGCATGGCAAATTCTGTGACCATCATGTTGTGTCGGGGCATGTTGGCTAAAATCGTCTCGGCCTTGTCTTTGACGATTTACACTCGAGTTAGTGTTTTGGTGAGAAGTTCGGTTGTGTGTCGTTGTACCAATTTGTTGTTCAAAGTGAGGTTTTAGGTTAGGGCGAACAGTGGATGAATTGTGTCGAGTAGCAACGGCGGTGACATCAATTGTGTGTAGCAGTGGATGGTGGCTTCTCTAACATTGTTCGACTTGGCAGCGTTTTTTTGAAAAGCGGCGGTTGGTTTGGTGTCCCATTTTAAGGCAGGAAAAGCAAGCACCATTTTGTTTTGTCTTCTCCCATCTGGTGCTGTGGTTCATCTGTAAAAAATTTTGGCATTGGCTTAGATGTTTACACTCACCCTCACAAGCGGCACATTTCGGACGGACAACACTAACGCAGGCTCTTTTTGATGCATTTGTGGCTGGCGCATACGATGAGAACGAAGAGTTTTGGTTTCTTGTTGCTGTTTCTGTGGTGGACGGCAAGGAATCCAAGACTACGTAGGCGAATTTACGTAGTGCAGTTAACCAGTTACTGAACTCGGTGATTGTTGGTGGACACTCCAAAAGTAGACACTTTTCTGCCCACTGCATCTGTCTGGCGGTCGCTAATTTGGCTACAAGTTCGCTAAGAAGAGACGGATTAGACAGATGATGTTCACCTTTGGCATTCTTTAGAAAAGTGGCCATGTTTGTTATTTTGTCACCTTTTGAATCTGGCTTTTTATGAGCTGTTCAGGCTTTCCAAACATTTCTCTAAGGGTTTCCATAATGGCTTGGACATTTCCAGAGTGATTTAAAAGTGATTCAACAGTCTCCAATGCTTTTTCTTTCAGGGCTTCTCGAAGGCGCATGATGTTGTGAAGATTTGAATACTCGAATTCTTCTGTAGTGGCATGAAAGGCTTGTTGAAATGTTTGCCACTCTTCTGGAGGACCTGTAAATAGGGGGAGAGGATAAATTTTCTTTTGACGACCGTTTAAACACTGATTTGAAGAACTGTGGTTAGCTATACTTGCGCCTGAGGCATTTTGGCTTAGAGGACTTCGATTGGAAGAACTTTGGCTAGAATGAGAATCATTAATAAATGGCAAAGGTATATTCAAGGCAGAATTTGTTAGGTTAGGAACTTGTGACGACCAAATTTCGGTGCGAATGCTACTTATGCTTGATTGCATTTGCTGGCAATTAGTTGTCATCATGGCCTGAATAGCATGCATCTGTCGTCTAAATTCATTGCTCATTTCCTCCATTTTCTTGTCAAAATCATGTTTGATATCGGCTGTATTTTCAACATTGGCTAGACGAGATTTTTGGGCACTAGTATTTTGATTCACATTGGCCGGACGGGCTCTTGTGGCATTTGGTGTTCTTTACTTGCTCCCATCGGTCGGCACAACTAAAGAATTTTGTTATAGCTGAATCTGTTGTTGTGGATGTTGAGTCTGTTGCGATGGCGGCTGATTCTGGCGGCTGAATATGCTGTGAAGATTGCTGAATATGCTGTGAAGGCGGCTGATTATCTTTTGGCGAATGTTGAAGACGCATTTCAGTGTTTTTGTATCGTTTAGGTGGTATTCCTTGGCTTGTCCTTTGGCTTCTTCTTGGCGGCGTTTCCGACATAAATTATTGTGATGACAAATCAAACAAACAACAACTCTGTAACAAATTATTTAACGTTGCCCGCAAAAACAACAATCGAACATAAAAGTGACAATAATATTGGTGAAGCAAACACAGTGCCAAGTGATTGTGGCAGTGGCAAATAATTGTGTAGCAAATATTTTACTGCAACAATTTAATTAATTTTTTGTGAAATTAATATTCTTGGTGACAAACACAGTGTACATATATTTTTGTGACAAATATTCTTGGCGGCAGACTTTTCCGGTATAAAAAATATTCCGTGAAAAGATAGAATAAAAATTTTGTAATTTTTTGGAGCTACAAGAATTAACACTCGAAACGAAGAAATCCTGGGCGGAGATATTTTAATTAGCACCTAGCACGATTCTTATTTATTACAATCAGCCGGTTTAATTCAGATTTCTGTGTTTTGTTCTCTTAAAGGATTTTAAAATAAGCACCAATTAAAATACTTTAAAATACAAGTTAAATTCTTTTACAATTTAAATATTTAAGACAATTTAAACTTACATCTTTCTCGCTCCATTACAAAAAGAGTTAGAAAATGGCAATTTCGCCTTATTTATAGACACGAACAAACAAGTTAAATTACATAGGACACTAATACAAAACAACAAGGAGTTCGAAAATTAAACATACATATAAATGCCAAATACAGGAATAAATATAATATAAATAATACACAAGGATTCATTCGCATTTCCAATTAATAGGGTGGCTCGATTTCAATCCACGACACATGCCAAGGAATCCCAGTAACAAACTATAGAGTAGGGTTGTTAAAAAATAATGTTTGTATTTTCGACATCTTCATAGTTGAGGCCATCAAATTTAAGACAACCAATTCCTTTTTCCTCTTTGGCAGTTTGATTAAGTTTTAGATCTATGGCTTTATTACATTCTGTGAAATCATTATCCGGTAACATGCAGCATAAACTTTTGATCCCCAATGATGATAGACATTGGCATTGCCTGCCGAACGAGAAGTTGCTACTGCACCAGAAACTTGTTGTTCACGGTCATTTCGTGCCTGTATAGCTATCGTTGTATGGAATAACGCTATTAATACAACAAACACAATTCCATAATGTAATTTAGCCACTTGAATTCTTTTTTAGTTTTTAAAGTTTTCTCTGAATAAAAACAATGAGCCCTTCTCAATATTTTGCAGTTATTCTTTTAATGTAAAAATTGAAATTTGTCTTCCCACGCTTGTGTTTATGTTTTTTTTTTAATCAATATGGCGTGAATTTGACAGCTCATGTTATAAGATAGTAGTTATGATAATTATCATAATTATCATAACAACTATATCATGATATAAGACATGACACTAACGTTAACACTGATATGGGGTCTACACATAATATAAATCTCTCTGCGATTGAATTTGAAGTTTGCTGATATAAATATATCCATGTTAATCTCTCGTGTAGACCCTATGTAAACCAGTTCTGTCAATAGCTTGAATATACTTGAATATTCTTGAATATTAAAAAAAACAACTCTGTAAGTTTTTGAACATGTTAAACTCACAGCACACCTGTTTACTAAAAAAGTTCTTTCAATAGCAAATATACACTTGAATATTTAAAATTAACGAAAACGATTTGTGATTTTGCTAAACAGACAGCGAACTCGGTGGTTTTGCATACTAAAAAGTTCTGTCAATAGCAAATATATACTTGAATATAAAAAAACAACTCTGTAAGTTTGTGAACATGTTAAACTCACGGCACATATAAAATAGCACATAGCAAATATAAACTTGAATATTTAAAATTAACGAAAACGGTTTGTGATTTTGCTAAAAAACAATGAACTCGGCGGTTCTCCTTACTAAATACACCAATACACTTACATATACCTCACACCTATTTTCCCTTACGCTATTTTTGTGATTGTATTGTGAAATTGGATTTTACCCCCCCCTGAGCGCATAGATGTTTACACATCAATATGTCAAAAGGATGGTGTATTATGTAAGCAGATATCATTACTGGTAACAGAACATATAATGACTATTATAAGCTATAAAATACTTAAAGCACAAATTTAACACACCATTGTATACTTACAGGGCTGTTTAAATAACCATAATTTGAAATTTTTTTGAGTAATTTCATTAAAATGGAAAAAGTGTTATACCCGCTGATAGTCAGGGTGCAAAAGTATACATATGGTCAAAGAGGACACTTTCACCTTTCTTTGGGTGGTATACGTTTCTTGTTCCCTAGAAATTCTATTCCACTAAAGTTGAAATTTGACACAAATATAGTAGTTTAATAAATATTTCAGAACACCCCTAATATTAATCGGTAGGGTTGTGACCACCTACAACATCTAAAGACTGCAATCCTACCAACCTTGTAAAGAAGACCGCAGGTCATTATCGACGATAACTTGCGAGTAGTAACCATTTATTTTTGATAAAAAAAAACAAAAAAAAATCAAATTTTTCTGAAATTAAAAACAGTTGAGTTTGACAGCATGCCACGCCCACAATTAGTAATAGTTTAACCAACTTTTTTGGCTACATTAATTTGGATATATTAGCTATAAAATGACGTTAAAATTTTAAAAATCGGTGACAAAAAAAATATTTGACTTTTGGCCAATGAAATCAAAATTTTAGCCACAGTGAGCCACAAAAGTCCAGGAATAATATACGTTTCGGTTAGTAGAGTTCTTACTTTTAAAGGTGTGAAATCTTGTATTGACCAAAGAGATCTCAGTTTAACGTAAGTTTGCCCAACTATTTTATTTATATGATTTGACCACAATAGAGAGCTGTTAAAGATACCTAAATTTTTGGCAGATGAAACAATAGGAATCTTTTGACCGTTAATTCCAATATTAGGAACCAAGGGTGGTTATTTAGATCCATTACTTATCACCAACCATTTAGATTTTAATGGGTTTAAAAAGAGCTGGTTGGCCGTAGCCCATCGATGGATATTATTTAAAAAGTGTGTTTTTGTTGTTGTGACCAATTGTTAATATTTAAATTAGATTTAAAAAGAGGGGTTACCTTACGGGCTATTTTGGTCAATAATCTGTTTTTATGTGTAAATAAAAATCAATCAGATATCATGTTTCTGCTCGACGTTTCGTTTGCTTTATTCAAACTTCCTCAGGAGCGTAAATTTATTATAAAATCTGGCGACATATACAAATTAACATTATTAATAATTTCTAATTAAATATCTTAAATACTACATCACAGTTTAACTTACGATTCTTTGTTACATCGTCAGGGAATATAATTTGTAAAATTTATTTGTAAATAAAAAACTGGACATTACTACACAGAATTTTAAAAAATATAAATAAATTTAATAAATATTGACAACACAGTACACGCAAAATCACAGGTCTAACTTAATATAGTATCACAGAACTTTAACTAATTTCTAAAATATTGCAACGGAGTATTGGAGCTTTGTGTTATCCTTATCTTCTCTCGTGTTCATTGCATGATGAATTCTCTCTTGTATTCGTAGGCTTTCTAATGTATAGCGTTTGTTTACTCTTTTTTCCTTATCTAATATCTTAATGTTATCAAAATTCATATTATGGTTGCATTCTTTTACATGTTGTGCTAATGCAGTTGTTTCTTTTTCCTTCTTAATATCGGCTTTGTGCTCCAATACTCTCGTCTCTAACCTTCGTTTTGTTGTACCAACATAAACTTTGTTACATTGCTCCCTTTCATTGCCATTACATTTTATTTCGTAAACAACGTTGTCAATTTTAAGTATATCTTGTTTTGTTTTGTTCTGCGTAAACAGTTGCCTAAGGGTTTGGTTTGACTTGTGTGCTATTCTTGTGTTTTCATCGTTGATCATATGTTTCATTGTTTTTGTCTCCGTTAATTTTGGGATAAATGGTACACTGCAAAAAACCAAATCTTCTTTACGGTCATCATTTTTGTGTTTTGTATTATTTAGTGTTTTGTTGATTAAGTTGTTTATTATAAATATTGGGTAATTGTTCATAGTTAATATGTTTCGTATTTTGTTTATATTATTTTTCTTAAATCTTTCGTCGCTTATATGTAGTACCTTTTCAATGAGATTTGTCGCCGTGTTGATCTTCATTTTTATCGGTTGGGTGGAGTTATAGTTGATCATCCTTCCTGAGGATGTCTCCTTTGTGTACCAATTAGTTATAAGTTTATTATCGTCTTTTATTATTTTTATATCAAGGTAAGGAATTTCTCCGTTGATCTCTCGTTCTATTGTAAATTTCAGTTTGTTGTGATACGAATTAAGTGTTTTTAAAATCTTAGTTTCATCTGATTTCTTTATTATAGCAAATAAATCGTCGACATATTTAGTAATTAGTTTGATTTTTACATTTTTCTCCTTAAGTTCTTTGATTACATCGTCCAAAAGGGTGTCCAGAACAATATCAGCAATTGTTGGCGACAAAGGGTTGCCCATGGGCATACCATACGTTTGGTGATAAAATTTATTCCCGTATTATTTAAATCCTCTTGCAGTTTCCTTATATTATGATTAATTCAAACAGTCGGACTGCTTAAATATAACAGTACGTCATCGGCGTACATATGCATTTTACAATGGAGAAGTTGTGAAGGCAGATCATCAGCATAGAGAGAAAAAAGCAAAGGCCCTAGGATGGATCCCTGGGGCACTCCTCTCCTAATAGTGAACGTTGTTGAGATTTTATTTTTCACATAAACGGATTGGGTACGATCAGATAGGTAGGATCGAAGCAGATTTACAGACGATGAAGAAAAATTAAAATGATGTTTCAGCTTATTACATAGTGCTTGCCGTAGATGCAGGGTCCGATGGAAATAAATGAAAACAAGATTTTTTATGATTTTATTAATAAGAGAAAAAATGATCTCTAAATTTTATTTAAAATATATTACCTTGACAATAAATTGGTCGACTGTATAGAAATATGTTGAGGATCCGTGTGAACGACGTGTTCATATTGGCATTCAAACGAAGATTAAAAAAGAACTTACATCTGTGGGTATAGTTTTATGGGTTGCCGTGTCACGTTACCATACGGATGATGGTCGTACGTGTCTGCACCACTATATGCGGAAGCTAAATAAAAACGCCACCACAATATGTTTTCTTATTTGCTTAGTTTATTAACAGGAACTGGTGTAACTTATAAATATATTTAATAAACCAAATTTACTTAATTTATTAACAGGAACTGGTGTAACTTATAAATATATTTAATAAACCAATTGCTTATTCAACTCGTTTTATTCTCAACAATATAAAAATGTGAAATATAATCTTTTAACAAGAAAGATGTCACGATGCGTCTTTATTAGAAAAACTTTTTGATCTTCTCTTTTCGATGGTTTATGCCGCACTGTGTTTTTCTTTACCGTTTTGTAACGTTAAAAAAAAACTTTTTCGCAGACGAATTTTCTAGACTACTTTTTATGATATTTACCAACAGGCAGCGCAGTCAACAAGGCAGAGAACTTAATATTTTTCGACCTGCCATTGACCAAAATAGTGCTGCCACATTTGACATGTCGCAACGTTAGCCACCACCATCGTATGACGTACGTTAGCCGCCACAGTACTCCCCTACCAGTGATCGCTAGAGAACGCTATCCTTCAACCGTCCTGGCAGCCTGGTAATACGTCCCGTTCGTGTCCGCGTGGGTTGAACTAAATTGTCGTCAAATGTAACCTTTTTATCACAGACCTTCTTCGGAACCGTGACATTAATCGGTGTATTTAAAATTATTTCCGACTCGTCGGTTTCACTAAAACACGGTTTCAAACGGTTGATTGACACAGTTGTGTTTCTATTCTTAATTAAAACTGTAAAGTATTTATCATTTCGGTCTACAACTTTAAACGGCCCCTCGTAAGGCGGTTGTAACGATGAACGTACCGCGTCAGTTCTTAAAAAGACGTGCGAACAACTTTTTAGATCTTTAAATATGAAAATCTTTTCTTTATTGTGCCGCGTTGCTGGCGTTGGACGAACAGAGTCGAAATGTTGTTTCAATCGCTGAACGAAATCAGATTGATACATGGTTATGTTGGAAGGTCGTAGCATGTCCCCCGGTAACCGTATGTTGGTTCCGTATACAAGTTCGGCTGATGTCGCGTCGAAATCATTTCGATAAATGGTTCTTAATCTTAGCAACACCATTGGTAAAGATTTCGTCCACTATTTATTCCCTATACACATTATTGCCGCTTTCAGCGACCGGTGCCACCGTTCTATCATGCCATTACAAGCAGGGTTATAAGCGGTGGTACGGTTTCGGGTAAAGCCTAAAATTTTGGATAAGTCTGCAAAGAGTTCCGATTCGAAGTTTGATCCGCGATCTGTCGTGATGGTAGATGGTACACCGTATCGGCAAATCCATTCTCGGAAAACGGCATTTGCGACCGTTTCACTTTTAATGTCCGCGAGGGGTATGGCCTCTGGCCAACGCGTGAAGCGATCAATTATTGTTATGCAATAATTCATATATTCCGACGGTGTTAAAGGACCTATAATATCCAAGTGTATTTTATCGAAGCGTTTTTCCACTAATGGATAATGACCTATCGGGCTTTTGACGTGTTTCGTAATCTTTGATTTTTGACAAGCTATACAACATTTTGCCCAATTTCGGATTTCCTTATTAATGGATGTCCAGACGAAATTTTTTACTGTTGCCCTAACTGTCGCCCGTATGCTTGGATGCGATAAATTGTGGATACTATGAAAAACTTCGCGCCTAAAGTTTTTCGGTACGTATGGCCTTGCATTTCCTAACGATGTGTCGCAAAAAAAATTTTAAATTCGAACCTACTACCGGTACTAACTGAAACTTTAAGGCTTCGTTCGTCCTTAACGTTTCCAATTCAGAATCTCCTATTTGAGCTTCAGCCATTTTCTCGTAATCTATGGTCTCTGGTAAGGTTAACTGAGATATTCTTGACAGTTCGTCGGCGACGACGTTGTCTTTTCCGCTGATGTGCCTAATGTCCGCAGTATATTGTGCTATCATATCTAGGTGTCTACGTTGACGTGTTGACGTGGAGATGCTTTATCTAGGTTCTGTTGCAAAGCGTACGTTAGAGGTTTGTGGTCCGTAAATAAAACAAATAGACGCCCTTCCAACCAGTGCCTAAAATGTTTTACCGCGGAATATGCCGCTAGCAGTTCGCGGTCGTATGCGCTGTTTCGCCTTTGTGTTTCCGTTAACTTTCTTGAGAAAAAACTAAGTGGTTGCCAGGAATAGCATATCTTTTGCTGACTTACGGCGCCTATGGCGAAATCCGATGCGTCAACCATTACAGCAATGTTCGCGTTTGGTGATGGATGCGCTAGATAAGCCGCTTCACATAGTCGTTTTTTGCTCCGTTCGAATTCCTCTATTGCCTCGATCTTCCGTTTATCGTTTTTCTTACTACCTTTAAGATAATCGTTCCACAAACCTTGCTCCGCAGCCGCATTTGGAATATAAATTCGATAAAAATTAATCATGCCCAAATATCGACGTAAGTCCTTTACCGTTTCAGGTAGTTTGTACGCAATAATCGCTTCCACCTTACCCTTAGCTGGTCTGATTCCCTCGGCCGCGATATCTTGTCCCAAAAATTTGACATTTGGAACGGCGAACACGCATTTACTGACGTTAATTACGAGACCTGCGTCCTCTAGACGCTGCAAAACCGTTTTTAAATGTCGTAAATGTTCTGGTAAATCTTCTGATGCTATTAGTATGTCGTCGATATAGGAATGGGCGAAATCTAATCCGCGCAATACTGAATGCATAAATCTTTTGAACGTTTGCGCAGCATTGCGTAACCCGAATGTCATGCGCGTGAATTCAAACAACCCAAATGGCGTGCTAATAGCTGTTTTGGCGATATTTTCTTTATCAATTGGAATCTGACGGTATGCCCTTACCAAATCTAGAGAAGTGAAAACTGTACAGCCGTTCAGTTGTTGGGCGAAATCCGTTATGTACGGTATAGGATATCGATCCGGTTTCGTTATGCTATTCAAACCCCGATAGTCACCACATGGTCGCCATTCCCCGTTTTTTTTCTGCACGAGGTGCAGTGGACTAGACCAATTACTACATGATGGTCGGCAAATACCCTGTTCTAACATAATTTCGAATTCCCGTTTAGCGATTTTATATTTATCGTTATTTAGTCGTCTTGCGCGAGCTGCACATGGTTGACCAGTGGTCGAAATTATATGCGTAACGTTATGTTTAATTTCATTTAGCGTAGAATTTTCACTTGTTATTTCCCTAAAAGTATTTAACAAGTTGAAAATTTCAGGTGCCACTGAATCGGCAGAAATTGTTGTAAGAGAATTATAAGGTGCGTTTCGCACTTTCGTAATTACTTCCAACTTAGTGACAGCATCGATTAATTTCCTTCGTTTCAGATCAACGATAAGGCCGAAATGAATAATGAAATCGGCTCCTATAATGGGTTTCCGAACGTTCGCTATTGTGAAACGCCATTGAAAAAGTCTTCGTAAGCCCAGATTTACACCCAATGTTTTCTGACCATATGTATCAATTACGTTTGAATTCGCTGCGAAAAGTTTAAAATCACTTTTAGAAAATTTGTCACTGCTGGTTGGTGGAATCACTGAAATATCAGCGCCGGTGTCACTCAAGAATTGCATTTTGGAACTAGGATCCAATATTGTCAGTCGGCGATTGGTCTGGCCGACGTCGCTGGTCGCCCACAGCGAAGTCGTATTTAGTTTTTTGGGTTAGTGCTGTTTTTCTGACGTTGGTACATACATGGTTCTTTGCACTTGCGTGCGTCGTTCTTGAATTTTTAATGATACCAACAGATATCGAATTTTCCTGACTTGGATCTACAACGTGAGCGTGATCGATCCCCTTTGACATCGGGGCGATTTAAACTCTCAAATTTTCTAGTTAATGTAGAAATTTGTTCGTGTAATTTTGATAATTCGTCCGATACGTGTCCAGATGACGTTGGACTATGGTTTTTGGTTCCTGCTGAAACTGTACATAAATTAACCGGCTGGTTTATTTCCACGATCTTATCGGCCGTGGTGGCTAACTTTCCGAGATCGGTGTCCTCAATACTAGAAAGAATTTCCTGTACATGGGCAGGTAACCTTTGCATCCATAAATTCTGTAAACCTGCGTCTTGGATTTGTCCACTTGCAAGAGTTTACATTTCGCGTAGAAGTTGTGATGGTTTTTTGTCGCCTAATTGTAGTCCTTTTACTAACATCTCAATCTTAGTACGAGACGAATCGCCCAGTCTTGATATAATTGCCTGTTTCAAATCAGAATATTTGTCGTTTATCGGCGGTACGATAAGTTTCTCCCTAACACATTTAGTTGTCTCGCTGTCAAGCGCGGTGAGTAAATGACTATATTTCGTGCCATCCTGAGTTATGCCACCGACAAGGAATTGAGCTTCCAGTTGAATAAACCATATTTCTGGGTCGTCTCTGTTAAATGGTGGTGGTTTAACCGCTACCCTAAAAACTTCAGTGCTCATTTTCGGTGTCCCACTACCCGTTGTTCCGGCCTTGTCGTCGCTACCTGTTGCTGGCATTATACCAAAAAGATATATATATATGTTATATGGAAACCGATTAACGAGAACGCGTCTACCGAATTAATACGTGCCCGTTTATCGAAAAACGAAAATATGTATTGTATAATAAATAATAAATGATATGTTGAATAAGCAATTCAAATATTATTGAATGTACTATAAATGTTAATTATAATAATATATTGAATTGATATTTAATCAATATGAGTTTCTTTCGTTAAATCTACATATGTAATATAAATGTTCATTACGATGACAATTCGTATTGGTGTTTGACCAATTTTATTTCCGACTGTAGATGGTTGACAAGTACTGTTCAACTCAACTGTAGGTAGTTCCCAATTTAAAAAATTGCTGAAATTCGTATTTCAGTGTCGATGCTACTTTATTTCTAATATTGGTTAACTTTACTTTAATAATGTGTTGAATCTATATCATTAAAATTTACGTTAATACGATATTGACGAAGGAGAAAAAATATATAAAATTTTAAATTCTTGGTATATCGTTTAAAATATCGTCGAAACTTTTTATAATTAATCTCTACGTTGATACTTATTTTAAAAAATAATCTTACAGTTTGTCGTTGACATGAACATCTTGCCTTACATTGTTTGTCCTCTTCTTTCCGTTGACTTTCTGAAGACCGGTTTTATGCCTGCTTGTTGTTGCTGAAAATTCAAGTCCCGTTGGATGCTTGCTCGTTGTCGTTGAAACTTCAAGTCCCGTTGGATGCTCGATTACCAAGACTTGTTAATTGAATTTAATGCGTTTAAATTTGCCTTTGCCTCAGTTTTTCCCTCGGTTTCTGGTTTATTTAGTTGTTGTTAATTTGCGTATACATTGGCCTTGTTTAACCAAAAATCCTTACATGCGGGGTCACCAATTTGTGGGTATAGTTATATGGGTTGCCATGTCACGTTACCATACGGGTGATGGTCGTACGTGTCTGCACCACTATATGCGGAAGCTAAATAAAAACGCCACCACAATATGTTTTCTTATTTGCTTAGTTTATTAACAGGAACTGGTGTAACTTATAAATATATTTAATAAACCAAATTTACTTAATTTATTAACAGGAACTGGTGTAACTTATAAATATATTTAATAAACCAATTGCTTATTCAACTCGTTTTATTCTCAACAATATAAAAATGTGAAATATTATCTTTTAACAAGAAAGATGTCACGATGTGTCTTTATAAGAAAAACTTTTTGATCTTCTCTTTTCGATGGTTGATGCCGCACTGTGTTTTTCTTTACCGTTTTGTAACGTTCAAAAAAAACTTTTTCGCAGACGAATTTTCTAGACTACTTTTTATGATATTTACCAACAGGCAGCGCAGTCAACAAGGCAGAGAACTTAATATTTTTCGACCTGCCATTGACCAAAATAGTGCTGCCACATTTGACATGATAGGAAGAGGCAACAATCAATGTTTTATGATACCGTTAACGGTTTACTCGTTAGAATATATGTAAATACTCCCTACAAAGATGTTTACAAAAAGGAGCAAAACTTAGATTCCAACTTGTAATTAACCCTTAAAGAGGGTTGGGGTTTGCAAAAGGGCAAACTAAAATTAATAAGCAAAATCAAAGAATTCGTGCTTAAACATTGCCGGCCACCTTGCAACACTAGTGGAGGTTGCATCAAAAGTCTTAGCTAGGTAAACAAGAGAGGTTACAAAAGTAAGGAAAGGTAAAAATATAATACATAATTTTAAATATTTCATGTATATATATATATATATATATATTTTTTACATTTTTTCAAAAAACACTTAAAACTAATGGTTAAGGGACCAAACCGGTATGGACTGGGTTTTTTTGATCAAGAGATCAGCTGATCAAGGGATCAGACCAGTATAAACTGGATTTCCGTCGAGCGCTCAAGGGACCGCGTTGATCCAAGGGGATCGGGTTTGACCCAAGGGTTCGTTGATCCAAGGGGATCATAGGTCCAAGGGGACCTGCCCTCTAAAGAGGGGATTGGCCAGAAATGACCCAACCATTGGAAGACCCGGGCTCGAATATATTTTTCCCTTTAAAATTTGAGGGTTAACTTCTGGTCCTAAGACCAAAACTACGCGACCAGATATATTCCCGTATTGCATCTGGAACAGACTCGGCAGGAGTTTTAACACCACGCATCTTTGTCACTTTAGCCTTGAGCGAAATCTTTTGTGTGGGATCAAACGAAGAGCCGACCTTTAGTCGACAATATCCAATGTTGCCCATTTTAGATACGGGCAGCCGAAGTTGATGGACCAAAGATTCGCAGATGTAGCTACTGCTACAACACGGATCCAAAGCTGCTCGTACCGGAATGGAATTAGTCGGTAATATTAGTTTGATCACCAAAGTGGGGGAAAAATTGACAATGTGGCGAACGGGTAAGGGGCAAGTCTTTGAAACGGAGGACGACGGACGGTAAGTGGTAGGCTGTGGTGCGAGCAGGCCAGACGGAGGCTTTTTAGACGAAGAAGCCGGAGTGCGAGGTAATTGCTTCTTTTTCGAATCAGCGTTGTAATATAAGAGGGTGTTATGGTCACCTTTACATTTACCAAGAAGTTGGAGGTAATTGTTCGTGCCGTATAACGACTAAATCATTAACTTGAATTTCGCGTTCCGGATTTTGCCATTTATACCTTTTATGCAAATTAATCAAGTATTCCTCTTTCTACCGCCGGCAAATATGTTGAGAAATAGCTTTCATTCTTCTAAATCGATTAATTAAACTTATAGGCATTTCACTAATTTCAGGCTGAGGGGGAGCAAGAATTGGAGAGCCAATTAAAAAATGGCCAGGAGTTAGAGCAACCGTGTCGTGAGGGTTTTCTGTCATAGGACAAATAGGGCGCGAATTAATGCACGCTTCTATGCTCGCAAGTAGTGCCGCGAATTCCTCAAATGTAAATTTAAAAGATTGAGCTTCTTTTCGAAAATGAAGTTTGAAGCTCTTTACACCGGCTTCCCAAAGGCCGCCCATATGAGGAGCACATGCGGGGATAAAACGCCAAGTGAGACCCTGAATTGCATACGTAGAACACATAGTGTTCTGACTATCTTTAAGAAAAGTCTTAGTCTTTCTCCAATCCACGACACGCGCCTACAAAGTTTGTACCATTATCCGAAAATATTGTAATTGGACAACCTCGGCGAGATATAAATCTCTGAAATGCTGCTAAGAAGGTAGCCGTAGACAAATCTGAAGTTGCCTCCAGATGTATAGCTTTTGTAGAAAAGCATACAAAAACACAAACATAACCTTTTGTTATCTTACAAGCCCTACCAGTGAAACTTTTAATATCGAAAGGACCTGCGAAATCACCACCAGGGATTGTAAACGGTCTATCAAGTAAAGTCCTCTCAGGCGGTAGAGCGGCCATTATTTAACCATAAGAACGTTTTCTTTCAAGAATACAACGTTTGCAGCGACCGATGACACCACGAATTTTAGATTTTAAGCGAGGGACCCAATATTCAATACGAATTATTCGCAACATGAGCTGATTTAAACCGTGAATGGGAATCAAATGAACAAACTCCGTTAAAAGTAGCGTAAATATACTCGAATAAGGTAAAATAATTGGATGCTGTTCACTATACGAAAGAGATGGGGATTTAACTAAATGACCATTTAGTCTCATCACACCATCTTTGTCCAGAATTGATTCAAAGGAATCAAAAACCTTTTTGAATTTAAAGGTTTTCTCTCCACAAGACATTTATATTCATCCGCAAAATTACACTTTTGAGAGATCATGGCTAAACGTAATTTAGTCCTTTTCATCTCGATACTAGAAAGAATAGTGTCTTCATACAAATTACGGTTTGATTTATGGGAAGGATGACAATTGTAGAAAAATCGCATAATATAAGAAATGACGAGAAGCGCTTTATCAAGACGAGAATAATTATCAAGAATATCGATAAAACCGTCATTTCCTTTCGTGTTCGTAAAGAACGAAGCATGAGTTTTAACTATATGACACTCAATATCAGTGTCAAGACGAGAAATATCAGAGATATTCCATTGCATTTTTTCTTGGCGTAGCCATTTTGGTCCATGCCACCATAGGTCAATATCTGCCAGCTCCGACGGAGAAATACCACGACTACCCAAATCGGCAGGATTATCCTCAGATCTTACGTGATACCACTTATGCTGACCGACATTTTCCTGAATTCTGCACACCCTGTTTGCAACAAATGTGGTCCAAGAACAAGCATCCTTTTTTAACCAAGCAAGGACGATTGTAGAGTCAGTCCAACAATAAAATTGGTTAAGTCGTATATCGATTTCGCTCAGTATTGTCTTCAAAAGTTCTGAAGCCAAAACTGCTCCGCAAAGTTCAAGTCGCGGAATCGAAATTGATTTTATAGGTGCCACTTTAGTTTTGCAACATTATAAGTGGGTATACATATCGCCTTTGGGGGTTTCGATGCGGATATAAATTACCCCCGCGTATGCCTTTTCCGAGGCTACGGGGTGTAATGAATCTAGCATGGAATTCGTATATTGTTGACTTCATGATATGAAGTAACAAAGTTTTGCCACTCATTTTCCGTTGAAAGAGGTAGATAATCATCCTAATTGATATTATCCAACCAAGCCTTCTGCATAATCATTTTCGCGACTACAACAAATGGACCTCGATTTATGTGCAATAGGATTTACACTAAAGTAAAAAGAGTCCAGTTGAGCGTTTCATTGCACACCCAAAGTTTTAGAGCTACTTGATTCCACAAAGGTCAAAACCTTAGCATCAACTAAATGTCCAGGAGGAAATCTGTCCAAAATTGTTCGTTCGTTAGATGTCCATTTCGTAGTTCAAATTTAGCAGAAGATAAAGCTGCGATAAGTTGATCACGAGCGATCAAAGCAGTTGAAATGTCGTGAGTCCCTGTCAAAACGTCGTCAAAGTACATACACTTCCGTAAAATGTGTGATGCTAAAGGGTACTCAGCCTCAGAATCGTCTGCTAATTGTAGCAATGTCCGGATGGCAAGATAAGGAGCGCAATTAACGCCAAAAGTCACTGTTTGTAACTCATAGTCCTTAACGTCCTCCGTTGGAGAATCTCAAAATAAGATACTCCACGTATCAACCCTAATTTGTCTGTACATTTGTGTAATGTCATAATTAAAAACAAATTTAAAAAGTCGCCATCTTAAAATTAAAAGGACTAAGTCAGATTGTAAAGTAGGTCCAACATAAAGGCAGTCGTTAAGACTATTCCCGTTCGAAGTTTTGTTAGAGGCATGGAAACGACTCTTAACTTCGTGGTATTTCGTTCAGGTTTAACGACTAGATGTTGTGGCAAGTAACAAGCAAAAAATGTTGCCGATGAAGGAGAACAAATAAGTTTCATATGGTCTAGGTCCAAATATTCATTAACGACGCTATCATACAATTTCTTAATTTCAGGTCTTCGTAAAAGCGAGGATTCTGTGCGATGATATTGTTTGAGAACATTCGGTCGAGATAAACCGAGATTTAAGAGTTCAGGAAATTCAGGTTTGAAAGGAAGGGTCACAATGTATCGACCATCAGCACCTCGACGTGTAGTCTTTCTATAATTTTCCTCACAAATTTTATCAAAAGTTGAAAAAATTGTCCTTTCGTTCCTCAAGTTCCCAAAATCTGAGAAGATTTCTATTCAGGCAATCCTCTTCAGAAAAATCAACAATAGTATTTTAGCTAATAAGGAGCCCAAAATATCTCGACGAAGGTTGGGTAAATTGTTCCTAAGATGAGAAGGAAGTACAAATGAAGGTAAATTGCTCGATATTTTAGATAAAAAAGAGCGTTAGTTTCCACTACAATGGATGAATTAATAGGAGAGCCAATTTGAAGAGAACAAAGTTTTCTAGAGGTAGCAGAGACAGCTCGATTAACACCTGTTTTATGATACCGTTTTATGATACCGTTAACGGTTTACTCGTTAGAATCTATGTAAATACTCCCTACAAAGATGTTTACAAAAAGGAGCAAAACTTAGATTCCAACTTGTAATTAACCCTAAAAGAGGGTTAGGGTTTGCAAAAGGGCAAACTAAAATTAATAAGCAAAATCAAAGAATTTGTGCTTAAACATTGCCGGCCACCTTGCAACACTAGTGGAGGTTGCAACAAAAGTCTTAGCTAGGTAAACAAGAGAGGTTACAAAAGTAAGGAAAGGTAAATATATAATACATAATTTTAAATATTTCATGTATATATATATATATTTTTTTTTACATTTTTTCAAAAAACACTTAAAACTAATGGTTAAGGGACCAAACCGGTATGGACTGGGTTTTCTTGATCAAGAGATCAGCTGATCAAGGGATCAGACCAGTATAAACTGGATTTCCGTCGAGCGCTCAAGGGACCGCGTTGATCCAACGGGATCGGGTTTGACCCAAGGGGTCGTTGATCCAAGGGGATCATAGGTCCAAGGGGACCTGCACTCTAAAGAGGGGATTGGCCAGAAATTACCCAACCAAATATGGTATATTGTGCCATTGGAAGACCCGGGCTCGAATATTATTTTCCCTTTAAAATTTGAGGGTTAACTTCTGGTCCTAAGACCAAAACTACGCGACCAGATATATTGAAACGTGGGTCCGCCTACTGGAGCCCAGCGAAATGTTCCCGTATTGCATCTGGAACAGACTCGGCAGGAGTTTTAACACCACGCATCTTTGTCACTTTAGCCGTGAGCGAAATCCTTTGTGTGGGATCAAACGAAGAGCCGACCTTTAGTCGACAATATCCAATGTTGTCCATTTTAGATACGGGCAGCCGAAGTTGATGGACCAAAGATTCGCAGATGTAGCTACTGCTACAACATGGATCCTGTGACGGTGATCTGTTTTGCGCTTTACTGTAACAAAAGAATTTCTGTTACAAGCAAAATAAGAAAGCAGAAAAAAAAATATAACCTTGATCTTGAAATTATTTTCAAGTTCACCTTATATGGTAACATATTAATGGAAAATTTTTTTTGTTATATTTTTGCAAACTGATTAATGGAGCGATTTGTTTGTCTCTTCGTGGTTTATATGAATTCATGATTGTTCATGTATGTATGGGTTAACTACAGCTTGCAATCCTTCTCGTTCTCCCACTTGGTTTTCAGCTATTGTTATTAGCTTGCCCCTTCATTCACTCAATAATCTCACTTACTCTCTCTCCTTTTAATATGAGTTGGTATTTTTTTCTCACGAAAAGAGTGAGATTATGAACGAGTGTATGTATATCTATGTGTATTAGGGATAAAGAGATAAAAAGTTACATAATGACATACATAGGCTATTCTATGAGTGGGTGAGCGTAGGTAATACAAAAAAAAAACAGGTTTATTTTTTTGGTTGTGCTAGTAAGAAAAAAAAAAAAGGCTTGTATAATTGGTGTTATGAAGATGACGCCAGATTTTAAAATTCATTGAAGTTTTGGCGATTGGAGGAGTTGCAGAAAAATATTTAACGTGGTCGGTTGACAATTTTTTTAAGCAATTAATTGGTGAATAATAATAGAAATACTGTTTGAAATTTAATAAAAGTTATCGGAAAGTGTAATATAGTGTTGTGTTAATGTAATAATAATGTTTCATGTTTAATAACTCTATGAATTTTGAGAAAGAGAAAAAATTAATGAAATTTAATCGAAAAAAAACATTAAATAAATAATATTAATTATATTAATAATTGAATGGCCTTTCGTTACCCAAAATAACTGTGTTTTATAAAAAAAAATGTGCATGTTAATTACAAAATTAGTAGCAGTTCTTATAAGAAAAGCGTCTTCATCTCTTACACCTCCTTACACACGAATCGCCAACAAGATCATATAATAAGAGACAAACCACAAACAATAGCAACAACAATAATTAAAATACAGTGTCTAGTGGAAATATATAATAATAAAACATTAAAAACAAAAGTAAATCTACTACAACTTAATTGATCGCAGTCATCATAATTTAATACAACAATTAAATGCTGTTATACTCCGACAAAGAGTGAAAGGTGAAGGAGATTTAATAAAGTCACATGCCAAATAAATAGAAAATCATATGGCGAGACACAACCACGGCGTCCGGCGGCAGAAGCTTCATCGGTACCTCATCAACACCAGCAATAAGTCGGTAATTTTGATTTTTATATACAAATAAGTTCTACATTTAAATTAAAAATAAAAAATTTTATAAAATATAAATAATTTGCTAAGACAAAAAAAAAATTGTACTAAATTTGCTAAATCTAAAACGTTTTTAAATAAAAAAATCAAATAATATTTTTCCTACATTAAGAAATGTTCCTAAATATAAAATTAAACTAAACATTTACTACATTAAGAAATTTTTCTAATTATAAATTTAAAATAAATATCAAATTTTTTTTAGATATGAAATTTGCTAAAATTAAAATTGTGCAAAAATTAAAATTGTACTAGAATTAAAATCTTTCTACTATTAAAAATTTTTTCCTAAAATTTAAGAATTTTCCTAAAATTAAATATAGCTACAATTAAAATTGCTAAGAGAAATTTTATTATAGTTAAATGTCGCTAAAATTAATCTAAAATTTAAAACCCTTAAAATGAAGGGTAAATAAAGATTATTATATAACCCAATGTAGAAAACCAAACCAAACCTAATCTTTTCATTGCAGTGGGTTACCTCCAAGTAAGATGGAGTCGAGGTAACATGGTAGGGAGGGCAAAAGGGGCAGAACACCTCGTCCCCAATCCCAAGGTAAGTATGTCCATCCATCCATTTCATATCCGTTTTTTGACAGTTTTTTTTTTAAATCGCACGTGAAAATCTGTAGTGCGGTTTCCCTGGGCCTGAGCAAGACCCCACCCATCCGGCGAGCTAGGCCCCTACGCCAGCACGTGCGACCAGCAAAGGCTCAGGGAAACGGAAGCGGATCTTCCAACAACGCCGTACCATTACAATCCAAAGCTGCTCGTACCGGAATAGAATTAGTCGGTAATATTAGTTTGATCACCAAAGTGGGGGAAAAATTGACAATGTGGCGAACGGGTAAGGAGCAAGTCTTTAAAACGGAGGACGACGGACGGTAATTGGTAGGCTGTGGTACGAGCGGGCCAGACGGAGGCTTTTTAGACGAAGAAGCCGGAGTGCGAGGTAATTGCTTCTTTTTCGAATCAGCGTTGTAATGTAAGAGGGTGTTATGGTCACCTTTACATTTACCGCATTTAAATGTGCTTTTGCAATCTTTCGCGGAGTGCGGGAACAATAGCGGTGAAGGATCACCATTCGCAGCTTCCGCTCAAGGTTTTAACGACGCGGCCTAATCTCCAAGAACGACTAAATCATTAACTTGAATTTCGCGTTCCGGATTTTGCCATTTATACCTTTTATGCAAATTAATCAAGTATTCCTCTTTCCACCGCCGGCAAATATGTTGAGAAATAGCTTTCATTCTTCTAAATCGATTAATTAAACTTATAGGCATTTCACTAATTTCAGGCTGAGGGGGAGCAAGAATTGGAGAGCCAATTAAAAAATGGCCAGGAGTTAGAGCAACCGTGTCGTGAGGGTTTTCTGTCATAGGACAAATAGGGCGCGAATTAATGCACGCTTCTATTCTCGCAAGTAGTGTCGTGAATTCCTCAAATGTAAATTTAAAAGATTGAGCTTCTTTTCGAAAATGAAGTTTGAAGCTCTTTACACCGGCTTCCCAAAGGCCGCCCATATGAGGAGCACATGCGGGGATAAAACGCTAAGTGAGACCCTGAATTGCATACCTAGAACAAGTAGTGTTCTGACTATCTTTAAGAAAAGTCTTAGTCTTTCTCCAATCCACGAGACGCGCCTACAAAGCTTGTACCATTATCCGAAAATATTGTAATTGGACAACCTCGGCGTGATATAAATCTCTGAAATGCTGCTAAGAAGGTAGCCGTAGACAAATCAGAAGTTGCCTCCAGATGTATTATAAAATGTTTTTAATTTATAATTTATTAATATTAATAAAACACGTCTTGTCACTATTGTGGTTCAAGTATTAATTGAATTTCTTTATTGTTTTTTATTTCTTTTTATTATTAATTTTACATAATTTGTTTTAATTGTATATATAAAATACCTGTGTAAACAAAACATAAAATTGCATACATTCATACATACAGGTGAGGTATGGCGTGATTATGTATTTCGCAATACATTTGCTGTATCGACAATTGATTAAACATAAACACTTCCGTATATAAAATACGGGCATTGACTTTAATGTAAATTGTCGCATCAGCAAATGTTCGGACTAAATTGTATCGTTTACTATATGAATTGAATCACGCTACACCTTCCTTTTTAAATTGAATGATCTTGTCATTCATGAAATTATTTATCGTATTTAAATTAAATTTTATATGTCTTGTAATAAAGATTTTTTGTTCTCTGATTTCTATGGGAATTTAGTTATGCATACAGCTAATTTATCTTAACAAGCATTTTTGGACAATTATAGAGTTATTTATATATTGAAGTTAAGTAATTTAATTTGAATCTAATTTAGGATTATTGACATGTCAGGTTCCTGTAATATTATGTAGTAAGGTAATAAAATTATTTAATGAACTAATTTTATTTAATTAACATATATTTGAAATTAATATATATTTAAAATTATTTTAACTACAAACAAATGATTATATTTTAAGATTTTTTTTTTTAAATTAATTTATGATTATTTGTTTGAAATGAATTAAGATTATTTATTTAAAATTATTTGAACTACAAATAAATGATTATATTATATTATGTTTTAATGGGAAAGCTACATCACCTCCCTTTTTAATTAGAATGACCTTGCCATTCTGTATAATAATTTATTAAATAATACATATATAAATGTTTGATATTATTAATTATTTGGAGATTTTATTTTGTATTCAATTAGATTCTGGAGACAGTTAGAAATGATAAGATATTATATATTTTTAATCTGTTTTTGTGTACTAATTGTTTTTTGTTGTCCTTTTGTGATCTTATTATTATATTTCCATTATTTTCTAAACTTTCTACTGTATAAGGTCCTATATATTTAATTTCTAGTTTGTGTCCTGTTTTTTTTCGAAGTAATACATTATCTCCTATTTTTATATCTAATTCCTTTATATTCTTATCATAATAATTCTTATTGTTTTGCTTATTCCTAATGAGTTTATCTCTAGCTCTCTTACGTGCTACTTCTAACCTATATTTTATTTCCTTACTATAGTCTTCTATATTATATATAGGATCTATTTTATCTTTGTTGTTAAGTCTATTGAATCCATATGGGATTTTTCCGAACACTAATTCAAATGGGCAGTATCCGTGGGCCTCTGAAGGTGTTGTATTAAAACAGTATGTAAAGTACTTTAGCCATTCATCCCAATCATCTCTTTCAACAGATATGTAGGAACGTACATATTCGTTGAAAGTTCTATGGCTTCTTTCCACCGTTCCTAGCGTTTGATGGTGGTGTGCCGTAGAAGTTACCTTCTTAATTTTCATGTATTTGCATATCTCATTCAAAATACTGTTCTTGTATTCTGTACACATGTCCGTAATGAGCGTCCTCATTGGGCCATAGGCTAATATAAATGAATCAAATATAGCCTTGGATACCGTCTTCGCGCTCTTATCGCGTACCGGCACTGTTACTAGGTAGTTCGTTAGGTCACATATAATGGTGACTGCATACTCAAAACCATCTTCCGTTCTTGGGAGTGGTCCGATTGTATCTACCAAGACCGTATCGAAAGCATCGATCGGAGTATCCGTTATAGTCATTGGTATTTTCGTATGTTTAGTGGTTTTGGACTCTTGACATTTCCTACAAGATCTTATGTACTCTGATACCGACTTGATCATTTTCGGCCAGTAGAAATATCATCTTATTTTCCCAATTGTCCTTGTTATACCTGTATGACCTCCTTGTATTGGGTCATCATGATATTGTTTTAATATCTTATTTATTTCATTCTTATTATTCAGCTTGGTCACCTTTGGGAGTAGCGCTACTCTTAGTTTATCCAAAAATATATTGCCCTTGGCCTTAAAATCTTGCATTGAGACAAATTCGAAAATTTTCTCATTAGGTGCCATTCGTACTTTATTTATTTTATATTTACCGGTTAGTGATTCTAACCTGGGGAATAACTGTCCGAAGTCAATTTTCCCTTTAGTAAATAAATCATTTATTAATATTTTCTCTATTTTCCGTTTGCCATGTTTCAATAAACAATGGTCTGAAGTCATCTCGAGCTTATGGTATCGCCTGACGTCAGATGGGTTTATGACTTCGAATATATGGGGCTTATTGTACGTTAAATGCTGATTATTCTCTTTCTCGTTATTATTTCTATTCAAGTCTAGTTTTGATGTAGCCGATCTCGTTGTCACCTTGAGAACTGCTTTATCTATATTTATATTCTTCAGATAATCTATCGTTATACGTGATAGTGCATCTGCTACATAATTATCTTTGCCTCTGAGATACTCGACTTTAAAGTCGTATTCCTCTAGATCTAGTCTAATTCTAGTCAGCTTTGAGCTGGGGTTTTTCATGGAATATAAGTAAGTTAATGGCCGATGATCTGTTTTTACCAAAAAATGTTTACCATATATATATGGTCTAAAGTATTGGATTGCCCAATGAATTGCAGTGAGTTCCTGCTCAATTGTTGATTTATTGCTTTCACCTTTCGTAAAAGATTTCGAAGCACATGATATTGGTAGTTGTCTACCATTATACTCCTGTGTCAAAACTGCACCGCATGCATGTTTACTTGCATCCGTTGTGATACAAAATTCTTTGGTGAAGTTCGGATACTGTAGTATCTGTGGGTTGAGTAGAGCGTTTTTCAAATATTCAAAAGATTGTTGGCATTCCGTCGTCCAACAGAATTCTACTCCTTTCTTCGTAAGTCTCGTTATATGACGGGAGTAATCAGCAAAATTGCCAATAAACCTTCTATAATAGTTACAGAAAGCAATGAATCTTCTAGCTTCATCCGCATTTGATGGTACTGGGTAATGTCTAATTGCCGAATACTTTCCATCATCTAGTAAAATGCCTTCATTAGTGCATTTATGCCCTAGGTAAGTAACCTCGTGCATAAAAAATTTACATTTTTCAGGATGCAACTTTAGATTGTGTTTTCGGCAAAGATCAAAAACATCTGTTAAGTTGTTCAACATATGTTTTGCAGAGCAGCCTAACACAACTAAGTCATCCATGTATAGAAATGCCTGGGATGGTTTCAAACCAGTGAATGCTAGAGTCATCATACGCTGAAACGAATTTGGAGCTATCTTTAGTCCGTAAGGGAGTCGTTTGAAACGATAAGAACCATTTTCGGTTGAAAATGACGTTATGTCTCTTGAATCTTCATGTAGCTCAATTTGATGAAAACCTGACATTAAGTCAAGGCACGAAAAGTATTTTGCTCTACCCAATTGATCAAGAATGTCCTCTATTCTTGGAAGTGGGAATTTATCTGCTAATAATCTTTTATTTACATGGCGGTAGTCTACCACTAATCGCCACCTTTTCTCTGTCGAGTTTGGGAGTCCCTTTTTTGGTACAATCAGCAACGGACTGTTGTACTCTGACATTGATGGTTCTACAATATCATCATCTATTAATTTTCTCACTTGTTTCTCTACTTCTAATTTTTGTGAATGTGGGATTCTATAATTTTTTATATATGTTGGTGTGTTATCACCTAGCCTTATATGTTGTTTGTAGAAATTGTTTGTGGAAATTTTCTCCGTTTCCAAAGCGAATATATCAGAATAATCTGTGCACAATGTCGTGAGTTCACTTTTGAATTCTTTAGGGAAATTTTTCGATAATTTTTCCAAAATTTTATCTTTCCTATTGTCCATTTTCTGCTCGTTATTCGGATATATAACATCGTACTCGTCCAAATTCTCAGTTCTAATGTCATTAATATTCAGTGTCATAATTTCTTCGTTAGCGTTAAGAATTCTGACATACGCGTTATTGCCTTGAACTAATGTATTTGCAATGTATACGCCTGGTTTTATTTCCTGGTTCAATACCAGTAGTTCCTCATACTGAGTGTTAAATGGTATTTTACGTATTACCTGAGCCCTTGCTGGTAGAATGACGTAGTCATCAGTGTACGAGTGATGTATCGGAATTGTTAGGGTTCGAAAATATTTAGGTCTCATAATAAGACATTCTTTATCTTTCATAAAGTCTGTTTGCCGTAAATGCGGGGAAATAAAAAGAAACAAGATTTTTAAGATTTGGTTAATAAAGAGAAGATTCTCTATATTTTATTTAAAAATCAATTACCTTTAAAATGGACTGTATATAAGTATATAGAGATCCGTGTAGACAATGTATTCGCCTTGGCATTCAAACGAAGATTAAAAAAAAGTTACATCTAACTAGGATAGAAAGAGGCAACAAGCAATGTTTTTAGATACCGTTAACGGTTTACTCGCTAGAATCTATGTAAATACTCCCTACAAAGATGTTTACAAAAAGGAGTAAAACTTAGATTCTAACCAGTAATTAACCCCTAAAGTGGGTGAGGGTTTGCAAAAGGGCAAACTAAATTAATGAGCAAAATAAAAGAATTTGTGCTTAAACATTGCCGGCCACCTTGCAACACTAGAGGAGGTTGCAACAAAGTCTTAGCTAGGTAAAAGAGAGAGGTTACAAAAGCAAGGAAAGGTAAAAGTATAATAAATGTTTTTTCATAATTTTAAATATTTCATGTATATATATATATATTTTTTTTTTTTTTTTTTTTACATTTTTTCAAAAAACACTTAAAACTAATGGTCAAGGGACCAAACCAGTATGGACTGGGTTCTTTGATCAAGGGATCAGCTGATCAAGGGATCAGACCAGTATAAACTGGATTTTCGTCGTGCGGTCAAGGGACCGCGTTGATCCAAGGGGATCGGGTTTGACCCAAGGGGGTCGTTGATCCAAGGGGATCATAGGTCCAAGGGGACCTGTCCTCTAAAGAGGCGATTGGCCAGAAATGACCCAACCAAATATGGTATATTGTGCCATTGGAAGACCCGGGCTCGAATATATTTTTCCCTTAATAATCTGAGGGTTAACTTCAGGTCCTAAGACCAAAGCTACCGGCCCAGATACGTTAAAACGGGGGTCCGCCAATTGGAACCCGGCAAAATGTTCCCGTATAGTATCTGGAACGGACTCTGAAGGAGTCTTAACACCGCGCATTTTAGTAACTTTCGCCGTGAGCGAAATTCGTTGTGTTGGGTCAAACGACGAACCGACAGCTAATCGACAATATCCAATATTGTCCATCTTAGATACGGGCAGCCGCAATTGATGGACCAAGGATTCGCAGATGTAGCTAATGCTACAGCAAGGGTCCAAAGCTGCTCGTATCGGAATGGAGTTTGTCGGTAAGATGAGTCTGATCAACACAGTGGGGGAAAACGTGACAACATGACGGATGGGTAAGGGGCAAGTCTTTGAAACGGAGGACGACGGACGGTAAGTGGTAGACTGTGGTACGAGCGGGCCAGAAGGAGGCTTCTTAGAAGAAGAAGCCGGAGTGCGAGGTAATGGTTTCTTTTTCGAACCAGACTGCATAGAACGATCGGAATGTAAAAGGGTGTTATGATCGCCTTTACATTGACCGCATTTAAACGTGCTTTTGCAATCTTTTGCGGAGTGCGAATGCGCTAAGCAGCGCGAACAATAGCGGTGAAGGATCACCATTCGCAGCTTCCGCTCATGGCTCAATTTTAAAAATTTATTGCACGCCCTTAATGGATGTTTACCACTACATACCCTACAATGGCGATTTGCAATTTCGGGATTACCATTCGAGCTCGAGGTTCCTTTGGTTTCCGATAAAGGTTCGGAAGTCGACGGCATTACTGGTGCTGGAGTATCAGCAGACGGAGGCGGTACACCAACAGGATCCGGTGTATCCTCCTTATCAGCAACGGGTGCAGCCAAAGGGGTTGCGGCATAAACCGGTTCCACAATTTCCATTGCTTCCTCGTAGTCATTTAAGAGAGCATCATCAAAGAAGGTGGGTAATGCGTCCATAGTGCTAGGAAACAACAAATATTAGTGAAAATAATAAAGTAAGATTTAATTGATTAGATTAGTCAAAATGACCAGTTTTGCGATATGTCGTCGTACAACCCCATTCACAGTGCGTATATCGACGACTCTCACGTGACCGTCATTACCCGGGTAGGTTTTAACGACGCGGCCTAATCTCCACGAAGTTGGAGGTAATTGTTCGTGCCGTACAACTACTAAATCATTAACTTGAATTTCGCGTTTCGGATTTTGCCATTTATACCTTTTATGCAAATTAATCAAGTATTCCTCTTTCCACCGTCGGCAAAAATGTTGAGAAATAGCTTTCATTCTTCTAAATCGATTAATTAAACTTATAGGCATTTCATTAATTTCAGGCTCAGGGGGAGCAAGAATTGGAGAGCCAATTAAAAAATGACCAGGAGTTAGAGCAACCGGGTCTTGAGGGTTTTCTGTCATAGGACAAATAGGGCGCGAATTAAGGCACGCTTCTATTCTCGCAAGCAGAGTCGCGAATTCCTCAAATGTAAATTTAAAAGATTGAGCTTCTTTTCGAAAATGAAGTTTGAAGCTCTTTACACCGGCTTCCCATAGGCCACCCATATGAGGAGTACCTGCGGGGATAAAACGCCAAGTGAGACCCTGAATTGCATACGTAGAACACGTAGCGGTCTGACTATCTTTAAGAAAAGTTTTAAAGTCTTTCTCCAATTCACGAGACGCGCCTACAAAGTTTGTACCGTTATCCGAAAATATTGTGATTGGACAACCTCGGCGTGAGATAAATCTCTGAAATGCTGCTAAGAAGGTAGCCGTAGACAAATCAGAAGTGGCCTCCAGATGTATAGCTTTTGTAGAAAAACATACAAAAACACAAACATAACCTTTTGTTATCTTACAAGCCCTACCAGTGAAACTTTTAATATCGAAAGGACCTGCGAAATCAACACCAGTTGTAGTAAACGGTCTATCAAGTTAAGTCCTCTCAGGCGGTAGAGCGGCCATAATTTGACTACAAGAACGTTTTCTTTCAAGAATACAACGTTTGCAGCGACCGATGACTCCACGAATTTTAGATTTTAAGCGAGGGACCCAATATTCAATACGAAGTATTCGCAACATGAGCTGATTTCCACCGTGAATGGAAATCAAATGAACAAACTCCGTTAAAAGTAGCGTAAATCTACTCGAATAAGGTAAAATAATTGGATGCTGTTCACTATAAGAAAGAGATGGGGATTTAATTAAACGACCATTTAGTCTCATCACACCATCTTTGTCCAGAAATGGATTCAAAGGAATCAAAAAACTTTTAGAATTTAAAGGTTTCCTCCCCAAAAGGCATTTATATTCATCTGCAAAATGACACTTTTGAGAGATCATGGCTAAACGTAATTTAGTCCTTTTCATCTCGATACTAGAAAGAATAGTGTCTTCATACAAATTACGGTTTGATTTATGGGAAGGATGACAATTATAGAAAAATCGCAAAATATAAGGAATGACGCGAAGCGCTTTATCAAGACGCGAATAATTATCAAGAATGTCGATAAAACCGTCATCTCCTTGCGTGTTCGTAAAGAACGAAGCATGAGTTTTAACTTTATGGCACTCAATATCAGTGTCAAGACGAGAAATATCAGAGATATTCCATTGCGTTTTTTCTTGGCGTAGCCATTTTGGTCCATGCCACCATAGGTCATTATCTGCCAGCTCCGACGGAGAAATACCACGACTGCCCAAATCGGCAGGATTATCCTCAGATCTTACGTGATACCAATTATGCTGACCGACATTTTCCTGAATTCTGCACACCCTGTTTGCAACAAATGTGGTCCAAGAACAAGCATCCTTTTTTAACCAAGCAAGGACGATCGTAGAGTCAGTTTAACAATAAACTTGGTTAAGTCGTATATCGATTTCGCTCAGTATTGTCTTCAAAAGTTCTGAAGCCAAAACTGCTCCGCAAAGTTCAAGTCGCGGAATCGAAATTGATTTTACAGGTGCCACTTTAGTTTTGCAAGACAACAAGTGGGTATATATATCGCCTTTGGGGGTTTCGATGCGGATATAAATTACCCCCGCGTATGCCTTTTCCGAGGCATCAGAAAAGACGTGAAGTTCGACGGACGAATCAGGAGTGTAATGAACCCAGCGTGGAATTCGTATATTGTTGACTTCATGATATGAAGTAACGAACTTTTGCCACTCGTTTTCCGTTGAAAGTGGTAGAGAATCATCCCAATTAATGTTATCTAACCAGACCTTCTGCATAATCATTTTCGCGACTACAACAACTGGACCTAGCCAACCCACAGGGTCAAATAACTTTGCAATCGTAGATAAAACTTCTCTTTTAGTGTGACTCGATTTATGTGCAATAGGATTTACACTAAAGTAAAAAGAGTCCAGTTGAGCGTTCCATTGAATACCCAAAGTTTTAGAGCTACTTGATTCCACAAAGGTCAAAACCTTAGCATCAACTAAATGTTCAGAAGGAAATCTGACCAAAATTGTTCGTTCGTTAGATGTCCATTTTCGTAGTTCAAATTTAGCAGAAGACAAAGTTGCAACAAGTTGATCACGAGCGATCAAAGCAGTTGAAATGTCGTGAGTCCCTGTCAAAACGTCGTCAACGTACATACACTTCCGTAAAATGTGTGATGCTAAAGGGTACTCAGCTTCAGAATCGTCTGCTAATTGTAACAATGTCCGAATGGCAAGATAAGGAGCGCAGTTAACGCCAAAAGTCACTGTTTGCAACTCATAGTCCTTAACGTCCTCCGTCGGAGAATCTCGAAATAAGATACGTTGAAATGGAGTATGAGCTGCATCAACTCTAATTTGTCGGTACATTTGTGTAATGTCACAATTAAAAACAAATAGGCCCAACATAGAGACAGTCGTTAAGACTATTCCCGTTCGAAGTTTTTTTAGAGGCATTGAAAACGACTCTTAACTTTGTGGTCTTTCGTTCAGGTTTAACGACTGGATGATGTGGCAAGTAACAAGCAAAAGTTGTTGCCGATGAAGGAGAAGAAACAAGTTTCATATGGTCTAGGTCCAAATATTCACTAACGACGCTATCATACAATTTCTTAATCTCAGGTCTTCGTAAAAGAGAGGATTCTGTGCGATGATATTGTTTGAGAACACTTGGTCGAGATAAACCTAGATTTAAGTGTTGAGGAAATTCAGGTTTGAATGGAAGGGTAACAATGTATCGACCATCAGAATTCGACGTGTAGTCTTCCTATAATTTTCTTCACAAATTTTATCGAAAGTTGAAAAAATTTTCCTTTTCGGATTTTCCTCAAGTTCCCAAAATCTGAGAAGATTTCTATTCAGGCAATCTTCTTCAGAAAAATCAACTTTAGTTGAATAGACTTGAACTTGGGAATGACAAATTGGACCAGTAATAATCCAACCGAAAATAGTATTTTGAGCTAATAAGGAGCCCAAAATATCTCGACGAATTTCACCTAAAAGTATTTTAGGGTAAAGATCAGCGCCAAGCAAAAGATCGACAGGTCTGCTATCGAAAAAGTTTTTATCTGCTAACCGAAGGTTGGGCAAATTGTTCCTAAGATGAGAAGGAAGTACAAATGAAGGCAAATTGCCCGATATTTTAGATAAAACAAGAGCATTAGTTTCCACTACAATGGATGAATTAATAGGAGAGCCAATTTGAAGAGAACAAAGTTTTCTAGAGATAGCAGAGACAGCTCGATTAACACCTGAAATTTTAGCATTCGTAGAATGCGTCGAAAGTTTCAAGCGATTTTGCAATCGTTCACAAATGAACGAAGCTTCAGAAGCCGGGTCAATAAGGGCCCGAGCTGGATACGTCATACCCTGGTGAATAATATTCACCACTGTTGTCCCCAAAAGCACAGCCTATCTTGTGAGGTATGAAATACCTGCCGATTTAAAGGAGCTGTGGCATTGTTGCTATTTGACGAAGAGGGGAAAGAATTATGATTTTCCCAAACTAAACTATTAGATTTAGGCAACTCCCGATGCAGCATCGTATAATGACGCTTATTGCAGATGGAACAACTATAACTGCTATTGCAATTATTAGCTTCATGTGTCCTTGAAGGACAATTGACACAACAATGAAACTTTTTAATGGTAGAATATCTGTCCGCAATCGATAAACTTTTAAAACGATGACAAGATCGTAAGAAGTGGACTTGATTTTTGCATAAAATGCAAGAGGCATTTGAAGAAGAAGAAGCAGCATTAGAATGATGCGCTTTTATTTTATGTTCAGAAGCCTTTTTTACAGGTTCTGAACTTCTTAAGTCACGAAGACAATCTAAAGTTTGGGTTCTTTCCGTCAGAAAGTGGTCCAAATCTTTCCAGAGAGACAAGGCCGATTTGTCTTTTACACTCTGTTCCCAAATATTAACAGTATTTACAGGTAACCGCTGAATGCACATAAAAACTAATATTGGATCCCAGCTTTGAGTAGAAATGTCATAAGTAGACATGGCTGTAAGGCAACCGTTTATACCGCGTTGTAAAGCTTTTAAATTCGCACTAGTCTCCTTATCATAAAAGGGAAGACTGAAAAGCGTTTTGAGTTGGTTGTTAACCAACATACGAGGATTATCGTACGCTTCTCTCAAATTTCGCCAAGCTATATCAAAGCCAGCATTAGTAAGTGGACATTTTGAAACAATTTCACGCGCCTCACCACTCGTTTTTCGAACCAAATGGCACAAACGCTAAATATTGCTTAAGCGAGAATTATTTATGTATACCGCGGTAAAAATATCCCTAAAAGTGGGCCAAGAAAGATAGTCACCCTCGAAAACGTCTGTATCGCACGGCGGCAGAGTCAAATTATGGCAGAAGTTATCAGAAGAATTTAAGTCTACAGGCGAAGACTGATCCTTCGATTTTGCCTTGGTTTCAAAATTGTGCAATTTCTCGTTGATCATTGCTAAACAATTAACGTACGCGTTAAATGTTGCCTCGTATTTTGACTCAGCAGCGTCAACATCTTCGGGTTCCGCGTCTTCAGAATTTTCGAGATAACTAAGACAAGTACGGTATGAAGATTTAGCTTGTTCCCACAACAAGTTAATTTCCTTACCGCGTATTTCTAAATTAAAACTCGAATGAAGTTCCTCACGAATGTCGTTAAATTTAGCTTCGTATTTTATAAGAGCATCAGAATCTCTAATAAAAACATCAAGGGCTGTTTCAGGCATTTTGTCAAAATTTTATTCAAAAAAAAATTAATAAAAACGAAAATTTCCGAAAAAACACGATAAATGCACTAAAATCTTGAATTTATAAATTAATTTTATTAAAAAATGCCAATTGAGAATACAAAAAAAAATCTCAATAAATAAAAACAAGCTAAATATGTCGCGACTATACCGGACAGTAGGGTGACAATATGTTGTAAATGAAAAAAAAAACAACAACAACACGGTACGTATGCAGGTCGATATGAAGCTAGTGTAAGTTGTAAAAAAACACAGCTTGTAAAATATTCAAATATAAAAAAATCGTATACGCGAATAAAACACAAAAGAAAATAAAAACACTTCGATAATATATATACACGTATGTATGTATAGCTGTCAACAGTATTAAGGGTTAGTTTTATAAAATAATAAACCAATATATGTATGTAAAAACACAAGATCACTAATCGCAAACCCGACGGCACTTTGCAAATAAATAAAGAAACCGATTTTAAAATTTATTATTAAAAAATAATTAAACACTTTTAATTCCGTATATTATTTATTAAACGAACAAAAAATTTTTTAAAGAAATTTAACACGAAAAAAATTTAATTTGTCCGTCCACGTAAACAAAACGCACTGTTGTAAAAAAAAGAGTACCCAAAAGAAGTGTAATGACAAAGTGTCAAAACAAAGGTACTGTTTAAAAAAATATTACGACGAAGGGTTGTAACGCGATCAATCACAATAATATAAAAAAGTATTAAGGAACAAATACTTTTTTATTATAGGTAAAAATTAATCTTAATAAAAAAATGTATTTTCACTATCTTTTTTAATTTTATAAACACGATTTATTTTCACACTTGCACTATTTAAAAAATAATGTACGCACCTTTTAAAATTTGAAGATTTAAAAAAATTAAAGCTGTTGTTGATGCAGCAAGATGTCTGAATTTCTGCAAATTAAATTAAATATTAATTCCCAACTTTAAAGCTCGAAAAAAAGATCCGGTTCGGATGACCAAATGTTTGCCGTAAATGCGGGGAAATAAAAAGAAACAAGATTTTTAAGATTTGGTTAATAAAGAGAAGATTCTCTATATTTTATTTAAAAATCAATTACCTTTAAAATGGACTGTATATAAGTATATAGAGATCCGTGTAGACAATGTATTCGTCTTGGCATTCAAACGAAGATTAAAAAAAAGTTACATCTAACTAGGATAGAAAGAGGCAACAAGCAATGTTTTTAGATACCGTTAACGGTTTACTCGCTAGAATCTATGTAAATACTCCCTACAAAGATGTTTACAAAAAGGAGTAAAACTTAGATTCTAACCAGTAATTAACCCCTAAAGTGGGTGAGGGTTTGCAAAAGGGCAAACTAAATTAATGAGCAAAATAAAAGAATTTGTGCTTAAACAAAGTCAATGCTACATTTGAAATTTTTCAAAAAATTTATCCCTATGATTCCGCTGCATGGTATAGGGAAGTCATTGTGTACCACATGAAATTCATAGGTTACTGTAAAATCCTTTCTGCTAATCTCTAGATCGGTTGAACCTATTGACTTAATTACTCCAATTCCTATACCACTAATTGATGTTATTTTCCGTTTGTTGACGAAATTATCTTCCCCAAGATTTTCCTTTTTTATTAGACATATGTCTGCTCCTGTGTCCACAAGTAAAACAAGTATTTGTTTTGTATGATAATTCAAAAATTTTACAAACACACCAAGGTTAAGATTGAATTTATATATATTTATGTCCCTTTTTCCCCCAGAGGCCATTCGAAGTTTTCCGAACACGTATTGTTCGTACTTTCTATTGGTCGGACTTGTCTGTCCTGACCTCTCTAGTTGTTCGAAATTTGATAATTACGTTCCCTATTGTCACGTTGGTTCCGATTTCTGTTATTCATGTAGTTATTCCCATTTCTACCTCTTGTTATTGTTATTTCCTCTATAGGTACCTTGGCGATTTTGGTGCCAATTATTGTCATTAATTCGGAAATTTCTATTGTTATTGCCATTATATGATCTATTCTGTTGTCTATAGTACAACACAGTATCTTTACTTCCCGAAGCTTCTGTACAGGTTTCAATAAATTTCTGAACAGCTTGGTTCAATGACGAGAACTGTCCCGCTTTTATTATGAGTTTGACATTATCATTGTTACAGTTTGTTACTATGGCATTTACTGCCGCTTTTGTTGTATATTCTCTGGCTGCTGCCGGTGGTACGCCGTCCGAAATGTAGGCATTATGAATTCTTTTCGCCAAGTCTTCTACTTCGCTGGTGTATGCATTGGCCGTTTTATTTTTCTGCTGTATGTTCATCAGTTTGGCAATCAGTCCACCAACAGGTTCGCCTTTTATTGAACCTTGTAATTTCTCTTTAATTTGTTTTATAGTTGTCTCATCTGTTATTAGCTGTCGGGCCGTTCCTTTCAGTTTTGTCTTAATTAGTGAAACAGCTATTATTTCGTGAGCTCCTTTCAATTGGTCAATCATTATCAGACCATCGATGAGGCTTTGCAAGTTCTTCACGTCTCCATCGTAGTCCGAGATGAATTTGGATGCTGTATCCACGAATTGTTCCACTGTTTGGGCCATATTTAGTTCTTCTTTTGCTATTACTTTATCAATTACTTCTTCTATAAAATTTTTAACTTCCGTTTCTGTGTCGCCCTTATCGTTTGAATCTTCCTCCTCAATTGTCTCGGGACCTAGTTTGGCACTTATTATGATTATTTTGTCAATGTTTAATTTAATTTTCTCGGTGTAATCGTGTGGTATATTTTCCCTTATACCATATTTGGCGTATATTTTCACCAATCTATCTCTAACGTCCCAAAATATGTCAACTACTATTTTCAGATGTTCCTTCATATAATCTAGTTTATATTTCGAAACTTGTCGATATATTGTTGTAATTTTCTATTAATGCCTTCAAGTGTTTCTTTACTGTTTCGTCTTTAATATAGGTATTTTTATATATACATTTATATGACTTTTTGAAGTCCTCATGGAAAAATTGTATGTTGGCTATAATTAGTTCCCATTTGTCATTCATAATATTCTATTAATGACACTTTATTTGCAACTTTAGTGTCCATATATGCAGTTAATCCTCTTTGATAATCCATCAAAGGATATACTGAAATGTAATGTCAAGTGATTTATTATTTATTATTTTTTTTTTTTTTAATTGTTCTCCATTGACTCGGCCCCTTTGGGTCTATATCTTTCGGGTCTGTATTCCGGGGGTCTAAAGTCTTCTACTCCATTTGTAAAATATCCCTCCTGGGCTAATCTTAGTATTTCCTTATCTACTATATCCAGTATTCTTGACTGGTTTTCATGTTCCTCTTTGGTCAATGGTTTGAATTCCGAGTAGGGCCTATTCAGTTTGGCTTCGATATATTTTCTTGTCCGTCTAGGCATCCTAATTATTTTTTTCTTATTTCCTTAGTCTTCTTGAGTTCCAAATTTAGTTTAAAATGTTCCTCCTGTACCGTAGAGTACTCAGGAGTTCCTACCGCGAGCTGTTCAATCTTTTGTCTTAATTTCCTAGACTCGTTCCTCATTCGTTTTATTACTCCTCCTCTTTTATTTTTCTTCTTCTTTGTCTTTTCTCCTATAGGGGTATGCTCATTTTCAGTTTGATCCCTATTAATTTCAATGGTTGTACTATTTATGTCGATTTCTATGAAGTCCCTGGGGATATCCACATTAAATCTATTTTCATTACTGTCTTCCACTTCTCTAGTGTAGCCTATATTTTCTATAATTTTCCTTATTGCTGGAAAGCCTATTTTGGGAATATTTGTTAATTTCTCCTCTGCTTTTTGTAGTTTCTTGTATTGTGGTTGTCTTTTTCTATATTCTTGTATGGTATTTTTCCCTTAATAATCTGAGGGTTAACTTCAGGTCCTAAGACCAAAGCTACCGGCCCAGATACGTTAAAACGGGGGTCCGCCAATTGGAACCCGGCAAAATGTTCCCGTATAGTATCTGGAACGGACTCTGAAGGAGTCTTAACACCGCGCATTTTAGTAACTTTCGCCGTGAGCGAAATTCGTTGTGTTGGGTCAAACGACGAACCGACAGCTAATCGACAATATCCAATATTGTCCATCTTAGATACGGGCAGCCGCAATTGATGGACCAAGGATTCGCAGATGTAGCTAATGCTACAGCAAGGGTCCAAAGCTGCTCGTATCGGAATGGAGTTTGTCGGTAAGATGAGTCTGATCAACACAGTGGGGGAAAACGTGACAACATGACGGATGGGTAAGGGGCAAGTCTTTGAAACGGAGGACGACGGACGGTAAGTGGTAGACTGTGGTACGAGCGGGCCAGAAGGAGGCTTCTTAGAAGAAGAAGCCGGAGTGCGAGGTAATGGTTTCTTTTTCGAACCAGACTGCATAGAACGATCGGAATGTAAAAGGGTGTTATGATCGCCTTTACATTGACCGCATTTAAACGTGCTTTTGCAATCTTTTGCGGAGTGCGAATGCGCTAAGCAGCGCGAACAATAGCGGTGAAGGATCACCATTCGCAGCTTCCGCTCATGGCTCAATTTTAAAAATTTATTGCACGCCCTTAATGGATGTTTACCACTACATACCCTACAATGGCGATTTGCAATTTCGGGATTACCATTCGAGCTCGAGGTTCCTTTGGTTTCCGATAAAGGTTCGGAAGTCGACGGCATTACTGGTGCTGGAGTATCAGCAGACGGAGGCGGTACACCAACAGGATCCGGTGTATCCTCCTTATCAGCAACGGGTGCAGCCAAAGGGGTTGCGGCATAAACCGGTTCCACAATTTCCATTGCTTCCTCGTAGTCATTTAAGAGAGCATCATCAAAGAAGGTGGGTAATGCGTCCATAGTGCTAGGAAACAACAAATATTAGTGAAAATAATAAAGTAAGATTTAATTGATTAGATTAGTCAAAATGACCAGTTTTGCGATATGTCGTCGTACAACCCCATTCACAGTGCGTATATCGACGACTCTCACGTGACCGTCACTACCCGGGTAGGTTTTAACGACGCGGCCTAATCTCCACGAAGTTGGAGGTAATTGTTCGTGCCGTACAACTACTAAATCATTAACTTGAATTTCGCGTTTCGGATTTTGCCATTTATACCTTTTATGCAAATTAATCAAGTATTCCTCTTTCCACCGTCGGCAAAAATGTTGAGAAATAGCTTTCATTCTTCTAAATCGATTAATTAAACTTATAGGCATTTCATTAATTTCAGGCTCAGGGGGAGCAAGAATTGGAGAGCCAATTAAAAAATGACCAGGAGTTAGAGCAACCGGGTCTTGAGGGTTTTCTGTCATAGGACAAATAGGGCGCGAATTAAGGCACGCTTCTATTCTCGCAAGCAGAGTCGCGAATTCCTCAAATGTAAATTTAAAAGATTGAGCTTCTTTTCGAAAATGAAGTTTGAAGCTCTTTACACCGGCTTCCCATAGGCCACCCATATGAGGAGTACCTGCGGGGATAAAACGCCAAGTGAGACCCTGAATTGCATACGTAGAACACGTAGCGGTCTGACTATCTTTAAGAAAAGTTTTAAAGTCTTTCTCCAATTCACGAGACGCGCCTACAAAGTTTGTACCGTTATCCGAAAATATTGTGATTGGACAACCTTGGCGTGAGATAAATCTCTGAAATGCTGCTAAGAAGGTAGCCGTAGACAAATCAGAAGTGGCCTCCAGATGTATAGCTTTTGTAGAAAAACATACAAAAACACAAACATAACCTTTTGTTATCTTACAAGCCCTACCAGTGAAACTTTTAATATCGAAAGGACCTGCGAAATCAACACCAGTTGTAGTAAACGGTCTATCAAGTAAAGTCCTCTCAGGCGGTAGAGCGGCCATAATTTGACTACAAGAACGTTTTCTTTCAAGAATACAACGTTTGCAGCGACCGATGACTCCACGAATTTTAGATTTTAAGCGAGGGACCCAATATTCAATACGAAGTATTCGCAACATGAGCTGATTTCCACCGTGAATGGAAATCAAATGAACAAACTCCGTTAAAAGTAGCGTAAATCTACTCGAATAAGGTAAAATAATTGGATGCTGTTCACTATAAGAAAGAGATGGGGATTTAATTAAACGACCATTTAGTCTCATCACACCATCTTTGTCCAGAAATGGATTCAAAGGAATCAAAAAACTTTTAGAATTTAAAGGTTTCCTCCCCAAAAGGCATTTATATTCATCTGCAAAATGACACTTTTGAGAGATCATGGCTAAACGTAATTTAGTCCTTTTCATCTCGATACTAGAAAGAATAGTGTCTTCATACAAATTACGGTTTGATTTATGGGAAGGATGACAATTATAGAAAAATCGCAAAATATAAGGAATGACGCGAAGCGCTTTATCAAGACGCGAATAATTATCAAGAATGTCGATAAAACCGTCATCTCCTTGCGTGTTCGTAAAGAACGAAGCATGAGTTTTAACTTTATGGCACTCAATATCAGTGTCAAGACGAGAAATATCAGAGATATTCCATTGCGTTTTTTCTTGGCGTAGCCATTTTGGTCCATGCCACCATAGGTCATTATCTGCCAGCTCCGACGGAGAAATACCACGACTGCCCAAATCGGCAGGATTATCCTCAGATCTTACGTGATACCAATTATGCTGACCGACATTTTCCTGAATTCTGCACACCCTGTTTGCAACAAATGTGGTCCAAGAACAAGCATCCTTTTTTAACCAAGCAAGGACGATCGTAGAGTCAGTTTAACAATAAACTTGGTTAAGTCGTATATCGATTTCGCTCAGTATTGTCTTCAAAAGTTCTGAAGCCAAAACTGCTCCGCAAAGTTCAAGTCGCGGAATCGAAATTGATTTTACAGGTGCCACTTTAGTTTTGCAAGACAACAAGTGGGTATATATATCGCCTTTGGGGGTTTCGATGCGGATATAAATTACCCCCGCGTATGCCTTTTCCGAGGCATCAGAAAAGACGTGAAGTTCGACGGACGAATCAGGAGTGTAATGAACCCAGCGTGGAATTCGTATATTGTTGACTTCATGATATGAAGTAACGAACTTTTGCCACTCGTTTTCCGTTGAAAGTGGTAGAGAATCATCCCAATTAATGTTATCTAACCAGACCTTCTGCATAATCATTTTCGCGACTACAACAACTGGACCTAGCCAACCCACAGGGTCAAATAACTTTGCAATCGTAGATAAAACTTCTCTTTTAGTGTGACTCGATTTATGTGCAATAGGATTTACACTAAAGTAAAAAGAGTCCAGTTGAGCGTTCCATTGAATACCCAAAGTTTTAGAGCTACTTGATTCCACAAAGGTCAAAACCTTAGCATCAACTAAATGTTCAGAAGGAAATCTGACCAAAATTGTTCGTTCGTTAGATGTCCATTTTCGTAGTTCAAATTTAGCAGAAGACAAAGCTGCAACAAGTTGATCACGAGCGATCAAAGCAGTTGAAATGTCGTGAGTCCCTGTCAAAACGTCGTCAACGTACATACACTTCCGTAAAATGTGTGATGCTAAAGGGTACTCAGCTTCAGAATCGTCTGCTAATTGTAACAATGTCCGAATGGCAAGATAAGGAGCGCAGTTAACGCCAAAAGTCACTGTTTGCAACTCATAGTCCTTAACGTCCTCCGTCGGAGAATCTCGAAATAAGATACGTTGAAATGGAGTATGAGCTGCATCAACTCTAATTTGTCGGTACATTTGTGTAATGTCACAATTAAAAACAAATAGGCCCAACATAGAGACAGTCGTTAAGACTATTCCCGTTCGAAGTTTTTTTAGAGGCATTGAAAACGACTCTTAACTTTGTGGTCTTTCGTTCAGGTTTAACGACTGGATGATGTGGCAAGTAACAAGCAAAAGTTGTTGCCGATGAAGGAGAAGAAACAAGTTTCATATGGTCTAGGTCCAAATATTCACTAACGACGCTATCATACAATTTCTTAATCTCAGGTCTTCGTAAAAGAGTGGATTCTGTGCGATGATATTGTTTGAGAACACTTGGTCGAGATAAACCTAGATTTAAGTGTTGAGGAAATTCAGGTTTGAATGGAAGGGTCACAATGTATCGACCATCAGAAGCTCGACGTGTAGTCTTCCTATAATTTTCTTCACAAATTTTATCGAAAGTTGAAAAAATTTTCCTTTTCGGATTTTCCTCAAGTTCCCAAAATCTGAGAAGATTTCTATTCAGGCAATCTTCTTCAGAAAAATCAACTTTAGTTGAATAGACTTGAACTTGGGAATGACAAATTGGACCAGTAATAATCCAACCGAAAATAGTATTTTGAGCTAATAAGGAGCCCAAAATATCTCGACGAATTTCACCTAAAAGTATTTTAGGGTAAAGATCAGCGCCAAGCAAAAGATCGACAGGTCTGCTATCGAAAAAGTTTTTATCTGCTAACCGAAGGTTGGGCAAATTGTTCCTAAGATGAGAAGGAAGTACAAATGAAGGCAAATTGCCCGATATTTTAGATAAAACAAGAGCATTAGTTTCCACTACAATGGATGAATTAATAGGAGAGCCAATTTGAAGAGAACAAAGTTTTCTAGAGATAGCAGAGACAGCTCGATTAACACCTGAAATTTTAGCATTCGTAGAATGCGTCGAAAGTTTCAAGCGATTTTGCAATCGTTCACAAATGAACGAAGCTTCAGAAGCCGGGTCAATAAGGGCCCGAGCTGGATACGTCATACCCTGGTGAATAATATTCACCACTGTTGTCCCCAAAAGCACAGCCTATCTTGTGAGGTATGAAATACCTGCCGATTTAAAGGAGCTGTGGCATTGTTGCTATTTGACGAAGAGGGGAAAGAATTCATGGGTATGGAGTTGGTAAGTCGAGAGGCTATAACCGAACTCGCACCCGAATCAGAATTATGATTTTCCCAAACTAAACTATTAGATTTAGGCAACTCCCGATGCAGCATCGTATAATGACGCTTATTGCAGATGGAACAACTATAACTGCTATTGCAATTATTAGCTTCATGTGTCCTTGAAGGACAATTGACACAACAATGAAACTTTTTAATGGTAGAATATCTGTCCGCAATCGATAAACTTTTAAAACGATGACAAGATCGTAAGAAGTGGACTTGATTTTTGCATAAAATGCAAGAGGCATTTGAAGAAGAAGAAGCAGCATTAGAATGATGCGCTTTTATTTTATGTTCAGAAGCCTTTTTTACAGGTTCTGAACTTCTTAAGTCACGAAGACAATCTAAAGTTTGGGTTCTTTCCGTCAGAAAGTGGTCCAAATCTTTCCAGAGAGACAAGGCCGATTTGTCTTTTACACTCTGTTCCCAAATATTAACAGTATTTACAGGTAACCGCTGAATGCACATAAAAACTAATATTGGATCCCAGCTTTGAGTAGAAATGTCATAAGTAGACATGGCTGTAAGGCAACCGTTTATACCGCGTTGTAAAGCTTTTAAATTCGCACTAGTCTCCTTATCATAAAAGGGAAGACTGAAAAGCGTTTTGAGTTGGTTGTTAACCAACATACGAGGATTATCGTACGCTTCTCTCAAATTTCGCCAAGCTATATCAAAGCCAGCATTAGTAAGTGGACATTTTGAAACAATTTCACGCGCCTCACCACTCGTTTTTCGAACCAAATGGCACAAACGCTCAATATTGCTTAAGCGAGAATTATTTATGTATACCGCGGTAAAAATATCCCTAAAAGTGGGCCAAGAAAGATAGTCACCCTCGAAAACGTCTGTATCGCACGGCGGCAGAGTCAAATTATGGCAGAAGTTATCAGAAGAATTTAAGTCTACAGGCGAAGACTGATCCTTCGATTTTGCCTTGGTTTCAAAATTGTGCAATTTCTCGTTGATCATTGCTAAACAATTAACGTACGCGTTAAATGTTGCCTCGTATTTTGACTCAGCAGCGTCAACATCTTCGGGTTCCGCGTCTTCAGAATTTTCGAGATAACTAAGACAAGTACGGTATGAAGATTTAGCTTGTTCCCACAACAAGTTAATTTCCTTACCGCGTATTTCTAAATTAAAACTCGAATGAAGTTCCTCACGAATGTCGTTAAATTTAGCTTCGTATTTTATAAGAGCATCAGAATCTCTAATAAAAACATCAAGGGCTGTTTCAGGCATTTTGTCAAAATTTTATTCAAAAAAAAATTAATAAAAACGAAAATTTCCGAAAAAACACGATAAATGCACTAAAATCTTGAATTTATAAATTAATTTTATTAAAAAATGCCAATTGAGAATACAAAAAAAAATCTCAATAAATAAAAACAAGCTAAATATGTCGCGACTATACCGGACAGTAGGGTGACAATATGTTGTAAATGAAAAAAAAAACAACAACAACACGGTACGTATGCAGGTCGATATGAAGCTAGTGTAAGTTGTAAAAAAACACAGCTTGTAAAATATTCAAATATAAAAAAATCGTATACGCGAATAAAACACAAAAGAAAATAAAAACACTTCGATAATATATATACACGTATGTATGTATAGCTGTCAACAGTATTAAGGGTTAGTTTTATAAAATAATAAACCAATATATGTATGTAAAAACACAAGATCACTAATCGCAAACCCGACGGCACTTTGCAAATAAATAAAGAAACCGATTTTAAAATTTATTATTAAAAAATAATTAAACACTTTTAATTCCGTATATTATTTATTAAACGAACAAAAAATTTTTTAAAGAAATTTAACACGAAAAAAATTTAATTTGTCCGTCCACGTAAACAAAACGCACTGTTGTAAAAAAAAGAGTACCCAAAAGAAGTGTAATGACAAAGTGTCAAAACAAAGGTACTGTTTAAAAAAATATTACGACGAAGGGTTGTAACGCGATCAATCACAATAATATAAAAAAGTATTAAGGAACAAATACTTTTTTATTATAGGTAAAAATTAATCTTAATAAAAAAATGTATTTTCACTATCTTTTTTAATTTTATAAACACGATTTATTTTCACACTTGCACTATTTAAAAAATAATGTACGCACCTTTTAAAATTTGAAGATTTAAAAAAATTAAAGCTGTTGTTGATGCAGCAAGATGTCTGAATTTCTGCAAATTAAATTAAATATTAATTCCCAACTTTAAAGCTCGAAAAAAAGATCCGGTTCGGATGACCAAATGTTTGCCGTAAATGCGGGGAAATAAAAAGAAACAAGATTTTTAAGATTTGGTTAATAAAGAGAAGATTCTCTATATTTTATTTAAAAATCAATTACCTTTAAAATGGACTGTATATAAGTATATAGAGATCCGTGTAGACAATGTATTCGTCTTGGCATTCAAACGAAGATTAAAAAAAAGTTACATCTAACTAGGATAGAAAGAGGCAACAAGCAATGTTTTTAGATACCGTTAACGGTTTACTCGCTAGAATCTATGTAAATACTCCCTACAAAGATGTTTACAAAAAGGAGTAAAACTTAGATTCTAACCAGTAATTAACCCCTAAAGTGGGTGAGGGTTTGCAAAAGGGCAAACTAAATTAATGAGCAAAATAAAAGAATTTGTGCTTAAACAAAGTCAATGCTACATTTGAAATTTTTCAAAAAATTTATCCCTATGATTCCGCTGCATGGTATAGGGAAGTCATTGTGTACCACATGAAATTCATAGGTTACTGTAAAATCCTTTCTGCTAATCTCTAGATCGGTTGAACCTATTGACTTAATTACTCCAATTCCTATACCACTAATTGATGTTATTTTCCGTTTGTTGACGAAATTATCTTCCCCAAGATTTTCCTTTTTTATTAGACATATGTCTGCTCCTGTGTCCACAAGTAAAACAAGTATTTGTTTTGTATGATAATTCAAAAATTTTACAAACACACCAAGGTTAAGATTGAATTTATATATATTTATGTCCCTTTTTCCCCCAGAGGCCATTCGAAGTTTTCCGAACACGTATTGTTCGTACTTTCTATTGGTCGGACTTGTCTGTCCTGACCTCTCTAGTTGTTCGAAATTTGATAATTACGTTCCCTATTGTCACGTTGGTTCCGATTTCTGTTATTCATGTAGTTATTCCCATTTCTACCTCTTGTTATTGTTATTTCCTCTATAGGTACCTTGGCGATTTTGGTGCCAATTATTGTCATTAATTCGGAAATTTCTATTGTTATTGCCATTATATGATCTATTCTGTTGTCTATAGTACAACACAGTATCTTTACTTCCCGAAGCTTCTGTACAGGTTTCAATAAATTTCTGAACAGCTTGGTTCAATGACGAGAACTGTCCCGCTTTTATTATGAGTTTGACATTATCATTGTTACAGTTTGTTACTATGGCATTTACTGCCGCTTTTGTTGTATATTCTCTGGCTGCTGCCGGTGGTACGCCGTCCGAAATGTAGGCATTATGAATTCTTTTCGCCAAGTCTTCTACTTCGCTGGTGTATGCATTGGCCGTTTTATTTTTCTGCTGTATGTTCATCAGTTTGGCAATCAGTCCACCAACAGGTTCGCCTTTTATTGAACCTTGTAATTTCTCTTTAATTTGTTTTATAGTTGTCTCATCTGTTATTAGCTGTCGGGCCGTTCCTTTCAGTTTTGTCTTAATTAGTGAAACAGCTATTATTTCGTGAGCTCCTTTCAATTGGTCAATCATTATCAGACCATCGATGAGGCTTTGCAAGTTCTTCACGTCTCCATCGTAGTCCGAGATGAATTTGGATGCTGTATCCACGAATTGTTCCACTGTTTGGGCCATATTTAGTTCTTCTTTTGCTATTACTTTATCAATTACTTCTTCTATAAAATTTTTAACTTCCGTTTCTGTGTCGCCCTTATCGTTTGAATCTTCCTCCTCAATTGTCTCGGGACCTAGTTTGGCACTTATTATGATTATTTTGTCAATGTTTAATTTAATTTTCTCGGTGTAATCGTGTGGTATATTTTCCCTTATACCATATTTGGCGTATATTTTCACCAATCTATCTCTAACGTCCCAAAATATGTCAACTACTATTTTCAGATGTTCCTTCATATAATCTAGTTTATATTTCGAAACTTGTCGATATATTGTTGTAATTTTCTATTAATGCCTTCAAGTGTTTCTTTACTGTTTCGTCTTTAATATAGGTATTTTTATATATACATTTATATGACTTTTTGAAGTCCTCATGGAAAAATTGTATGTTGGCTATAATTAGTTCCCATTTGTCATTCATAATATTCTATTAATGACACTTTATTTGCAACTTTAGTGTCCATATATGCAGTTAATCCTCTTTGATAATCCATCAAAGGATATACTGAAATGTAATGTCAAGTGATTTATTATTTATTATTTTTTTTTTTTTTAATTGTTCTCCATTGACTCGGCCCCTTTGGGTCTATATCTTTCGGGTCTGTATTCCGGGGGTCTAAAGTCTTCTACTCCATTTGTAAAATATCCCTCCTGGGCTAATCTTAGTATTTCCTTATCTACTATATCCAGTATTCTTGACTGGTTTTCATGTTCCTCTTTGGTCAATGGTTTGAATTCCGAGTAGGGCCTATTCAGTTTGGCTTCGATATATTTTCTTGTCCGTCTAGGCATCCTAATTATTTTTTTCTTATTTCCTTAGTCTTCTTGAGTTCCAAATTTAGTTTAAAATGTTCCTCCTGTACCGTAGAGTACTCAGGAGTTCCTACCGCGAGCTGTTCAATCTTTTGTCTTAATTTCCTAGACTCGTTCCTCATTCGTTTTATTACTCCTCCTCTTTTATTTTTCTTCTTCTTTGTCTTTTCTCCTATAGGGGTATGCTCATTTTCAGTTTGATCCCTATTAATTTCAATGGTTGTACTATTTATGTCGATTTCTATGAAGTCCCTGGGGATATCCACATTAAATCTATTTTCATTACTGTCTTCCACTTCTCTAGTGTAGCCTATATTTTCTATAATTTTCCTTATTGCTGGAAAGCCTATTTTGGGAATATTTGTTAATTTCTCCTCTGCTTTTTGTAGTTTCTTGTATTGTGGTTGTCTTTTTCTATATTCTTGTATGGTCAGTCTCTTTGGTCCGACTCTAGTCTGATCCATCTTAAATTTTGTCCAAATGATTTGCTATCGATGCGTCTCTAAAATAGTTTTTCCTCAGTGATGTTTTGTGCAATTGATATAAAATTGTAGCTAATTGTGCTGATGCAATTATAATTAGTATTATCAAGTAAGTGTCCGTGTTGGAAGATGATTGTGTCATTTCTATTTCATTGACTACGTTAGCATTAGGTCTGTCAATCTTTGATTGGTGTTTTCCCATTTTCACAATAATACAAAAAAAACTAAAACTACCTCACAAAAGAAAAAAAAATTCAATTCAAACCTGATAATTGGATTTAGAAAAAAAATCTCCTTTAATTAATAATTTCATATTCAAAAAAAAATTTATAAAAATAAAAAAAATTATTTTGTACACTGTTTTATTAGTTATTCCTTTTCTCCTAAAAATATTGTCAAAATAATAAAATAAAAATTGGTTGATTGCAGCACTTGTGGCCGCGATCTTCCGTTAAAAAATAATATTTTTAAGAGAGAAAAACAAAGATTTTTGGTTGATTGCAGCTCTTGTGGCCGCGATCATCCTTGTTTATAAAATAAAACTACAAATACTTATGAAAACTTCGTCCTTGTTATGACCGCTGTTGTTGTAGTCATATGAATCGGGCAAAACCCCTCGTTTTGTTGTAGATGTCCTTGCTGCCGTTGCAGGTTTCTTAGCTAAACCTGATTCATCATTAATGTAAGCCTTATTTGAAGAAAATTTATTTATATTTTTTTTTTTGTTGTGACGACTTCTTTTGAAACTGATTGTGCTTATTGATAGATTAGTTTGTAATCGGGACCACCATTTAAGCTGCCACCTTCGAGGAAGTTACAAACATTATCATCTTTTGGAAACCGACTGGAATATCACAATTGCTTCGCACCAACACATTCATTTTTATAATTACAACTCAATAAACTTTATGATCAACTTGGTTTTAAGTGTTTATAGCAGAAGAAGCGAGGCCCAAAGATACAATTGCGTCGACCGGCTGGAATATCAAAATTGCTTCGCACCAACACATTCACTTTTATAATTACAACTCAATAAACTTTATGATCAACTTGGTTTTAAGTGTTTATAGCAGAAGAAGCGAGGCCCAAAGATACAATTGCGTCGACCGACTGGAATATCAAAATGCACTTTTTATCCTCGTCACAGTCGCCATATAAAATGTTTTTAATTTATAATTTATTAATATTAATAAAACACGTCTTGTCACTATTGCGGTTCAAGTATTAATTGAATTTCTTTATTGTTTTTCATTTCTTTTTATTATTAATTTTACATAATTTGTTTTAATTGTATATATAAAATACCTGTGTAAACAAAACATAAAATTGCATACATTCATACATACAAGTTAATTTATTTATTAAACAATAGCCTGTACACTTTTACGATATTAATAAATTGTTTTTATTTACTCTCAGACTTTACATTTAGAAAGTTCAACTAAGACTGACTGGAGTAGGAGAAAAGCATAATAATATATAACTCGCCTTTCCCTACAGGATTCGAGCCTCATCGAATCCTTTACAAATTTTAGTTAATTAATTAATGTTATGTAGAATGAAATAATAAAAGAATATGATTTTAAATTAAAAGATTATCAAATTAAATGCTACTTATAAGTATTCAGCTCTAAATAACAGGAATTCAAAAAATGAAATGGCAATATTAAAGTATTCTAATTTGCAATGACATAAAATGAAAAAATCAGAAAATGAAAAAATACTTACAAGTAAAAAGTGTATGTTTTTTTCAGTGTTACTTAAGAATTATTTTAAATTTAAAAATGGTTAAATATTTGTAGTTTAAAAATAATAACAATAATAGTAAATAATAGTAAGATGTTAAAAAAAATGTTTACATAATTTCAAATTCCAAAACTCTTTTATTCCAGATTTTTTTTTTCAAAACTTATTTCGCAAATACAACACACAAAATTGATTTTAAATTAAATTGTGCATATATTTTTCCATTATATAAAAGGTAAATAGCTCTTATTTACTTAATTATTTATTTCCACTTTATTGATTTTAATGGCCTTCGAAATTGAGCAACATCTATCTTATTTGGATTACTATAGTGGTATTTATTGAATCGTTTTGCAGTTTTTTGCCTTATTGCAATAGGATTTTTAGTATATAAATTGGGTTTATTTAGTTCTAACGTAATATTTTCTCTTTTAATATTTTCTCTGTTAATAGCTTTCTTTTTATTATTTTCAGTTATTTCCTTTATTTCCTTAAAATCTATATCTAATCTGTTTATGAAATCAATTGGTTTTAATTTAATGGTACTATGAATGGAATTGTTATAGAAATTTACAGATTTTATTACCAGTTCTTCTGGGTCTTTAATATTTTCAGCGTTTTCCAATATTCGTATATGTTCGAGAAGTGTTGAATGCATCCTTTCTATGTCTGAATTTCCTGTATGAGAATTAGGTGTCGTATAATGACTTTCGATGTTATTTTCTTGACAGAATAATTTTATTAATGCATTATTGAATTCATTATCCATTACTAGTTTATCTGGCTTTCCTATAAACGCGATTCGTTCTTCTAGTTTTGTTTTAATGGTTACCATGTTTTTATCATTAAGTTTATGAGCGGTGCCTATTTTTGTAAATTTATCAATTGTTGTTAAAAAATACGTTTTATGAATTTGAAAAATATCTAAATGTACAATTGAATTTGGTTTATCAGGTGTATTAGTATGCAGAAATTTTTTATTTATTGGCTTTCGGTCGTATTTGTTTTCTATACATACTCTACAGCTATTGCAAAATCTGTTTATATATTTTACCAGCTTTGGGTTAAAATAAAAGTCCTTTAACTCCTCATAATTCTCTTGAATGCCTCTGTGATTGCCTTTGGAGTGAATATCATCAATGATAGTCAGTAAAAGCTCTTCGGACTCGATATCATTAGCTAATTTACTACATTTTGTAAATTTTAAGTTATTATCATTAGAAAAAAGTTCAATTAATTTTAGTTGTATTATATTATATTTGTTATATGCAAGCTCCGAATATATTCCTACCTTACCCTTTCGTAATTCCCTTCTAAACAAATCATTCAAGTAATGTGAATTAGTTAAATCATTTTCTGAAACGTAAATTATTTTATATTTGTTAAAAAGTAACTCAGTTTCCTTATCCTTATTTTTTACAATTCTGATTTGAGTTCGGTATTTATAAACAATTTTATTTATTATGAAAAAATGCTCATTTAAATTTTCTTCGGCACTGTGAATAGAATCTAATGAATTTTGGTTTATTTGAACTCTGCTTAAAAAATCAGCCACCCTATTGTCTCTCCCCTTAAGGTACTCAATGTCAAACTGAAATTCATCCAATAAAATTTTCCATCTTATTATACGCGAATTCGGTTCTTTTAATGTATATAACCACTTTAAAGTTTGATGGTCCGTTTGAACAAGAAATTTTCTACCGTAAAGATATGGGCGGAAGTATTTGATGGACCACACTATTGCTAACAATTCCTTCTCCAATGTCGAATAATTTTTTTCATGTCCGTTTAGTGTTCTGCTAGCGTAACTTACTGGTTTACCTTCCTGGCTTAACACAGCTCCTATGGCTAAATTACTCGCATCGGTTGTCAAAACAAACTTCTTATTGAAATCAGGATAGCAAAGTAAGGGCGGATTTGTCAGAATTTTCTTCAATTTCTCGAAAGCTTCAATATATGCTTGATCATTGGTATTTATCTTAGTATTCTTCTTTAAATATTTTATTATCGGGCTTGCTACCAAAGAATAATTCCTTATGAATTTCCGGTAATATCCGGTTAAACCAAGGAAGGATTTAATATCCTTTACCGTTTTTGGTAAATGCAGATTTTGTATTATATTAATTTTTTCCGGGTTAGGTTTTATTCCTTTATTTGTTATTATGTGTCCGAGAAAGTTGGTCTGCTTTGATAAGAATGTACACTTATCAATTTGGACTTTAAGATTAAATTCGTTGAGTCTGTTAAATATTTTTTGTAAACTTTCAATGTGTTCCGTTAAGGAGGTTGAGAAAACTAATATATCGTCCATATATATTATGCAAATGGTATTCATAAAATCCGATAAAAACGTGATTCATCATTCTCTGAAACGTGGAAGGCGCGTTTTTGAGGCCAAAAGGCATTCTAATAAACTCAAAATGACCCTTTGAGGTCGAAAACGCAGTCTTTTCGATATCACTTTCGTACATCAATATCTGATGAAATCCTTTTGCAAGGTCAAGCGAGGAAAAATATTGCGCCTTACCCAACTTGTCAAATAACGATTCAATATTTGGAAGTGGGAATTTGTCATCGACTGTAATTTCGTTCAACTTCCTAAAATCTATAACTAAACGCCATTTTTGTATGTTTGAACCATCAGATTTCTTTTTAACTATCCATAAAGGAGAATTGTATGGCGATTTGCTATGCCGTATTATATTTTGCTTTAACATGTCATTAATTTGTGATTCAATTTCATTTTCCAAAATTTGTGGGTGTCTATAATTTTTACAATATATTGATTTAGCAGAAGTTGTTATTATTTTATGTTTAACACAATTAGTAGCCGTCAAATTCTGGCCTTCAATATAAAAAGTCTTTTTAATTTTGTGCAAAAATTGTTCTATTAACTTGTTTTCTTCATTATTTAAATCCGTTGGTATCAAATCTCTAAATTTATTTATTTCAAATTTTTCTAAATAATTTATTTGTTCGTATGAAATATTAAAGCCATTTTCAAAGAGTTTTATTTCATTATTATTTACAGTCAAAATATTATTTTTAAAATCTACTATTGCGCCTATTGGCCCTAAAACATTAATTCCTATTATACAGTCAAATGTTTTATTATTGAAATTTGCTAATTTTATAGACATAGTATCATTGTTAGCATTAAACTCTATTGGAACTTTAACTATAACTTCTTCTGTTATGATGTTATTACCAACCAAGGTGTTTAATTGAATCGGTTTTACTAAATGTTTTTTTATACCTATATCAGCGAAAAATGCGTGATTGCCAAGCGTAGTGGCAGCTCCGCTGTCAACTAAACATTTTGTCTTAATATGATTTATAGTAAGAGTTATTATTGGTAATGTTGATCCCGAGGCTGCAAATGAAAATTTCCAGTTGCATAAGCATTCCATTCATTGGTTCTTCAACTATATTATTGAAATTTCCATTTCGATTTTGTTGTGTATGTCTGAAGTTTCCTGAGTTATAATTCTGTCTTTGCTGATATCTATTATTTAAATTTGAATTTTGAAAGTTTTGATTTCGAAAATTTTGGCTACTATATTCAAAATTTCCCTTATTATTTCCCATATTATTGTCATTAGTTCGAGTGTTAAAATTACGCAAATTATTGCTACTTAAATTTCTCTTATAGCTAGAATGATAAAAATTGTTATTTGAAAAATTGTTATTTGGAAAATTGTTATTATTTCGAAAAATTTTATTTGGAAAACCATATGCATGTTTATTATTTACCAATTTAATGTCATTTATCAAATTGTTTTCCAAATAGAACGTGTGTGCAGCATCTACAGAACTAATATGATTTTGAAGTAAAAGATATTTTATATGAATAGGCAAAAAATTTACATAAATATCAACTTATCGTTATTATCAGGTGTATACAAACTGTCTGGCTCCAAATTATACTTTGTGTTCATTTGACTTAATATTTTTCTTAATTTATAATGCAATTCTTCAATGTTTTTAGCATCTACGTTTAACGCATCGCTTCGTAAATTAAAAAAAGATCTTTTTATGCCAAATTCTTCTTTTAGCTTAACTATGATATCATTCCATGTAGGGTTAATTAAAGTTTCCACAGCTTTCAATGCCTTCCCTTGCAATCTATTACTTAATACATTTTGTAGAGTACCTTGATGCTCTGGCGGTGTTAACTGCAGGACAGTAGTAACGTCTCTCAAATAGTTGCCTAGCGTGTACTCGCTACTTCCATTAAATGCTGGCAAGTTTCTTGCTTCGCGTAAACTCTCAGCTAACGTCAAAGCCATTGTTGTTGTTGTTGCAATGTTATTTTCGTATTGTTGTTGTTCCTTATAAAGCATTAAGTATTACACTTAGTTATGTTGTTGTTATTTAGTTGCTATGCGTTTGCTAATTGTTTTGTTATTGGTTTTATCAATTCAATTTTTGTCTCGGTCCCTTCCAAGTTCAAATTAAAGTCAAGCTTAACTTTAAATTTGTTGTTTTTACTTATGCATTAGGTTTTACTAGACTGTACTCTAATGCTGTTGTTGCATTCTCTTCAAATGAGGAACTACGCTTCATTTAAAATAGTTGTAAATTTGTTGGTTTTGGTTTCTTCTTTTAATGGTTTGTATTTTGTAAAATGTCACTTGAAAGTCACTTGAAATTTATGGTTACGTTTTATATATTTTTCTTTTTAAGTTTTGTAAATTTTTTTTTCACAAATATTTTTTTGTAATTTGTATTTAGTTTAGTTATTAGCTTATAAACCTTGAATGTTTTTTGTTTTTCTTTTCAATGTACTGTGATAAAAATGTCTTAATTTTTTTTTATAAATTTCTAAAAATTATCACATTTTTGTATTTGAATTTTTCTATTGTTTTACGAATTTCACAACCGCGGATAATTTAAGTGATTATATCTCGTTTTATCAGCAATCATAACAAAATTTTCACGCTAAATTCGATCACTGGATGTGTTTTTTAACTTCACATCCCATCCTCGTCGCCAGTTAATTTATTTATTAAACAATAGCCTGTACACTTTTACAATATTAATAAATTGTTTTTATTTACTCTCAGACTTTACATTTAGAAAGTTCAACTAAGACTGACTGGAGTAGGAGAAAAGCATAATAATATATAACTTACAGGTGAGGTATGGCGTGATTATGTATTTCGCAATACATTTGCTGTATCGACAACTGATTAAACATAAACACTTCCGTATATAAAATACGGGCATTGACTTTAATGTAAATTGTCGCATCAGCAAATGTTCGGACTAAATTGTATTTTGGTCGATGAATTTATTTAGTGACTAACTGAAGTCATCGTTTACTATATGAATAGAATCACGCTACAGTATAGCTTTTGTAGAAAAGCATACAAAAACACAAACATAACCTTTTGTTATCTTACAAGCCCTACCAGTGAAACTTTTAATATCGAAAGGACCTGCGAAATCACCACCAGGGATTGTAAACGGTCTATCAAGTAAAGTCCTCTCAGGCGGTAGAGCGGCCATTATTTGACCACAAGAACGTTTTCTTTCAAGAATACAACGTTTGCAGCGACCGATGACACCACGAATTTTAGATTTTAAGCGAGGGACCCAAAATTCAATACGAAGTATTCGCAACATGTGCTGATTTCCACCGTGAATGGAAATCAAATGAACAAACTCCGTTAAAAGTAGCGTAAATATACTCGAATAAGGTAAAATAATTGGATGCTGTTCACTATACGAAAGAGATGGGGATTTAACTAAATGACCATTTAGTCTCATCACACCATCTTTGTCCAGAATGGATTCAAAGGAATCAAAAACCTTTTTGAATTTAAAGGTTTTCTCTCCACAAGACATTTATATTCATCCGCAAAATTACACTTTTGAGAGATCATGGCTAAACGTAATTTAGTCCTTTTCATCTCGATACTAGAAAGAATAGTGTCTTCATACAAATTACGGTTTGATTTATGGGAAGGATGACAATTGTAGAAAAATCGCATAATATAAGAAATGACGAGAAGCGCTTTATCAAGACGAGAATAATTATCAAGAATATCGATAAAACCGTCATTTCCTTTCGTGTTCGTAAAGAACGAAGCATGAGTTTTAACTTTATGACACTCATATCAGTGTCAAGACGAGAAATATCAGAGATATTCCATTGCGTTTTTTCTTGGCGTAGCCATTTTGGTCCATGCCACCATAGGTCATTATCTGCCAGCTCCGACGGAGAAATACCACGACTGCCCAAATCGGCAGGATTATCCTCTGATCTTACGTGATACCACTTATGCTGACCGACATTTTCCTGAATTCTGCACACCCTGTTTGCAACAAATGTGGTCCAAGAACAAGCATCCTTTTTTAACCAAGCAAGGACGATTGTAGAGTCAGTCCAACAATAAACTTGGTTAAGTCGTATATCGATTTCGCTCAGTATTGTCTTCAAAAGTTCTGAAGCCAAAACTGCTCCGCAAAGTTCAAGTCGCGGAATCGAAATTGATTTTATAGGTGCCACTTTAGTTTTGCAACATAATAAGTGGGTATACATATCGCCTTTGGGGTTTCGATGCGGATATAAATTACACCCGCGTATGCCTTTTCCGAGGCTACAGAAAAGACGTGAAGTTCAACGGATGAATCAGGGGTGTAATGAATCTAGCATGGAATTCGTATATTGTTGACTTCATGATATGAAGTAACAAAGTTTTGCCACTCATTTTCCGTTGAAAGTGGTAGATAATCATCCTAATTGATATTATCCAACCAAGCCTTCTGCATAATCATTTTCGCGACTACAACAAATGGACCTCGATTTATGTGCAATAGGATTTACACTAAAGTAAAAAGAGTCCAGTTGAGCGTTCCATTGCACACCCAAAGTTTTAGAGCTACTTGATTCCACAAAAGTCAAAACCTTAGCATCAACTAAATGTCCAGGAGGAAATCTGTCCAAAATTGTTCGTTCGTTAGATGTCCATTTCGTAGTTCAAATTTATCAGAAGATAAAGCTGCGATAAGTTGATCACGAGCGATCAAAGCAGTTGAAATGTCGTGAGTCCCTGTCAAAACGTCGTCAAAGTACATACACTTCCGTAAAATGTGTGATGCTAAAGGGTACGCAGCCTCAGAATCGTCTGCTAATTAACGTCCTCCGTTGGAGAATCTCGAAATAAGATACTCCACGTATCAACCCTAATTTGTCTGTACATTTGTGTAATGTCATAATTAAAAACAAATTTAAAAAGTCGCCATCTTTAAATTAAAAGGACTAAGTCAGATTGTAAAGTAGGTCCAACATAAAGGCAGTCGTTAAGACTATTCCCGTTCGAAGTTTTGTTAGAGGCAAGGAAACGACTCTTAACTTCGTGGTATTTCGTTCAGGTTTAACGACTAGATGTTGTGGCAAGTAACAAGCAAAAAATGTTGCCGATGAAGGAGAACAAATAAGTTTCATATGGTCTAGGTCCAAATATTCATTAACGACGCTATCATACAATTTCTTAATTTCAGGTCTTCGTAAAAGAGAGGATTCTGTGCGATGATATTGCTTGAGAACATTCGGTCGAGATAAACCCAGATTTAAGTATTGAGGAAATTCAGGTTTGAAAGGAAGGGTCACAATGTATCGACCATCAGCACCTCGACGTGTAGTCTTTCTATAATTTTCCTCACAAATTTTATCAAAAGTTGAAAAAATTGTCCTTTCGTTCCTCAAGTTCCCAAAATCTGAGAAGATTTCTATTCAGGCAATCCTCTTCAGAAAAATCAACAATAGTATTTTAGCTAATAAGGAGCCGAAAATATCTCGACGAAGGTTGGCTAAATTGTTCCTAAGATGAGAAGGAAGTACAAATGAAGGTAAATTGCTCGATATTTTAGATAAAAAAACAGCGTTAGTTTCCACTACAATGGATGAATTAATAGGAGAGCCAATTTGAAGAGAACAAAGTTTTCTAGAGGTAGCAGAGACAGCTCGATTAACACCTGTTTTATGATACCGTTTTATGATACCGTTAACGGTTTACTCGTTAGAATCTACTCCCTACAAAGATGTTTACAAAAAGGAGCAAAACTTAGATTCCAACTTGTAATTAACCCTTAAAGAGGGTTAGGGTTTGCAAAAGGGCAAACTAAAATTAATAAGCAAAATCAAAGAATTTGTGCTTAAACATTGCCGGCCACCTTGCAACACTAGTGGAGGTTGCAACAAAAGTCTTAGCTAGGTAAACAAGAGAGGTTACAAAAGTAAGGAAAGGTAAAAATATAATACATAATTTTAAATATTTCATGTATATATATATATATATTTTTTTTTTACATTTTTTCAGAAAACACTTAAAACTAATAGTTATGGGACCAAACCAGTATGGACTGGGTTTTTTGATCAAGAGATCAGCTGATCAAGGGATCAGACCAGTATAAACTGGATTTCCGTCGAGCGCTCAAGGGACCGCGTTGATCCAAGGGGATCGAGTTTGACCCAAGGGGTCGTTGATCCAAGGGGATCATAGGTCCAAGGGGACCTGCCCTCTAAAGAGGGGATTGGCCAGAAATGACCCAACCAAATACGGTATATTGTGCCATTGGAAGACCCGGGCTCGAATATATTTTTCCCTTTAAAATTTGAGGGTTAACTTCTGGTCCTAAGACCAAAACTACGCGACCAGATATATTGAAACGTGGGTCCGCCTACTGGAGCCCAGAGTTTTAACACCACGCATCTTTGTCACTTTAGCCGTGAACGAAATCCTTTGTGTGGGATCAAACGAAGAGCCGACCTTTAGTCGACAATATCCAATGTTGTCCATTTTAGATACGGGCAGCCGAAGTTGATGGACCAAAGATTCGCAGATGTAGCTACTGCTACAACATGGATCAAAGCTGCTCGTACCGGAATGGAATTAGTCGGTAATATTAGTTTGATCACCAAAGTGGGGGAAAAATTGACAATGTGGCGAACGGGTAAGGGGCAAGTCTTTGAAACGGAGGACGACGGACGTTAAGCGGTAGGCTGTGGTACGAGCGGGCCAGACGGAGGCTTTTTAGACGAAGAAGCCGGAGTGCGAGGTAATTGCTTCTTTTTCGAATCAGCGCTGTAATATAAGAGGGTGTTATGGTCACCTTTACATTTACCGCATTTAAATGTGCTTTTGCAATCTTTCGCGGAGTGCGGGAACAATAGCGGTAAAGGATCACCATTCGCAGCTTCCGCTCAAGGTTTTAACGACGCGGTATAACGACTAAATCATTAACTTGAATTTCGCGTTCCGGATTTTGCCATTTATACCTTTTATGCAAATTAATCAAGTATTCCTCTTTCCACCGCCGGCAAATATGTTGAGAAATAGCTTTCATTCTTCTAAATCGATTAATTAAACTTATAGGCATTTCACTAATTTCAGGCTGAGGGGAGCAGGAATTGGAGAGCCAATTAAAAAATGGCCAGGAGTTAGAGCAACCGTGTCGTGAGGGTTTTCTGTCATAGGAAAAATAGGGCGCGAATTAATGCACGCTTCTATTCTCGCAATTAGTGTCGTGAATTCCTCAAATGTAAATTTAAAAGATAGAGCTTCTTTTCGAAAATGAAGTTTGAAGCTCTTTACACCGGCTTCCCAAAGGCCGCCCATATGAGGAGCACATGCGGGGATAAAACGCCAAGTGAGACCCTGAATTGCATACGTAGAACACGTAGTGTTCTGACTATCTTTAAAAAAAAGCCTTAGTCTTTCTCCAATCCACGAGACGCGCCTACAAAGTTTGTACCATTATCCGAAAATATTGTAATTGGACAACCTCGGCGTGATATAAATCTCTGAAATGCTGCTAAGAAGGTAGCCGTAGACAAATCAGAAGTTGCCTCCAGATGTATAGCTTTTGTAGAAAAGCATACAAAAACACAAACATAACCTTTTGTTATCTTACAAGCCCTACCAGTGAAACTTTTAATATCGAAAGGACCTGCGAAATCACCACCAGGGATTGTAAACGGTCTATCAAGTAAAGTCCTCTCAGGCGGTAGAGCGGCCATTATTTGACCACAAGAACGTTTTCTTTCAAGAATACAACGTTTGCAGCGACCGATGACACCACGAATTTTAGATTTTAAGCGAGGGACCCCAAATTCAATACGAAGTATTCGCAACATGAGCTGATTTCCACCGTGAATGGAAATCAAATGAACAAACTCCGTTAAAAGTAGCGTAAATATACTCGAATAAGGTAAAATAATTGGATGCTGTTCACTATACGAAAGAGATGGGGATTTAACTAAATGACCATTTAGTCTCATCACACCATCTTTGTCCAGAATGGATTCAAAGGAATCAAAAACCTTTTTGAATTTAAAGGTTTTCTCTCCACAAGACATTTATATTCATCTGCAAAATTACACTTTTGAGAGATCATGGCTAAACGTAATTTAGTCCTTTTCATCTCGATACTAGAAAGAATAGTGTCTTCATACAAATTACGGTTTGATTTATGGGAAGGATGACAATTGTAGAAAAATCGCATAATATAAGAAATGACGAGAAGCGCTTTATCAAGACGAGAATAATTATCAAGAATATCGATAAAACCGTCATTTCCTTTCGTGTTCGTAAAGAACGAAGCATGAGTTTTAACTTTATGACACTCATATCAGTGTCAAGGCGAGAAATATCAGAGATATTCCATTGCGTTTTTTCTTGGCGTAGCCATTTTGGTCCATGCCACCATAGGTCATTATCTGCCAGCTCCGACGGAGAAATACCACGACTGCCCAAATCGGCAGGATTATCCTCAGATCTTACGTGATACCACTTATGCCGACCGACATTTTCCTGAATTCTGCACACCCTGTTTGCAACAAATGTGGTCCAAGAACAAGCATCCTTTTTTAACCAAGCAAGGACGATTGTAGAGTCAGTCCAACAGTAAACTTGGTTAAGTCGTATATCGATTTCGCTCAGTATTGTCTTCAAAAGTTCTGAAGCCAAAACTGCTCCGCAAAGTTCAAGTCGCGGAATCGAAATTGATTTTATAGGTGCCACTTTAGTTTTGCAACATAATAAGTGGGTATACATATCGCCTTTGGGGGTTTCGATGCGGATATAAATTACCCCCGCGTATGCCTTTTCCGAGGCTACAGAAAAGACGTGAAGTTCAGCGGACGAATCAGGGGTGTAATGAATCTAGCATGGAATTCGTATATTGTTGACTTCATGATATGAAGTAACAAAGTTTTGCCACTCATTTTCCGTTGAAAGTGGTAGATAATCATCCTAATTGATATTATACAACCAAGCCTTCTGCATAATCATTTTCGCGACTACAACAAATGGACCTCGATTTATGTGCAATAGGGTTTACACTAAAGTAAAAAGAGTCCAGTTGAGCGTTCCATTGCACACCCAAAGTTTTAGAGCTACTTGATTCCACAAAGGTCAAAACCTTAGCATCAACTAAATGTCCAGGAGGAAATCTGTCCAAAATTGTTCGTTCGTTAGATGTCCATTTCGTAGTTCAAATTTAGCAGAAGATAAAGCTGCGATAAGTTGATCACGAGCGATCAAAGCAGTTGAAATGTCGTGAGTCCCTGTCAAAACGTCGTCAAAGTACATACACTTCCGTAAAATGTGTGATGCTAAAGGGTACTCAGCCTCAGAATCGTCTGCTAATTGTAGCAATGTCCGGATGGCAAGATAAGGAGCGCAATTAACGCCAAAAGTCACTGTTTGTAACTCATAGTCCTTAACGTCCTCCGTCGGAGAATCTCGAAATAGGATACGTTGAAATGGAGTATGAGCTGCATCAACCTTAATTTGTCTGTACATTTGTGTAATGTCACAATTAAAATAAATTTAACAAGTCGCCATCTTAAAATTAAAAGGACTAAGTCAGATTGTAAAGTAGGTCCAACATAAAGACAGTCGTTAAGACTATTCCCGTTCGAAGTTTTGTTAGAGGCATTGAAACGACTCTTAACTTCGTGGTCTTTCGTTCAGGTTTAACGACCAGAAGATGTGGCAAGTAACAGGCAAAAAATGTTGCCGATGAAGGAGAAGAAATAAGTTTCATATGGTCTAGGTCCAAATATTCATTAATGACGCTATCATACAATTTCTTAATTTCAGGTCTACGTAAAAGAGAGCATTCTGTGCGATGATATTGTTTGAGAACATTCGGTCGAGATAAACCCAGATTTAAGTGTTGAGGAAATTCAGGTTTGAAAGGAAGGGTCACAATGTATCGACCATCAGCACCTCGACGTGTAGTCTTTCTATAATTTTCCTCACAAATTTTATCAAAAGTTGAAAAAATTGTCCTTTCCCAAAATCTGAGAAGACTTCTATTCAGGCAATCCTCTTCAGAAAAATCAACAATAGTATTTTAGCTAGTAAGGAGCCCAAAATATCTCGACGAAGGTAAATTGCTCGATATTTTAGATAAAAAAAGAGTGTTAGTTTCCACTACAATGGATGAATTAATAGGAGAGCCAATTTGAAGAGAACAAAGTTTTCTAGAGATAGCAGAGACAGCTCGATTAACACCTGAAATTTTAGCATTCGTAGAATGCGTCGAAAGTTTCAAGCGATTTTGCAATCGTTCACAAATGAACGAAGCTTCAGAAGCCGGGTCAATAAGGGCCCGAGCTGGATACGTCATACCCTGGTGAATAATATTCACCACTGTTGTCCCCAAAAGCACAGCCTATCTTGTGAGGTATGAAATACCTGCCGATTTAAAGGAGCTGTGGCATTGTTGCTATTTGACGAAGAGGGGAAAGAATTCATGGGTATGGAGTTGGTAAGTCGAGAGGCTATAACCGAACTCGCACCCGAATCAGAATTATGATTTTCCCAAACTAAACTATTAGATTTAGGCAACTCCCGATGCAGCATCGTATAATGACGCTTATTGCAGATGGAACAACTATAACTGCTATTGCAATTATTAGCTTCATGTGTCCTTGAAGGACAATTGACACAACAATGAAACTTTTTAATGGTAGAATATCTGTCCGCAATCGATAAACTTTTAAAACGATGACAAGATCGTAAGAAGTGGACTTGATTTTTAGATAAAATGCAGGAGGCATTTGAAGAAGAAGCAGCATTAGAATGAAGCGCTTTTATTTTATGTTCAGAAGCCTTTTTGGCAGGTTCTGAACTTCTTAAATCACGAAGACCATCTAAAGTTTGGGTCCTTTCCGTCAGAAAGTGGTCCAAATCTTTCCAGAGAGACAAGGCCGATTTGTCGTTACACTCTGTTCCCAAATATTAACAGCGTTTACAGGTTACCGCTGAATGCACATAAAAACTAATATTGGATCCCAGCTTTGAGTAGAAATGTCATAAGTAGACATGCTGTAAGGCAACCGTTTGTACCGCGTTGTAAAGCTTTTAAATTCGCACTAGTCTCCTTATCATAAAAGGGAAGACTGAAAAGCGTTTTGAGTTGGTTGTTAACCACATGCGAGGATTATCGTACGCTTCCCTCAAATTTCGCCAACCTATATCAAAACCCGCATTAGTAAGTGGACATTTTGAAACAATTTCACGCGCCTCACCACTCGTTTTTCGAACCAAATGGCACAAACGCTCAATATTGCTTAAGCGAGAATTATTTATGTAGACCGCGATAAAAATATCCATAAAAGTGGACCAAGAAAGATAGTCACCCTCGAAAATGTCTGTATCGCACGGTGGCAGAGTCAAATTGTGGCAGAAGTTATCAGAAGAATTTAAGTCTACAGGCGGAGACTGATCCTTCGATTTTGCCTTGGTTTCGAAATTGTGCAGTTTCTCATTTATCATTGCTAAACAATTAACGTACGCGTTAAATGCTCGTATTTTGACTCAGCAGCGTCAACATCTTCGGATTCCGCGTCTTCAGAATTTTCGAGATAACTAAGACAAGTACGGTATGACGGTTTAGCTTGTTCCCATAACAAGTTAATTTCCTTACCGCGTATTTCTAAATCAAAACTCGAATGAACTTCCTCACGAATGTCGTAAAATTTAGCTTCGTATTTTATAAGAGCATCAGAATCTCTAATAAAAACATCAAGGGCTGTTTCAGGCATTTTGTCAAAATTTTATTCAAAAAAAATTAATAAAAACGAAAATTTCCGAAAAAACACGATAAATGCGCTAAAATTTTGAATTTATAAGATAATTTTATTAAAAAATGCCAATTGAGAATACAAAAAATAAATCTCAATAAAAAAAAAACACAAGCTAAATACGTCGCGACTATACCGGACAGTAGGGTGACAATATATTGTAAATGAAAAAACAACGACAAGACGGTACGTATGCAGGTCGATATGAAGCTAGTGTAAGTTGTAAACAAACACAGCTTGTAAAATATTAAAATATAAAAAAATCGTATACGCGAATATTAAAAACACAAAAGAAAACAAAAAACACTACGATATAAATGTGTATATGTACGTATGTATGGATGTTAATTGTTTTAGTGGTTAGTTTTATAAATAATAAATCAATATAAAAACACAAGATCACTAATAGCAAACCCGACGGCACTTTGCAAATAAATAAAGGAACCGATTTTAGAATTTATTATTAAAAAATAATTAACACTTTTTATTCCGATTACTATTTATTAAACGAACAAAATTTTTTAAAGAAATTTAATACGAAAAAAAAAATTAAAAAAAAGTGGAAAAAAAGTGGACCCAAAAGGAGTGAGATGACAAAGTGTCAAAACAAAGGTACTGTTTAAATAAATATTACCACAAAGGGTTATAAGCGATCAATCACAATACTATAAAAAAGTATTAGGAATAAGTATTAGGAATACTTTTATATTAGAAATAAATATTAATTTTAATAAAAAAATTTTAATTTTCACTGTTTTAATTTTATTAACGCGATTTTTATTTTTTATTAGCACTTCAATTAAAAATGACGTACGCACCTTTTAAAATTGATGACTTCCTAAATTTTTAAAGTTGAAGCTGATGATAATTGGGATGCAGCAAAATGGCTGAATTTCTGTAAATTAAATAAAATATTTATTTCCAATTTAAACTCGAAAAAAAGATCCGGTTCGAAGGACCAAATGTTTGCCGTAGATGCAGGGTCCGATGGAAATAAATGAAAACAAGATTTTTTTTATGATTTTATTAATAAGAGAAAAAAGGATCTCTAAATTTTAGTTAAAATATATCACCTTGACAATAAATTGGTGGACTGTATAGAAATATGTTGAGGATCCGTGTGAACGACGTGTTCTTATTGGCATTCTAACGAAGATTGAAAAAGAAGTTACATCTAACTAAGATAGAAAGAGGCAACAAGCAATGTTTTTTGATACCGTTAGCGGTTTACTCGTTAGAATCTATGTAAATACTCCCTACAAAGATGTTTATAAAAAGGAGCAAAACTTAGATTCCAACTTGTAATTAACCCTTAAAGAGGGTTAGGGTTTGCAAAAGGGCAAACTAAAATTAATAAGCAAAATCAAAGAATTTGTGCTTAAACACATATCATTAGGTGGTCGACAGTATCGAAGGCCTTTGAATGGTCAAGTAGGATCAAAAATTAACTTTATCATCCAGATCCTGCCTTATATTTTTAGGTCATTCAGTCAAAGCTGTAACACAACTATGACTAGATCGAAAACCTGATTGTATATTCGACAACAAACCAATCTAATTTGTTTCTGAAGGAGCTTTTCGAGTTCTTTTGAAAAGTAATGCAGGATTGTTATGGGGCGGTATTCGTTAGATTTATAAACAGGAATTATTTTGGCATGTCTCCATTTGTAAGGGTAAGTGCTTGTGGTTATAATTGAGTTAAAGAAATGTGTTAGATAAGGCAAGAGAAACGGCAGCAAAATCCTCACAAAGACTGGATGGATATTATCATGTCCAATTGCATTAGACTTAGCACCAAAGTTTCCATTGTTTGGCACCACTGTTTTTTTTTAGCATGTTCACAAGCCCAACTCACTTTTTTTTCAAATAGGTGGCGCCACTGGTTTTTTTTATTCTTACGTTAATAATTATGTGAACACACAATATTTCCATATCCGTTAACTTTGAATATTCAAATTTGTTTTGTATATGTTTTTGAGAAAAATATTGTTATGACCGACCCATTTTTTTGATAGATTTAACAGAAAATCTGGAATTAGCTCTATATGGGGACTATGACTAATGATAATCGGGAATTAGCTCTATATGGGACTACGGCTAAATCATAATCTAAGAGGGTTTATTTTTGGATAACTAATTATTGCATATAATAGACAAACATAGACCATTCTAAACTAATGATTAATTTTTTTATATGGAGGATTTTTCAATAAAGAATTAATGCGGTTTTTAAATTTATATGATTTTTTTACAAGTATTACTAAAAATTTTACAAGTATAATACAATAGAATTAATACAATTTATACATTGCTTAAACTTTTATGTATTTGTCTAAAATACATTCGTTTTTTTCTTCTTATTTTGTATTTTAATAAGTTTATGTTTAAATTCGTCGTAATCAATGTAAGAGAATAATTTAAGGAAGTTGTATATTTCTTTCAATATCATGTTGCGTTTTAGTGTATACTTACATACATTTGTCTAAAATATATCAGTCTGTATGCTTGTTTTTTGTTTTTTAAATAAAATCAAATGTTTCCATTCATAAATTTCAACATATATTTAAACAACAATACAAATCGGTGATTTTATGCATTTGTCTGGAATACATTCGTTATTTATATGCCTTTTTCCATTCAAATAAATTTTGTATTTTTTAAAAAAAAATTTTTTTAATAAAAAAATATTTTGAAATAATATTTCATATAATCGGGACATAAACAAAATTAGTAAATTGCGTTAAAAAATTATAATAACCTCAATTAGTATAACATGAATTTTAGTATTAATTTATATTTAGAATTAAATGGTTTTTTCAGCAGTTTGAAAGTATGACACATATTTTTTCTTGTTTATATGGAGTTGGCAATTATTTTGTATTATAAGTTTATTTTTTACATTCATCGAAACCAATATTAGAAAATAATTTAAGGAAGTGTATATTTCTTTCAATAGCATGTTACGTTTCACTGTATACTCATATGCAAAGTTTACAAATAATCTTTCATGTTAATTGTTTTTATATTTGTTAAAAAAAAATCTATTTCTTTTTAATTTTTAGCTCTATTCATATGAAGTTATTATACACTCTACTCCAGTGTGCAGAGGATATATATAGGTTTTTCATTCCGTTTGTAATAATTAGAAAAAAAAGTCTGGACCCCATAAAATATATATATTTGTGATCCTTATAACAAGCGGAGTTGATATAGCGATGTCCGGCTGTGGAAATCCCGATCACGACCTCAATAGGTCAGTTAGGGTGACTGTTTGTAATAAAAATTATGCGTTAACATCCTGAGAAGTTTGCTATTTAAAATCATCAAAATGGGTACGATAGGTCCCGAGATCTCAATGAACAAGTAAAAAAAGTCTTGCCAAAATATATGTTTCTATATTTATATTATCACGATCACGTCAATAGGGCATCCAGGTGTGGTGAATACAGATCAGGATCGCTATGTGGTGAATAAAGATCAGGGATTGTCATGCGGTGAATGATTTCATATGATCACCAATATTCAAGGTGTCCTGTAGATCGTGAGAGTTCCTTAAAGAAAACGCCTTTTTGTTTTATTACCCACTTTTCACTATAACTATGATTCTATATTATAACTCTTGATTACCACTATTGATTATAACTGATTGAACATAACTGCCGTACAGAAAACTGAAACTTATTTTCCATTTGTTACTGTTTATATACAATTATAATTCTTACTCAATAACTTATACAATACTTCTAATACATTTGGGCAATTCACAACAGGTGTTGTATGTTGTATTTTGTATTAAAATACACAATACAATCATTTGTTGAAAAACGTTTTGTTTAGTAATTATCGATCCAACTAGAAAGGTCGCTTCGTCGCTTCTGTTATTTCGTATAAGAGAAAGCACGTGTCGGTTTGCTTTTTGGTTATAAGATATACCCTGGAGTTTTAGTTACGTACCTCTACCATTTTAATTTAGACTATAAAAAATATTTAAAATGTTCTGGTTGAGACTGAAAGAGAAAATACATACTAAAAATATAAACATTAATTTTTATATAAATAAACTTATCGATGTATTTTTACGTTATTGGCATTATTTGCCATTTTTATTTTATAATTATCTATGCTGATAAAATTGTATGTATTTTTTTCTTTTTCATAAAAACTGGCATTCACTTGGGACTGGTATGTAATGATACAATATACGTTTACTAAACATAGCTAATGAAATTGTATCATATTTTCAATGAAAATTACCAATAACAATTTTACATTATTGTAAAGTAATACACGATACAACAGATACAACGAAACAATACCCATTGTGAATTGCCCAACTATATTTATTCTCTTATACTCAATCAGTGTTCATGTGCATTACAGCTTTAGTTGTGTTAGAACACTTAATTAGAGCAAGCTATCGATTTGCACAAAGCACAAAGTATTCAAATGTAGAAGACATTTGAATCCAAGAGTTTTGTGCTGCAAAACACATGTATCACTTTGTGTACATGAATCCAAATATTACACTATACAAGACATACATATATTGAATAAAAAAAAATATATATGTTAAATCTATATTAATATTCTGCGATTTTTATAACATCGAAAACGATACAAATTGACCTGCTGTTGCAAAAATTGCAAATATAAAAATACATTTTTTAAAGTATATTACTGTATATATCCATAATAAACGTATATTATAAATAAATCGGTATATTATTTTATTTATATAATTTATCAATGTTTTCATAGCACTCTAATTAATACATAAAAGCTAAATGTTTTCATAATAATGTTTTATAACAATCAGCTAGCGACTTCCCAGATTTAATCGACAATATTTTGTTGCACACAAGGTATCAGATTTTATTTTCTAAAAATCGCCGAATTCTTAACATAGTTTTTATTAAAACTAACAGACACAACGCTAATCTTAATAAGAATAATTGTTTTTTTTTTAATTTCAAAAAGCTATAGCTTAATAAATTACATATTGAAGACATGTTGACTATAAAATTTTTTAAAAATTTTAAAATGCGTTATTACAAAATCTAAAATATTAGTTTCGTTATTTTTTTTTGTGCAGACTTGACCTAATGAAAGCATATTAAAATTGGACATCATATAAAATTGTTAGCTAATAATATTACAAATAAATATTGTTAATTTGTTAGATACATAAGTTATGAATACCTGTTTTTGTTAATTGTTTTTTTATTTTTTAAGGATTGATATTTTTATTAATGTAAATAGTTTTTAATTTGTTTAATACCATGAAAAAATATAGTTGATCTTTTTATTTCAAACATTGCCTCACTTTTGCACCAAACTGTATATATTAAGGTTGGTCAATTGTTTTTACTCCTTGGGCTCATTGCGATTCTGGTACTATGGACCATAACAAGTATATTTGCCCTGGGAACCAAGAATTATTTCGGGTTCGAAAATGATTTCAGAGGTATGGTTCCTTGGGAAAATAAACTTGTTATAGCCCATAGTACCGGAATCGCGATGAGCACATGGAGATTTTTTCGGCCCCCTACAATTTCACCCACTCTAATATATATGTATACTGTGAGCGTCAAAAAAAAGTAAACACCTTAGTTACTCATAGTAAAAGTTTTATTAAAATGAATTAATTAACACAAAATCAAAAATAAATATACGGAATTCAAGAATTATTTATTTATAGCTGAACTCAATAAAAAAAATTAAACAGAAGCATTACAAAACAGAAATAAATGCACTTTATTTAGAAAATGACCAAAAAAAAAAAGAAAAACAGCAAAGAAAAGGCAACAGAACTTCAATACAAAAAGTAAACTTTTAAAATTCTTTAATATTTGGTTTTGGTTTATTTTCATTTGGCCTTAAACTTATATAGTCTTCTAGGCATCGACTCGACATGTTATTGTTTTTTTTCTTATATATGGGGAGATTATGCTCCATTCATCCTTTTGAGGCATCTTTAAGTTTGCCTTGCTTGAAAAAGCGCTTCAACCTACTTTTCTGTCAAGATCTTCCCACAGATGCTCGATTGAGCTAAGGTCCGGGGACTGCGGCGGTTGATCAAGTGTCTTAGGAGTCCGGTACAGTAGCCATTCTTTCACAATTTTAGATGTATGCTTTAGATCGTTGTCCTGTTGGAAGATTCTGTTTCCAGCCATCTTTATTTCTCGACGCTAGGGCCAACATTGTCCTTCAAAATGGCTAAGTAATCCATTTGGTTCGTAGTGGAGTAAATAAACACATAATTACCAACACCTGTTCCCGCCATATAGCCCCAAACCATAACTGAACCCCCACCATATATAACAGCGTTGGTAGAACTTTTCTTTAAATGTTTCATTCTTAGCACGCCACATTTTTGGAGGCCTTTTCGCGCCGAAAATTTCGGATTTCCTCTTATCTGTATATATAATGCTTTCCCCAAAAGATTGAGCCTAATTTTTGTACTTTTTATCGAAATTCATTAGCTTGCTCTGATCGCCTTGGATATGTATGATTTCTTGCATGGTATCATACCATATAGGCTATGTTTGTGAAGCGATGTCCTTATTGTTCTCTAACTAAATGGTTTGCCTGATGTCTGCATTATGTTTTCTGATAATTTAACTCCACTTTAAGCAGGATATATCTTTACTTTTCTTACTACAGCTTTAACTTTAGTACCACTAAGCCGCTTTGGGCGTCCAGATCTCGTTAAATCTTCAACCTGATGGTGTTTGGCACACTCATCAACTACTTTTTTTGTTGTGCAGTAGTTTCTACACACAATTTCGCCAATTTCACGCAAGGATTTATCTTTTTCTTTTCAATCTAAAATATTTTCCGAGTATAAACCGATGTTTGCTTTCCCATAGTGAGAATATTTGCTTTTACATATTTTTAGTTATTATTAATTAGTACAAATCAACTTAATATAATTTTTAGTAAAGTGAAACACGTGATCAGTACAAATTTGTTACAAAAAGTTTAAGTTCTTCCCCGAAATATAAAAAAGCGTAAGTACGTGTTACCACTGTTTACTTTTTTTGACGAGTAAAATCTGATGCATTTTCACTTTCGTGAGATTTGTGCAATATTCCCACTTGATTTTATTTCATGTTATATAGTAGTCAATCTCTAAATGGTATAGTACTAAACTCTGTAATATAATTTTTTATCGTAAGTCAATAATAACTTTGTTATAAGACAATTTATATAGTAGTCAATCTCTAAATGGTATAGTACTAAACTCTGTAATATCATTTTTTATCGTAAGTCAATAATAACTTTGTTATAAGACAATTTAAAGTTAAAAATTGCTGTTTACTTTTTTTGACGCTCACAGAATATTAGGTGAATTTCACTGTTTTCATTTTTTGTAGAATTTTTATCGAAATTTTGGCGTAAAATCAGATAACGGCTTTAAGAGATATGTCTGCAATGTATATCGGAAAAATTAAAATTTTAAATATTAATAAAAATTTAAATAAAATATGAGAATTACGCAGTTTTTACCATTGGTCAACTGGTCAACCCTCCAAAGAGCATACCTTATAGTTGGTTAAAAGATGTCCTGCAAGTTACTAACTTAAGCCATATTTAATGTAAAGAAGAAGCCCAAACATAGAAAGGGAGCATACCTATAATGGCTTCGATGCGTTTTCTGAATCCATAACTCCACCTTTTCCAATTGTGTTTCAGAAAACATCAATTGAATTTCAGAAATTATCAATTGTATTTCAGAAAACATCAATTGATTTTCAGAAAATATCAATTGTATTTCAGAAAGTATCAATTGTATTTCAGAAAACATCAATTGAATTTCAGAAAGTATCAGTTTTATTTCAGAAAACATTAAATGATTTTCAGAAATAATCAATTGTATTTCAAAAACATCAATTGAATTTCAGAAAGTATCAATTGTATTTCAGAAAGTATCAATTGTATTTCAGAAAGTATCAAATGTATTTCAGAAAGTACCAAATGTATTTCAGAAAACATCAAATGTATTTCAGATATTATTAAATGTATTTCAGAAAATATCAAATGTATTTCAGAAAGCATCAAATGTATTTCAGAAAATATCAAATGTATTTCAGAAAACATCAAATGTATTTCAGAAATTATCAAATGTATTTCAACATTCTCGGTAATTCGGATCACTGCACCATTTCCGCATCTTTTTCGTACTCTGTACTTCACAGTGTTTCAACACCAGCTATGAAACGCTCAGTTTTTATTTACGAAAAGGCTCGTTGGGCCGAGCTCAACTATTTCTTCAAGCATTTCAACTGGATACTTTGTTTCCTAGATAATAAAGTTGACGCTGCAGCGATAATGATGGAAAAAATAAATATTGCTTGGTATGAGATTATTCATTCCATCAAAGTACATTTCGGCTAAACCTAATCAAAAATCTTGGTTTAACCAGACTTGCAGAGATGCAGTCAGATCCAGAGAGGAAGCATTCAGACATTGGCGTGAAAATAAAAATTCCGTCACTGAACTGCTACGCAAACAGGCGAGAAATGTACTAAGGCGCGAAAAGTTTCTTCACGATCAGCGTCTTTGTGCTAAAGTTCTTTTTGCTCCTCGGGGCAGCAAGAGCTTTTGGTCATTTGTTAAAAGAGTAAATAATAATGCTAGTTCTGCTATCCCAACTCTTATAATGAATGACCAAATATTCACTGACCCGGTTGATAGAGCTAACCTTTTAGCTGAACTTTTTGCAAAAAATTCATTTTAGCCGGATAGTGATCAACCTCTGCCCGAACACGAAAGAGTATCTTGTACTATGCCTAAAATATTCTTCCGGGCACGTGCAGTTAAAGGGTTCTTTCGGATCTCAACATTAATGAGTCTCCGGGACCGGATGGTATACCAGCACTGGTGCTGAAACAGTGCTCTACGACGTTAGCCAGTCCATTGGCCAACCTTTTCAGACTTTCGTGTATTGATATCAAAGCTTATTGCATTTGGGGTCGGTAATGACTTCTCTCGATTTATATCAAGTTTTTTCAGACCAAACAATACATGTTGTTATTACTTGGGTCTCAGAGACCGAACAATACGTGTTGTTATTACTGGGGTCTCATCTATTGAGTTTCAGCTTGATTCAGGGGTACCCCAAGGTTACGTTATTTCTCCTTCTCTTTTCCTTATCTTTCTGAACGACCTTCTTGGTCAAACTTTTAACTCTATATAGTCTTTCGCAGATGACAGCAGCATTTGTCATTCATTTTCCTTTAAGTGTAGGCCAAGCCTCTTGGAGGTTGACGGCAACAGGCGGACAATGAATGACACACTCAATCAAGACCTGTTAACAATCTCCGAGTGGGGTAAAGCGATTAGGGTTGATTTTAATGCGCTGAAGACTCAATGTTGTATGTTGCCCCATAGAGCCATGGATTCAACAATGTCATCTGTATATATGGATGATATACGTATTGAGGAATCGGATATTCTTGATGTTCTAGACATGAGAATTCAATGTGATGTTCGTTGGAACGAGCATGTTTTTCAAGTGTCGAAAGAAGCATTCAAGTGTCTTGGTTTTCTAAAACGGTGTAAAAAGTACTTCACTCCTTCTGATCTCCTTAAGATCTATACCACTTACATCCGACCGAAAATGGAATACAACTCCCATATATGGGCAGGAGCTTCAGTCTATTTTGGAGCTACAGGACCGTGTGCAAAGGAGGGCGTTGGCGCTCATCAATAACAGTAGGGTATCCAACTCTATTGACTCATTGGAACATCGTCGGAATGTGGGTCCGTTTGTAGTCTATTGTCCAGTTGACCCCACAACGCATTACAGAGAGAATTCGTTTATCAGTCGAACTAGCCGTATGTGGAATAAACTCCCCGCAGAGGTCTTTCCGGACAGTTATAATCTAATAAAATTTAAGTCAAATATCCACAAACACTACTCCCATTCTCCTCCTTCCCATAACCTATTTTCCTGAAATTAGGGGCATCCCCTGAGTGTTGGTTAACAAAAAAAAAATTTAGTATTTTTTAAAGATGTTTTCTTCGTTATTCATAAAATTTGTTAGATGCAATAAACCTTAAAAGAATTGAAAAAATATAATAGCTTCCAAATTTATTAAAAAACAAGTAAGAAAATTATAGTCGGTTTAGACCGACCATACGATACCCTATACCATGGTTTAGAAACCCATCTCTTCGGTCCAACTAACTGGATATAGAAAATAAGCAAAAACCAAATTTGAGTGGCATTGTTATTAATATTTTGGCTTCTGATATGAAAAAGTTCATATCGGGTGCTATATTTATATGTGGACTAGGTCAAAAAATGGACCGATCCTGACCATATTTGGTAGTCACTTATATTTTGAAAAAATTTACACAAACCAAATTTGAGAAAAATCTGTGCAATATTTTTGGTTTTTTTGATAGATTTAAGTGAAGATCGGGAGAAGCAGGTCTATATTGGGCCTATGACTAAGAATTCTCCAATAGGGATTATTTTTGGACTACTGATTAATGGATACAATAAACACATACAAACCCAATTTTACTAAGATCTATATGATAATTTGGATCTCATGGCAATTTATGTCGATTTCATAGGGGTCATTTGTATGGGGCCTAGGTCTGAATATGGACCGATTTTCATCAATTTCATCCTATGGCTTATAAAAGCTTATATACCAAATTTCATCGAAATATATTCATATTTGCGACCTGTAGTTTGATTACAAGGTTTACATGGACACACAGACGGACGGACATCGTTAAAACGACTCAGAAAGTGATTCTGAGCCGATCGGTATAATAAAAGATGGGTCTAGATCAAATATTTTTGGTAGTTACAAACAGCAGCACAAAGTCATTATACACAAACCAAATGGTAGCATAGGGTATAATTATAATTCAACTTAGTTAACTTTTTCTTATTTTTTTCGTAGTATGACATGCAACTCGTCCTCCTTAACTTCATTAATTTTTGTTTAAATTTTTTATGTGTAAACACCTATTTCACAATACAATCACAAAAACAGAGTAAGACAAAAACGGTGTGAGGTGTGAATGTATTAGTTCAAAGATTATTGCAGCTAATTCTACAACCCTCAAGTATAACAACGTTAAAAATTTCACAATATAAACGTATAACATATAATTCAACAACCCCACAAGTATAACACTACTACTAATATAATGTCGAAATATAACTAATTACACAACCAAAAAGTATAACACAATCACAAATATAACAAAATACAAGTATAACAGCTAATTAAACTAGGCCAAATGTATGAAAGCTCTAAATTGAAAAAAAATACTGAAAGTTTAAGTACTTCCAACCTAAAAAATCTTTAATTACTAATGTTTACACATCTTCCTGTGATCGGACTCACATAGTTGTTTTTTTTTTTTTTTCTTAATTTGACTTTTTAAACGTCAAATTTATTGCCAAACTAAAATAAATTTCACAAATACAGTGTTGATTCGCGAAATTTTGGTAGGATTTCGTGCAAATTTCAACAATTGTCAAGATTTCAATATTTAATTTTTTGGGATTTCACACCAAATATAAACGCACTATTACTTATACAAAATAAAAATATCTAAATAACTTTTATATTTTTCATTAAAAAAAAATTTAATAAATAAATATAAATTAATATATGCTTTATTTTCTCATTTTAGTCAACTGTGTTAACGATCGGTTATTTTGTGAATTCTGTCTTAAACCACCACTACTACTGGTTGGTGTTCCTTGGGTATTTCTGTTGTTAAAATTGTTTCGGTTTGCACCACGAACTCGTTGGTTTTGATTCTGTGGACCTCCCCCTTGTCCACCACCGCGGCTTTTATTCATTTCTGCACGGTTTCTTGATTTAGCTTGGGCATCTTCTTTTACCATGTCAATCACTTCATCAGGTATGCGAAGATATTTAATTGTACTACCACGTATGTAACATTCAGGCATTCGCCAAAATCTATCGCCATCCTGAAAAACAATTTAAGATAAATTAAAATTTTCTTCAAGTAATTAAAAAAAAATAATATTAAAATTAAACCCAAAATACATTAGTACCCAGACTTTTTTTTAAGATAATGTCAAACAATATGCAATAATTACAATATGCCTTAAAAGTGTGTTTAAACCAAAATAAAACTAGTTGGTTTTTGTGAAAACCAAATTTAAAAATATACACAACAATTGCTTTTCTCTCGTATATACATATACAACACACATTTGAAATGAGAAATAATTCTTAAAGTTGTCAAAATTCTTAAATGAAAAATAATAAATAATAATTTTGTCATTCTTGATAGAGCGTTAATATATGGGGGATTTCATGTCAAGTGCACCAACTTTTAAAACCGATGTCTTCCAATCGGGATGAAATTTGCACCAAGGTTAGTCCTATTGGATAGTAGTTTAGACACAATTTTTCAACAAGATCGGTCCAGATCTCTCTGAGTTAGAGGGGATCAAAATTTGACATTTTGGCCAAACAGGTGTTTTTTCTCATCCTTGTAACTTATTGCCTATTGTTCTTAGAAAATTTTCTCCCAAAGAGTTTAGATAGCTATTTCTTCAATATTTCGGAAAAAAATACTTAAAAAAAAAAAAAATTTGTAGACTTTTTTTTTTTGCTAAATTAAAGCATTTTTTGCCTTTTTTTCAAAAAGGGCATTTTTTTTTTCATAAGAAAGCTTAGGATTTTTCCTTTACGAGCTTTTTGGTCGCTTAGTGGGATGGGAGTGGGATATCTATCAAAATAAATGTTTTGTAACTCAAGACAACGGTTTTTCAATTTTTCACAAATGCACTATTTTGAATTTTTTCCTATTTGTGTCTAAAACTTACAAATAAAACTTATACTGAGAAACTAGACAAACTAAACTTTCCGAAGGTATATAACATACCTAACTAAAATTGTATACCCTCGATACTGTAATACCCAGAATATGTTAACCTCAGGAAAAAAATCGCTTTTTTTCTATAGCAATGTTGAAAAATTATTTTTTATTTATTTTTAATAATAATTAAATTAATGTATAATAATAATAATATTAAAAATAAAAAGATAAATAATTTATTAAAATTTAATCTTAATTGCATTAGATCCATTTATATCATAACTATTTTTATACTTAATTTATTGTAGCTGATGAAGTATTTAAGTCTTGTAAATTTTTAAATACCCAGTCCTTCATCAAGCTTTTTTGTCGCCTTTATTTACTGCGTTTTTTTGTCAATCCTTTCTTGGCGTTACTAGGTTCAGCTGTTGATTTCGCTGCTGGTTTATTTGTTGGCTTTGGAAAGAAATCGCATTGAATAGAGGCAGAAAACTTTTTCAACTTGAGTCTTCCATCGACAAGCGGTATAAAAGCATGGTACTGAGCGGTGCCATCGATTGTTACCGCAGCATCGAATCTGCTCTTCAGTGTTTTCATTGTACCCTGGGGATCCTCTTTGCTACTAAAAACTATTTTAGTTTCTTTACAATAACTCTTTGCCTAATGGAATAAAGCAGTCGCATCGAAGATGCGATCTTGATGAGAGCACTGGAGGCTATACTTCGCTGCATTTCTTTTAAGGTTTGCTCCAATACCATCACATGCTCCTTTACCATGAGCAGTAGGATGGAAATGCCACTCAGCTGGCATTCCAAAATCTTTTTCATGGGCCATAAGATTTGTCAAGCTACTTTTGTTTTTAAAATGTTGACGAGCTCCGTCCGAAACGTAGTATACCTTCTTTACTGTAAATTTAGATTTTAGAAATTTTAGTATTCTCTTCTGGTACTCATAAACTGCAACGGTATCAATTTTTAAATCGTCGGATATGATTGCCATACTTTTGTGTTCCAGTTTTTCATCTTTCATGTAGTAAATAACTACTGTGAATATAGTTGCTTGGTCGTTATTGAAGTGGAATGCTTGTATGGCATCCTGAAGAACATATTTATAGTTTTCTGCGAAATCATATGAAATACCGAATTCACCAGACTTCAAATGTATCTTCAAATGCTTGAGAATGACCATTGCTCTTTGAATAAAAAGTCATGGTTTCTCAAGTTTAGCAATCCTGTACACATTTCTTCCACAAAATCATCCACATTTAAAATGATTGTTTTCAATGTGCATCTGTCAGTCTGACTCCAAGAATCAAATTTGACCTCCTCTACATATTCTCGATCTAAAGAGTTGATTAAATTTTCTTTGATGAATGTGGTTTTCGGGCAATTGGTACATTCACTTAAGTGGCAAGACGTTGTTGCATTAGGACACATAGTCAATTTAAGGCAATCGCGGTAATCGTGTAAATCTTCTGCCGAATCATCTGTTAAATACTTTAAGTTGATTTTCTTCAACATCAGTTTAACATTTTCATGGTAAATGCAAACGCATACTGTGTGAGTTCCGCTGCTTTCTGCCAAAATGCAATATTTTGGCCTCATTTGGGTTAATTTCGTGAAGCCAATTCTAACATCCTCGTGTTCAGATTGAAATGTTGCAAATAACTCTTTCAGGTTACAAATAACCATTCTCTTCGGTTATGTTACGAAGGTATGTTACATACCTTCGGAAAGTTTAGTTTGTCTAGTTTCTCAGTATAAGTTTTATTTGTAAGGTTTTAGACACAAATAGGAAAAAATTCAAAATAGTGCATTTGTGAAAAATTGAAAAACCGATGTCTTGAGTTACAAAACATTTATTTTGATAGATATTCCACTCCCATCCCACTAAGCAACCAAAAAGCTCTTAAAGGAAAAATCCTAAGCTTATGAAAAAAAAAAAAAAAAATGCCCTTTTTGAAAAAAAGGCAAAAAATGCTTTAATTTAGCAAAAAAAAAAAGTCTACAAAAAAAAAATTTTTTTTCTTAAGTATTTTTTTTCGAAATATTGAAGAAATAGCTATCTAAACTCTTTGGGAGAAAATTTTCTAAGAACAATAGGTAATAAGTTACAAGGATGAGAAAAAACACCTGTTTGGCCAAAATGTCAAATTTCCCTCTAACTCAGAGAGATCTGGACCGATCTTGTCGAAAAATTGTGTCTAAACTACTATCCAATAGGACTAACCTTGGTGCAAATTTCATCCCGATCGGAAGACATCGGTTTCAAAAGTTGGTGCACTTGACATGAAATCCCCCATATATATACATATAAATATATATCGCTCATTTAAAAACGCAAATTAACTATAACCAACCAGTGACGACAGAAGTCAGAGACAAAATGGGTTAACGATCCAAAATTTTGTCACTGTTACTTGTTGGTAAGGGACAACATACATACCAAATTTCATCAAAATCGTAGGTCGTAAGGTTCACCAGTTGGTTGATTTGATTTCTTTAATTTATTATTAGTGACAAATAAAACAGATAAAAAAGTTTCCATGAAAAGTATACAATATTTGTGTTTTTACAACTTCTCTATAGTTATTCCAAAAAAATGCTATCTGCTAAATTAGGCTCTTCCTTGAATTAGTCTCCATTTTGGGGACATCGAACCCACTGTGTGACGGCAGCATTAATTGTGTTAAAATCACGTTGTTGCTGGTATAACAAACTAAACGTACTGGTTTGATTAATAATTGCAGCCAATCCTTCTTCGAGGTCTTCTTCTTCAATTAGCACCAACATTTGTTCGGTCATTTTGGTTTTAGTTTCTACGTCTACTATGTCATCGAATAAACTGAATGCTCATGAGATAATATACGTGATTAATGACTTTAGCAATGGCTCTACCTGCAAAATGTATATTTACTTTTTTTATAATTTTCCAAATTTCTCAAAAATAATAAATAGTTTAAGGGACCTTGATCAGCATTATCTGCATTGAACCAGAAAAATGCATAACATTATTAAAAAACCTGGAACTTCAACTAAACGAGATCGATAAGAAATTTATGTTAAGTTCGGAAATAACATACAGATATTGCTCTCTGAACCTTTCCGTTATATGTTTGCCATTTTTTTCTCGTTACACAATGACTTTCGACAATTGACCTACAGGATACTCCTTAACCACAACCAACTCTCCGCCACTTCCCATAGAACAGCACAAATTATCCAGTTTTAAATTCATTAGCAAAGATATTTATCGATGCACGATTGGTTGAAATCGCAAAAAAATTGAGATTAATTGAAAACATCAATGTCATATGTTGCTTACATTTCCTGCTGCATGGTATTAAAGTTAAATATTTTAATTTTTCGCGAACAGATGTGAAAATTTAAATTTTTCATATTTTGAAGCTTAATATTTTTATTTTTTTTATCAATCAAAAGCGATACTTCTATTATGAAATCTTTAACTTCAGGTATTTTAGCGTGATTTGTAAAAAAATGAGAGTCTTAAATCGGCTATGCCGAATCTTTGATACCCTCCACATGTGTTTTTCGTTTATATTAATATCTTATTGCACTATTTATAGTAAATGTAAATAAATATTTTAAAAAGTAAATAATTTGATGAACTTAATTCTAAATTATTACAACAAAAACACTGAATTTTTAACATTTTTTTGAGATGTCTTCATATTTTTGATACATCTTGACACAATGATGCCCGATTTACCCCATTTTCAATAGAAACCTGCTCTAATTGATAAATAACACTATTATCATAAGTTTAGCCAAGTAAATGGTTTATTTGTAAATGAGCGAATTTCAAAGATAGACGGATGAACTGACAGGCGTACATCGCTATATTGACTCGAGTTGTTAAAAGGATGAAGAATATATGTACTTTATGGGGTCGTAAATTCATTTTCCGATGCGCTACGAACGGTAAATACCCTCCGCACAGGATGGTATAAAAATCAGTTAACAAAAGTTATGTAGAAATATTTTTATTTTTGTTTTAACATGACTAAATTTGGGTAAAATATATGAGTTTAAAGCGGGAATATAGTAATATTGGTTTAGAATGTGAATTTTGTATTAAACCGCAGTATGTAAGCTTCCATATTCAGCAATAATATGTTCCACTTTTATGCCCCCATGGCTTTTATGAAATAAATTATCAAAATAGTTACTATTAAAAAACCGGCTCTTGTTATCTTTAATTGATGTATTACAATTTTTTTTTGTTTGTTGGTAGCAGTGATTTAATGTTTTAAGTTCAAATCCTAAAAAATCCAAATGTATCGTTATACATAAAAGGACAAAGAAAATTATTGTTTGTAATAACAACCAACAAATTGAAATGGTTAATAAAGCAAGAAATCTTGGTATCATATTTAATAACACTCTCACCTGGTCAGATCACGTAATAGCTGCCGGTGGCAAAACATACGGGATGCTCAGAACTCTTTGGCCTACGCAATATTACACCCCAATAAAAATAAGGTTACTGCTTGCTAAAACGTAGCTGATTCCTACTCTTACCTATGGATGCGAGAATTTTGCAAATCAAAATTAAACGTCACTTATAACAACAATGCAAGATACGTTTATGGTCTCAGTAATTATAGAACTAATGGAGATTACCTCAATACAAACGTGTTAAATTCCAATTAGAATTAGCAATTGATGCAATTGGTTTATATTCTCTAATTCATCAAACAATTAGAATTAGTTCAACTAATTCCCATTAGATAATTGAAATTTTTATTCCAATGGTAAAACTAATTGCAATTAGTTGCCATTAGCAAAAAAAAAATTGGTTTACCTTTACAATTAGGAATCTAATTGAATTCTGCTAACTAATGCAATTAGATATTTAATTAGCTCGAATTAGAATCAATTATTTTGATATTTTCAAAAACAAAAAAAAAAACTAAAATATTCATAATATGAATTTCACACATATATATATTATTTATGTACATAATATGTACATATATTACATACATACACACCTATTTAACGTACGTACTAACTGTTTAATAACTAGAATGACCGGGTATATTCGTTTTCAGCAATACGAGCTTTTCAAAAGAAAAGTCAGTCAAACGACCCCGCCTTGGACTATTAATAATGCCCGCAAAGGAAAATAGTCGCTCCACAGGGCCTGAAGACGTAAGCGGTGTGTTGCAAAACAGTGCTATTTCCTTTAATGTAGGATATTTGGACCATATATTGGAAGTTTTATCATCATCATTCAAATATTGATGCATCATATTCGAAATAAAATGCAGGCTTTCAGCCTCCTCTGTCAATTTTGACAATAAAGCAGTACTTTCTTCTGCAAAAATGTAATCTGATTTACTAAAAATACCATATATGTATATGTGTCACTTATGCAGAACTTCCCACCATCACTGAAATCATAAAAGGTCGATTCAGTATACGAACCCTCACATTTATGATTTTCGTTTGTTGCAGGAAGGTTCTGCTTGATTGCGTAATCAGTGATGATACGAATAACCCTTTCCGTTATTCGCGTATATATAAATTGCGGTGATGTTTTTTGTAAGATTTTCAGCCAGCTCATCTTTACGTTTGGAATCAGTGCAGCTGCAGCTGCGGCTAGCGCCAAATCTGCCTCCTCATTTAATTCAAAGAAAGCTCGGAATCGTTTGCTTAATTGCTTTTCCAGCTCTAATGCAATTGTAGAGATTGGATGCTCGATTTTCAGCTGGATTTTTATCAATTTATTGCTCAGAGTGATAATTGTAGGCAAAAGGCAACCATATCCAACACTCTGTTCGCATTGCATAAAGTCCAGACTCTGAGCAATAGGCGCCACAATCAGCTTGTATGTATCCAAATATGATAGTTCACAGGATGTAAAACGCGGCAGGCTCAATTTATCGCACAACTCATCCAGTTTCGGCGTGTGCTGGAGAAGTCGAACAACGGCGTCGTATAGCGAGTTCCACCTTGTCACAACCGGCACAACGAGGCATCCACCTAAAGTTTCCTGTATCACTTCCGAACTTTTTGGCCATTTGCATTTTTTCCACAAATAAATTATATTCTAGTATAAAATATATTAACTAAAACATTTCTTACCATATTGTTCCGCTGGAATAGGGATTCATCGGCTTTCGGCTGTGTGGCTACAGCACCTGTGGTGTTTAGGGAGGGGGTTTTTTCACCTCATCTTGTTTTGGAATTCTGATATATCATGGCCGTCGCACAGTGGCGCCATTTGAGTTTTTTCGTTGCAAAAATCATATCTTTTGAACCGAATAACATAATTGAACAGTTTAAACAGCATATGATAGATAACCGTTCAGCCTATGAAAGGGTGCTACGCTTTGTAGGGGCCTACTTATGGGTTATCAAAGTTAAAATTTTTAGAAAAATCAATTTTATGGTAACTAAAAAAAATTATTTTTACATTTTTAGATTGTTTTTATTTTTTTTCTTTAGGGTTTTATGTTTTAAATTACTTTTTTTTTAAATTTATTTTTTCAATTTTCTGTAAAATATTCATCACAATTCGTAAGAGAAGGTATATCTAAAAGACTAATCATTTCTAAACTATAATTATTTTCTAACTCTATTCGTGACTTCACATGCCGCAGGGAAGAAATAAGTGGATCGGAAGATGCTGCCAACATGTTGAAGAGGTCCTCATTTTGCCTTACCCTTGATGTTTTGAATGTGTTCTGCAATCTATATTTTTTATAAAATTTGTTAAGAGACTCCTGTGCTTCTTCAGAAAGCTCTCCAATTGGCAAAGACTGGTACTCAATTATATCTTTGCCATGCGCCAATATTTTATGGACGGTCGGGGTCAACTTCTTCTGTGGATAAAAGAGATGCAGTTTTCGATGCATATTCTCCATATTTTGTAGAATTGACATTTTCTTTGCAGTTTAAAACATTCAAGATCGTTCCCAATCTTTTCACGATTTGATTGTCAATTCCAGTGATTCTAGTTACTGCCTAATCATTTTCAAAAAATCTCCTAGAAGTGTTTCCATCGTTTGAGTTACCGTATCCGTGCTTGGGACAGTCTACTTTTAGTCCAACTTGTTTAAAAAAAGCATCCTGTATTTGCTTCTTTCTGATCTTTTCCTTATCCTTTATTGATGTATTTTCATCGAAGTTTTCCTCCTCTTGTGGTAGGGTATACGCCAGTTTTAGCAAGAACTCCATACACCTTATCCTTGCGTGCAATGGTGACATTCCATATTCGTAATTCTCCTCGTTTGTAGAATCGTTTAAATTACAAAAGTTCTTCTGACTTTTTTTGCAAATCAGGCATGACAATGTTGAGGTTGTTCCTGTCAGTTCGTTTACGACTTTTCCGTCAACCATGGTCAGGTGGAACTCGTAATTGCATTCAATATATTTTCCTTCCCCAATTTGCAGCTTTGTAGGCTTAATCTTGCTTATTTGTTCTTCAATGTCCTTCACCGTGGTCCTTATGAGTTCTGCCGATTCCCTTGCAAACTGAAACATTATTGGTCGGCAATAATGCACTGATGACGGATGTGGATTTTTCCAGTGTAGGGAAACATCAGATTTTAGCCGCAAAGGATCAACAGATGCCATAAACATATTTCCGTCCGATATTGTAGCGTCATCGGAAGATATCCTTTGCTTATAAACGCTTTGTCCGGATGATCCATCGCAGCCCCATTTGCTGATCAATGTCAGTTTCTCAGGAAGAATTTTCACCTCATTTTCAGGAAGACTCTCCAACAACCGTTTTGCTGTATGGCCCATGAGATCCTGCAGATTGGCTTTCACAGAGACTTCCGTAAACTCCGTATACAGTGGTCGTGAATTTATTTTGGCTTGCGTAATATGCTTGTATCCTGGTAAAACGTCAGCCCCGTGTCGCATCAAGGATGCCCGTAGTATCTCATATTTTTCTTTGGAAAGTTGTAAGTCCATAAACAAGGCCAAGGCTTCTTCGGAACCATACTTTTTAATGTGTGCGTTTGTGGGCGTGGGAATGCTTTCCTCAATCCTTTTTAGTCGCAGTGGGCTTGCATCAGCAACAGATTTTGTAATCTGCGACCTAACTCTTTCACTATCCTTTGTATATTTAATAGACAGCGCGTCCGATAAATGCTTCGTGGTCAAGTCATTGGTGGCATCGGCAAGTTTCCTCTTTCTTGTGAAAATTGAACACTCCTAAATACTTTTTTTTGGCCTTCCTTTTGCTCCTCTGGTTAATGTGGTGGGTTTATCTACTGCCAATATATCCAGGATGGTGTCTTCATTAAGCCAGTCCTCGTATTTGGAGTTGAAGTTCTGAATGGTTCGATTAGATTTCACCCATTTCACCATATTTGCATATATCAGATAAAAATTATTTTTTATAATTTCGCTTCTCTCAATATTTCCGTATAAGCTATCAAGTTCTTCTAAAGCAGCTTCCGTGAAAAACTTTGGTGTGGTTGACCTTCTAAACAGTTCAAATAATTTTAAATTGTTTAACGCCATGGTTTCAGTACTTGTTGCGCCAACTTTCAGTCGTAGACTAATCCAGGCATTATGCTTATTTTGCAATATATAGGCTTATGCTACCATGCCTAAAAATTTACCGGTTTCCTGCATACATATGGATTTAGGCTGAATTATGCAATTTTGATATTATGCTCGTGTCCCTCCTACCTGGAGGGACCATAAGTCAATATTGTTCTTGACCATTTGTACTACAAAGTCATTTTTAAGTGAGGTGCGTACCTGCGAATTTCAATGAGTAGTTTTTTGTGCATCCTGTGTCTGTAACAGAATATTGGGAGTAGTCTTTGGCAGAGGCTCACAGGTAGACAACCGACTTAAAATGCAATTTTCAAACTATTAGATCAAACTACTGTCAGTCAAAACATGTAAGGGATGCACGCCATACAATTTCTGCAACCATGTCTTTTTAACCTTTTTTACCTCTAGAAGCCAAACGGGCACGTACGGGCAGATAAACCCTTTTGAATTATGTAAAGAAATAATCAAAGAACATGTTTTGCAAATATGGCAAATATAGAAATATATGAATTTTTTTATTTTCCGTCAAATATGAAAAATAGTAAAAAAACGGATAGTTTTTAAATAGTGATTTACCAGGAGAAACACAAAGCAAACAGTTAATTTTTTTTTTATCATTATACATTTAATAAATACATCAATCAATACAAACAAAAAATAAGGCGATTCGTTACCTATTTTTCGTGATATTACACCTGAAATCGCAACAAATTGACTAAAAATTGTGTGTTATTTTGAAAACCGAAAGTCGGTCAACTTTGAACGGTTATATCTTCGTTGAAAAGTTTCCTATAACATGGGTTTATTCAAAACTTCGTCGGCGCACATGAAAATTTTGATTTTTCATTGCCTTCTGTCTACTTATAAACTTAAGGCCAATACCCTCAATTAAGTTGATGAATGACTGCCTTTCAACCAGGGAAAGCGGCAAGCCTGAATCCACTAGAAATTCAATAAGTTTCTTATCGAAATTTGATTGAATAGTCAAGTTTTGGTTGTTAGATTTCTTCGTAAGATATTCCTTATGAATTTCAGGATGCCGCACTCTGAGATGGCTGATAAAATTTGAAGAGACTCCCGTAAAACCGCAAATCACCTTATTGCAAGCAACGCACTTTCCGACTATTTTATCTTTTTTATTTTCTGAAATCTGATACAAGGTTTTTATATAAAATTGATTGATACCTTACTTCGTCTAAAAATTCATGTTAACCTACACCCATAAGTCAACTTACTACGGCACACTACACAAGTACTTTAACAACACAACAAGGCGTTTCGACGTATAGTTTTGTAATGAAACTTTCATACCTTCTTAACCTCAATATAAAAATTCGATGTGAAAATTATATTGCCAAAAGTGCTTTCCATACCCCTCTTCACAAATTGTTCACCATCTCCATTGAACACCTTCCTTTTCTTCGATTCTTTCGAAGGCGTGTATGTAACAAAATCCTCATCATCACCAGAAAATTCACTTGCAAATGATATTTCTTCCGACATTGCGACAAATAAATATGTTTTTAAGTTAACAAAAATACCAGTTTCATTTAGAATATTAAACAATGCAAACACTTGAAAGTTTGAAGTTGAAACAAATTGCAAAGCACGTTTATTTATTTACATTTCAAACAATTACCAGTTGATAACAATTACGGTAATTGAATATCCACATGTTTGCACATACAGTGACTTACATCATTATTCGTTCACTTCAATAATTCTTCGGAAAAAATTTATTTTTTATCAAAATAATTGATTCTAATTCGAGCTAATTTAATATCTAATTGCATTAGCAGAAGTCAATTAGATTTCTAATTGTAAAGGTAAACCAATTTTTTTTTGCTAATGGCAACTAATTGCAATTAGTTTTACCATTGGAATAAAAATTTCAATTATCTAATGGGAATTAGTTAAACTAATTCTAATTGTTTAATGAATTAGAGAATTTCACAAAAGAAGGTTAATTAGCAATCATTTGCATTATCTAATCATTATTTAACATCTTTGCCTCAATATAACTCCTTACTATAAGAGAATATTTGGTGTGTTGTTCGCAGACCAGCTAAAAATAAGAACTTTAATATTTCTTCATAAAATTGTAATAACCCGAGAGCCATTTCATCTTTTTAATCGTTTGAGATTTAGTCAACTCACAAGAAATTTAGTTAAATTTAGTCATCGTACATTGATATCCGAATGGCAATTTTTTATATCTGCAATACGCCTTTGGAATATTATTCCTTCAACAATTAAAGAAACCAGCAACGCGTTAGGATTTAAAAAAAATTATTTGAATTTTATTCATAGATGACTTTTTTCAATAGAATATGTTTTATTTTGATAGATTATTTGTTTATAAATTGCTAACTATATTATGATTTTTGCAAAATAGCTAAAAATTATATGTATTTTACTTTCGGCTAATCAGTCTCTTTTGTGTGTTATGCGAAATAAAACAAAGTTTTAGCTTCCATAACTTTCCCAACGTTTCACTGGTTAATTTCCAGCATCATCAGGGGTATATATTTTTTATTTAATTTGTTAAACACTGAAACGATATGTATAATATTATTTAACGCTTTTTTTTCCCCCCCCGACTAAATTTACTCACAGTGGGGACATCTTAATTCTAATTAGTATTTTATATCACATCAATTTGAATTACATTAAACATGTTTTAAACTTAGAATTACGTATTATTGCACTAATTAATTAATTTTTATTTAAAACAGTGGCATAGCTTGCACTGATGTTGTCGGTGTCTTCTTTTCTGTTTACTGTCAAGTGGTTGTTTTCTTGTATTCTCAGGCTTTCCATTGTTATTCTTTTTCTATCTCTATTTTCTATATCTAATATTCTGCAATTGTCAAAATCAGGTGTATGTTTGTTATTGAGGGCGTGTTGTGACAGGGCTGTGCTTTTTTTGTTTTTTTTTTTTGGATGTCGTTTACATGTTCATTTATTCTCACTGCTAACGCTCTTTTAGAAGTACCAATGTAAATACGATCGCAGGTCTCGTTTTCATTGCCTTTGCATTTGATTTCGTACACTACATTACTTCTTTTTTCTTTTGGTATTGTTGTTTTTGTTTTTGTGTATAGTTAGTTTAGTTTTGTGTTTGCTTTGTATGCGATTATAATGTTATTGTTGTTGATGGTTGTTTTTATTGATTTTGTGTCTGTAAGATTTGGAATGTAATTTAATGTAATAAATCGTGAATTTCCATTGGGTTCTTGTCGGTTTTGTGCGTTATTTTGAATTTTTAATAATTCTGAATCAATTATGTTATTAATTAGTTTAATTGGATAATTGTTTTTTGTTAGTATTTTTATAATTTTGTTTTTGTTTTCGTTGTCAAATGATCTGTGGCTGAGTTTGAATACTTTATTAGTGAAATTCCTAATTGTGTTCATCTTCTGAAAATTTGGTTGATTAGAAAAGTAGTTAATCATTCTTCCTGAAGCTATTGCTTTGTTATACCAATTTGTGATTATCTTGTCGTTTAGCTTTATTAGTTCTATGTCCAAAAATGCAAGTTTTCCGTTGATTTCTTCCTCCATTGTAAATTGTATTTTTTTGTGAAATTTGTTGAGTGTTTCTATTGTTTTTTCCAAATCTTTTTTTATTTATTATGGCCAACATATCGTTAACATATTTGATGATTAATTTGAATTTTATGTTATATTGATTTTGCAGTTCGTCTATTGTATTGTCGAGGAGCTCATCCAGAACCACGTCTGCCACTGTGGGGGAGAGAGGGTTACCCATAGGCATTCCAAAAGTTTGAGTGTAGATTTGATCTACATATTGGAAATAGTTGTTATCGTATAAGTAGAATTCTAAAATTTGTTGAAAATTTGGTTTGCTTATTTTGGTGTGTGTTTGCACTGTATCCCATTTTTTCATAATTGTTTTAATTGCTAGTTGTAATGGGATATTTGTAAATAAGGAGACCACGTCGAATGACACTAATATATCCTCTTTTTCAAGTTTGATAGTTTCTATTTTTTCCTTTACTTCCAAGGATTTTCGAACATTGTATGTTGGTGCTATGATATTTTTGAGTACATCTCCGATATGTTGTGCTAAATGATAGCATGGGACATTAAGAGAAGAAGCTATTGGTCTCAGTGGGATCCCAGTTTTATGTATTTTGGGTAAACCATATTAAGCGTGGTGGGTTGGCTGCTGAAGTCATTAGTTTCATTTTTTGTTTTATATATATTTGTTGTTTTTTAAAGAGGTCATTGATAATCATATTGTTTGTTCTCATTAGTTTTTGCGTTGGATCTATTCTTGTTGTTTTATATGTTGTTTTGTCTTGTAAGAGTGTTTGCATTTTTGTATTATATTCTCTTTTGTACATTATTATGGTCTTGTTACCTTTATCTGCATCCACTACTACTACATCGTTTTTATATTTTTTTAGTATTTTGATTGTGTCTCTGTAGACTTTGGTGATGAATATATCTTTAGGTGTGTTTTTTATTGTTCTATTGTAGTTGTTGATTCTATTAGCTACTTTACATCTAATTGTTTCTTTTTCTTTTGTGTCTGCTATGTATTGTATGTACTGTTCCATATCTGCGATGAGGTTGATGGGAGAGACATTTTTATTGTTGGTTGGTAATGCATATTTTTTGCCCAAAGAGAGCAGCCAACTACTTTCATCCGGTATATGTATGTTTGTTAAGTTTACGAGCCAATCTTTGTTCCAATGGATATTAAGTTTGTTCATAGTTTCATATTTGAGTTTTTGGATCTTATGTTTCTGTGTGTTGCTGGTTCTTGTTTGTAGGTGATCCATTTTTTGTTTTTGTGTTTTGCTGAATTTTTCAAATTCTTGGTGATTAATATATTTGTTCAAGTATTTGTTGAGGTTCGTAATGTTGTTTTCTAGTAATTTTTTAGTTTGTACTGTTTGGCTAATTTCAAGGTTGAGTAGTTTTTTGTAGAAGTTGTATTCTATTTTGTTAAAATCATTTGTAACTTTATTGCATTTGAATCTATTTTTAATTTGTTTGGTCGTGTGGTTGATGTTTTTTGGTATTAGGCCAAAGTCCCTACATGTAAGTAAATATTTAAGTTGTTCTTTTGTCTTTGTCAGCTTTTCAAGGATTTTGCAGTAGTCTTTGAGTGCTGTGACAATTTCGTCGGAATATTTGAGTTTGATATGCTGGAAAAAGTACCTCCTTTTAGTGGTTAAAATAAAATAAAGTTGATCGGCAGGCCGGCCGTGTATATCAAATTGTTTGTTGTTGTTGATTGACTGTTTGTATGTAATATTTGTATTTTACTTTCGCCTATTCAGTCACTTTTGTGTGTTATGCGAAATAAAACAAAGTTTTAGTTTCCATAATTTTCCCAACGTTTCGCTGGTTTATTTCCAGCATCATCAGGGGTATATATTTCTTATTTACTGTCAAGTGGTTGTTTTCTTGTATTCTCAGGCTTTCCATTGTTATTCTTTTTCTATCTCTATTTTCTATATCTAATGTTCTGCAATTGTCAAAATCAGGTGTATGTTTGTTATTGAGGGCGTGTTGTGACAGGGCTGTGCTGTTTTTGTTTTTTTGGATGTCGTTTACATGGTCATTTATTCTCACTGCTAACGCTCTTTTAGTAGTACCAATGTAAGTACGATCGGAGGTCTCGTTTTCATTGCCTTTGCATTTGATTTCGTACACTACATTACTCATGATCATTATTTTTTATAAAAATAAATTATAATAGAAACTGACCAAAAAGAAAAAAACAATTAACTTAAAATTTAATTGGTATTCGGAATTAATGTTTCAGTATCGGCAATAGTTTTAAAGTAGTAGCCGTACTCAACATTGGGTGTAATATTGAGTTTAAGACGCATGTGGAGGGTATCAAAAAATTTAACACTCTTACTTGTTTTTTTTTATAGATTTGAGTAAATATCGGGATTCAGCTTTATATGAAGGCTATGACTAAGAGTTGTCCTACGAGGTTTTTTTTTTGGACTATGAACTGATAACCGGATGTAATAAACATACACAACCCCAATTTGACCGAGATCTATATAATAATTTTGATATTATGGCAATTTAAGTCCATCTCATAGGGTTTATGAAATAAAACACAATAATGATGTCCATTCACTTCATTTGTTAATGAAAATAGAACTGAACAATATTAACTAAACATTAAATTATAAAATTAAAAATTAAATTAAATTATATTAAATTTAACTAAATTAAATTAAATTACATAAAAATAATTGAAAAGAGTAAAGTTACAAGTTCTCAATGTTGTCTATTTTAATTTTTTCTTTAACGAATAAACGGTTCGAGTGGCTTGAATAAATTGACTATCGAAATTAGAAAAGCAATGCAAACTCTTAACTCCCTTAACACTTGGAATATTCTGTCAATAGCTCAGATAATTTATGACAAAAACTCTCAATTTTTTCTCCAGAGATATATAAATCCAATGTTATTTTCAGCACACTCATAAAAGGATAAAGCATCTTTGAGAAAAATTTTTCTTGCTGTAACAATTTGCCAGACTTTTCGCTTTACTACGGCAGTTACTCCGTATACAGCACCTATTATACAACTTTATGGAATATTCAGAGATTACGGTTACGGACGCGACAAATTTTAAACATCAATAAATTTTTTAAACCGAATTTGCGGGTGCCAATTATTAAATTTTTTAAGTAAAGTGATGAACTTCCTTAAAATCTGAAAGCAAATTGAATTTCAAAACCTTGTCCAGCAATGATATCAATGAATAATGTTTTTGCTATATGGACGCGTCAATTAGATTTAGGAAGAAACAAACTCAAAAAACTTCCGTTATTTGAACTAAACTATATATTTGTTTATTAAAATATATTAGGTTATTGTCAGTAGAAAATTTTTATATTACAACAACAATATAATATTACTTTGAATAAGCTAAACACTAAAGAAAAAAAGTTGCTATAATTCGTCAAAAAACTCCGATTTTTTTTTGCAGTTGTATATTTTGGCTCAATATGTAAAAAAAATTAAAAATGCCTTTATACTAATAAAATATATGCATTAAGCTTGATTATTAAATAATAAAAATTTATTCTGAGCAGTCTGAATTTTTCGCTCGTGGTTGACTTTTTCGGGACATACCCATACGCGAGTTTCGATCGAAAAATTTTTCAAACAAGAAGTCGAATTCTTTGGATTTGTAGTCTCACAGAAGGGTATTAAGACCTCATCCGAAAAAATTAATGACATAATAAACTACAAAACCCCAACATCCCTCAGGATGTCGGGTTATTAAAGAAAATTCGTGAAAGATTACGCTGCAATAGCACAGCTGCTCACTAGGTACGGTCATATCTGTGCAAATAGATCTAAACATACAAAAAATTAAATTGGACGACGAAGCCATGGATGCCTTTGAAAAGATTAAACGAATCCGTATCGATTCCTGATTTCGGTAAACCTTTCGAGTTGACTACAGATTTAAGGTGTTTAAAATTTCCCATGAAAAAATTCAGAAATCAAATTGTGATTACTAAAGAAAATACAAATTCCAAAACCAAAATATTTTTTCTGATATATTCGTCACACGATCGAATATAACGATATAGAAAAACGCAATTAATTTCTGCAAACTAGTGTAAATTGCAAGGTTGCAAACGCAATTTGTTGTGAATTTTCCACACTTGCCGAAATACAGAATCATGTTCATACTGAATGAATAGTTATCGATCTGACGAATCGAAAGGACCAAATGAAAATGGCACACTGTGAACATAATCGAGCACATAGCTCAGCAAATGAGAACTATAAACATTTATTATAAGGCTATTTTTTCCCAGATATGAAAAAATTACTTAACACCACAAAAATTGAAAAATTTGTTTAGAAAACAAGTACAACAGAAAACCAGCAGGGAATACCCCTATTCCCGAATACGGTTTTTAACCTGCATTGATAAATTTTCAAAATTTGCAAACGAGGAATCTAATCGATGTTAAAAATGCCCTCTTCCAAACTTTGAACAGATTCAAGGCAACTAAATTGACCGTGTCGGATAATGAGAAAGCATTTCAAGCAAATTCTTTAAAAAATTTGCTGAAAAATCATTACAACGCCGAACAATTCTTTATACCACCACTTCATTGCAAGAGCAATGGCCAAGTGGAAAGATTTCACTCGACCTTAACGGAAATAGCACGTTGTGTCAAAGCTCAACAGGAAATAAGCGACCCAATCGAACTTCTTCTTATCTCAATCCTTAAGTATAATCAAACCGTTCATTCGGCTGTAGGTGCAAAACCCATTGATATTATGAATGACTTTTCCAAGGAGAAATTGGATAGCATTAGGGTAAAGCTTCAAGAAGCTTAGAGCATACTGACACAGCGTCAGACTGGGAAAATCACGAAATTAAAGGAAGGAGAGGTAGTATTTGTTAGAAGATATAAGAGATTAGGTAATAAGTTCGATAAGGTAGAAAAGCTGGTGCAGCAGGATCTAGGTACAGCAATTATAGTACACAAAAGAAAAGTTCATAAAAATGACTTACGATAAGACATAGAAAAAATAATATAAAATAAATAAAATCTGTAAAACACTAACGCAAAATTTCTTTTAATTTCCAGTATCTCACTGATACCACAGACATTTGGCGAAATTATAGACTACTCCACATCAAAATATATCCCCATCACAGAAGGAATGTATCAATTTTTAATGACTTTGCTGCCGTCGCGCATTTGACTAACTTGGCAAAGTACGAACAACCTTGAATAGATACTGAAAACTTAATCGAATATATTCCGCAGTCCCATATGAGGAAGATTTTGGAACTCGTCTTGCAACAAATAGATCGACTCTTGGACACTGTTAAAATTCATCATCGACAAGAACGCAGCCTTAACTTCCTAGGACAGCATTAAAGATTATAGCTGGTACACCGGACTTTGACGATTTCAACGAACTAAAAATGAAAACTGGGCTGTTGTTACAAAACAACGAAGTCCAAATAGTTATAAATACCAAAATACAAATATCAAACAGTGAACCTTCCAAAATAAACACATTGTATCTTTACGAATTAACGAACACAGAAGACCTAGCAAATTGTGCCCCATCAATAGCACTAGCTAAAGCCGGTCATTAATGCTATTATATTAAACAATGAAGAAATAAATTTTATTTGTATGCTCGAAAATTTTGATATAAGTACGAGGGCGGATCAATAAGTCCGTGACTTTTAGAATGAAACACAGCTTTAGCACAACATTGCATCGAAACTGGACACACATCAGATTTAGTTAATGTAAACATATTAGATAAAGAGAGACGAGAGAATAAGAGATTCACATTAGAGAGTTTACGTATACAACAGAAAATAAATTTAGCGATAAACTTAAAAGAAGACAATACCAACGAAAATTATACGTTAGCAATAGCCTAATTTAGTTATTTTCCATCTGTGATACTTAACGTAAGGAATATTTGAATCTGTGATATTTTATTTATTTTTACATTTATTTTTATTTACATTTTGTGCTTTATGTTGTGCTTTATGTGTTGTATAAAATCAACTGTATACTATTAATTTATGTGAAAATTGACGAAAAGATTATATGTAAGTTATATTATTCTTTAAGTGTTGAGCTATCCATTTATTAAATACATGTTTTTACTATTTTTTGTTGTTATGGTTACCAGATTCAATAAATTCAAATCCCTGAAGATGGTGGAAAAATCCCACAGAAACGTTGGATGAAAAATGGAATAAAATAATCTTTTATTTACATCAATTAGTGACCTTAAAACCCTGACTAAAAACTTTAAAGAAACACAGTTTTTTTGCATTTCATATAACTACGAGGGAAGTTCGAAGAGTCACGGACTTATTGATCCGCCCTAGTATAAATTATTTATTAATAAATAGTAAGTTTAAGATTGTCCAGAATAATGATATTATAAAGTTTTATATAAAATTTACTATTGTTCACGACCTCTGCAATCCAACCTCAATTATCCCGTTTCCCACATTGAAAAGGTACTAAAATTTGAATCCAATCTGGTGGCAAAGGTTAAAAATGAGTACAAGATACTTGAGGATTGAAATAAAAAAAGGGCTACAATTTTCTGCAAAGAATTAATTTCGAAGAATACTTGCTTGAAAAATATTCTTAATACGTAAGAAGCCAATTGCGGTATTCATATTATTATTGATGCAGTGGCGATGACTAAGCCGTTGGAAAAACCACCAACTCAAATAAATGGTACTTATCTTGTAACATTCGAAGAATCAATTACCATCAACGAAACGCTTTTTAAAAACAAAAAGCGCAATATTTTTTTTAACCCAGAAATCCCGTTAGCCCACACTGTTAATATTAAAGAACACATAGAACAGTTATCCTTACCCGTTCTTAACGAACTACATTTTAAGAACCTTTTTCTTATAGAAACTTTGAAAAACAGAATGAAAACTCATTCTAAAGTTTACAACCTCCTTTTTCTCAATACATATTCTCTCTGGTTGTCTTAATATTATACAGATCAATAAGGCGAAAGTATAAGACAGAAGAAGGAAATATTAATGAAATTATAAAAACCCTTCAGGAAAGCCGAGAACGACTTCCTTTCTAGAGGGGGAGTAGTTAACACAGTCAAACTAGTACAGCACCCATGTGAATAATTTATTGTTCTCACAATAAGTGTGCTGCCAGTTAACACAAGTTAATCAATTTTCCAATCTATTTTCCCACCAATAATTTAGCGCCAGAATTCTGGGAATTATTCCTAAACTTTCAATTCTTACATCTTCCCACGTTAACACCTGTTTGGTCAACATAGGAAAATACCATTAAGTAAAATAAGGAATAAAGAAATAAGAATTTATCAGAATAAAGCATGAGAAACAAAACTATGAATTTATGTTAGAATTTAGAAATTTAATATTTAAGATGTTTGAAAAATAAAAAAGCAGTTTATCTAGCAACCAAAAAACAAACACATAGTGTTTTAACGAAATAAAAAGGAACACTAGTGTTAAAAAAGGTAAATATCAATTTACATGATTTGACCTCAACAATCCTTATAAAGCAGGAAAGTTTTTAAATAAAAAAATCCTTATAAAGGACAAAAGTTTTTAAAAATAAAAAAATCATTATAAAAAAAATAAAAAATCCTTATAAAGTGTGAAGGTTTTTAAATAAAAAAATCCTTATAAAATAAAAATTTGTCACAAATTCAGTGTTGTGACAATTTTCCATTGAATTAAATTTGGCAAAATTTATTTATTTGTATTAATTACAATTCAAAGTAAATTTATATTCTTATTTTGGGTCCAGGGATAAGCCGGGTGACAAAGACCATTTGGCTGGTTTCTGCAGCGACAGACCAAAGCCTCTGGTGGGAATCGAACCCACGACCCCGCATGATAGGCGAGCACGCTACCTACTCACCTACCGGGGCGCTTATTTGGCAAAAATTTTTGGTGTAAAATAAAAACAGTGAAGTGACAATTTTTCATGAAAAAACTCTTAAACAATTTGAGCTAAATTTTGAGAAAAATTTGGCGTACCAGTTGTTAAGCAGCTATTATTTCTCTTAATCCTCTTGAAAATTTTCCCATGACAGAAACGAGAGATATGACCTTATAAGATCATTACTATTCCTGAGATCTTCCAGGAAAGGGGAATACATTTACAGCCGTATTCATAAAAAAAAAACCTTAAATCATTTTTCAAATACAAGTTAGTTAAAAAAACATTTTAAGCCTAAAAAGGGTTTGTTAAAAATTCGTATTCATAATCAGTATTTTAAGTAACAAACAATTTAGGTTTTATTAAACTCTGGGTTGGCAACACTATATTTTTTATATGTCACTTGAGTCGTAATGATGCAAAACCATGGTTATTAATTCATATGGTATTCGTATTAAATTTTTTTTGCCGTGTTTGAGAAAAATATGGTTTTTATAGACAATAAAAATGCATGATAAACTTGTCTATTAACTAAATAAAGAAAAACAGTCAAAACAAAATGTTAGGTTGAAATGTTATTTAGATGGTGATTTTATTGCAGATAAAAAAGTATTCAAATAACCAATTTTGTTTCATTTGTTACATTGTTTATATTCACTAGTTCATTTTGTACAATTAACATTTCTTTGAATTAAATTTAGGAATTAAATAACTATAATTAAATAATTATAAAATTAAATATATGAATTCAATTCAATTAAATTTTGCGTGTATTAATTATTAATATGAAATGACGTATGAAATACGATTATTGTGTAAAAATTCTCTGTATCAAATTTTGTAAATAAAAATGGTACCTACCAATTCTTTTGATCAAATATATTATGTCCAATATTTATTAATGTCAATTTTTCCCAACAATGTTCAACAATAAATAAAACAAGTAAGAGTATTAAATTCGGCTGTGCCGAATCTTTGATACCCTCCACCTCGGTTTGAGTCTTGATAATAAATGTAAATGAAAAAGTAAACAATTTGTTAAACTTAATACCAAATTATTTCAGCAAATTCTTTGGGTTGGTTTTCTTCTTTTCTATTATTTCGGATTTATTTCGGTGTTTGCTTTTTGGTCATCGTGGTTGCTGATCGGCATGCATTTTGGTTATATTTAATTTTTTTATTTATATAAAAAAGTTTTTTAATTAAAGCAAAATATTTTCACTATATCATGATTTTTATTTATGTATGACGACATTTCAACCTAAAAATTTAAGTTTTTATCGATTGGATAAACAACACAAAAATGGTTGTCGTTTAGATAACAACAACAGCTGACTTTAACAATAGCGAATATCGTTTCAAAATTTTACTGATAATTTTTCAATTTTCTTTTTTTTTACAATTCGACTATCGTTAAAAGAAGTTACTGAATCGCGGTACTGAAAAGTTATTAATATCTCCTGAATGGCAATATTTTTTTTAAATGTAAACATTTTTAAATGTAAAGATATTTCTAAATTTAAAATTATTATTTCCGACGTTTTGATATGATTTTCTGAAACTCAATTAATATTTTCTAATTTATAATTGGAAATTTTATTTTCAGTTTTTATTATAATTGATATTTTCTTAAATTTGAATGGAAAATTTAAAAAGTGAAATTTTGTATTTATGTGAATAATAATGCTTTATTAATTATAAACAATTTTTAAAAATTAGATGTAATCGCAATCAGATATTTTATAGGTAAAGCAGAATAATAATTCTATATAACTATGTAGAACTGTTTTGTAAGCAAAAAACTCATTGACGAACTCGGTAACTCTATTTTGTAAAGACAACAAAAAGTTAACCCCCCAATCTCACATCACACTGAAATTGTAAAATCGTTGTGTACGTATTATCAACGAAAAATTGTTCGAATTAGTCGAATCCATCGCCATTAAATTTTATGCTCAAACATCTGACTGCAATCTCATTTTTAAAATGTTGTCGAAGCGTAAACTTGAAAACATTTGTATACTTCTCTCTCTTATTTTATTTTAAGTAGAGTTACCAAGTTTATTATACAGGCACATGTTTGAGGGAAAATGTTTACATTTATTATTATTAGTATTATTTTAATAATAGTTAATAATATTTATGCTCTATAATTAACAAACTTGCGTTTTTGTATGCGCATTTCAAAAAATAAATCATTATAATAGATTTAACAAGTTAAAACTTTAATTACAATTTTACAGAATCCAGTAAATTTGCATTAAATTTATAACAGGGTAACATTAATCATCGTTAGTGTCTGCCACTATTCGCACGAAAAATTTGGTGCCATTAGTGTGACCACTGCGGAAAATGTGTGCGGAAAATGTAGTAAAAAAAATGTGAGTGTATTGAGTTTTTCGAACTTGCAGTGTGATGTGAGATTGGTGGGTAATATGCCAAACTTATGTTCATATTTGTAAAAGAATAATGAAAAAACGTATGAAATAAAAGACCAACCCGTGTATACTCTTAACATTGTTCTGTATGATATCTGGTTGAAAATATTAACATTCATGTTAAAATAGAAATAACTATTGCAAAGCTAATTAGAACAAACAAAAATTATGGCGGCATCTACTGTGGCATAGTCACGCTGAGCAAAATGAAGTGACACTCTGTTATACAAAAGAAATGTATTTTCCCCACAACAAAATACTGCAGAATTTTATGTAAATAAAATAACCGATTTATTTCTAACATGCAGTTACTATGAATATACATACATACATATATATAATATATGTACATTATTTGTATTATATAATATGTGTATGTATGTATATTTAAATATTACACACAAAAAATACAACATCAAACGTTATTTTTGTGTTTTTCTCTTTAAATAAATTAATACATAAATTTTTTTGCTAAATTTACATTTGGGCAATTCACAACAGGTGTTGTATATTGTATGTTGTATTGAAATACACAATACAATCATTTGTTGTGAACACTCAGTTGTATTTTCATATTGTAAAACGCTTTCTTTAGTAATTTTCGATCCAACGAGGAAAGATCGCTTCGTCGCTTCTGCTATTTTGTATAAGAGAAAACACTTGTCAGTGTTTGCTTTTTGGTCGTGAGATGTACCCTGGAGTTTTAGTTACGTACCTCTTGCATTTTAATTTATAATGAAAAAAAAATGTTAAATGTTTTGGTTGGTACTGAAAGAGAAAATACATACTAAAAATATAAACATTAATTTTTATATAAATAAACTTATCGATGTATTTGCGTTATTTGCCATATTTTATTTTATAATTATTTATGCTGATAATATTGTATGTATTTGTTTTTTCTTTTTCATAAAAACTGGCATTCACTTGGAACTGATATGTTATGATACAATATACAACATTTACTAAACATAGCAAATGAAGTTGGATCGTGTATCAGATTTTTCAGTGAAAATTACCAACAACAATTTTACACTATTGTAAAGTGATACACGATACAAGAGATACAACGATACATTACCCATTGTGAATTGCCCAATTGTTTTTTTTATTAACAACTAGGTATTTTAGCATTATTTGCTTTAGATGTTGGTGAATTTTTACTCCCTTTATATTAACTCGTAGTGTCTGCTTGTCGAAAAAATTTTGGATCGATTTTAACCACTTTCCCGTGACCCAATCGATCTGAAATTTTGCAGGCAGGCTTGTGGCAATGACAGAAATGATCTAACATATTTTTTTAGTGATGCCAAAACAATGGAAACTTTTAAATTTTTCTACCAGAGTTGATAAAAAAATGTACAAAGGGTTTGTTTTTGTTATATTATTACCATAACGACCACAAAAACAACAAGTCCAGCTATGAAAACAATGCAACATTTAGAATAACAACAAGAACAATATAGAAATATCATGTTTTTTTTTATTTTTTTTACTTTTTCAGAGATTTCCCTGGGCCTGTTCCACCGATTTTAATGATTTTTGAAGTAGAAATCTTTCCATGAATTTGGTGAATCATTCTCACTAAAAATGATCACTGTAGCTGCACTATTGAGGGCGTGATCGTGACAAGAACAACATAGAAAATTATTTTTTTTTCAAGACTTTTTTAGTTCTTCATTCAAATCTCGGGCCCTAATCGACCGATTTGGACGATTTTAAATAGCAAATTTCTCAGGATGTTAGTGAATCATTTTTATGTCAACGAGTACCCTAGCTGCCGGATTGATGCCGTCATCGTGATTTCCACAGACGGACAGACGGACATCGCTATATCAACTCCGGTTGTTATAAGGATCACAAATATATAAATTTTATGGGGTCCAAAATTTTTTTTCTAATTATTACAAACGGAATGACAAACTTATATATACCCTCTGCACACTGGAGTGGAGGGTATAACAACTCTACAACAGCAACAATGAGTCATATGTTTTTCAAATAGGAAAAAACTGTTTATGTGTTAGTTTCGGTCATTCCCCAGTATGCACTGAAATATTATTTCGCCAATGTTGGAGAAAAGTTAAGTTCTTAAATTGATGTGAAATGTAATTCTCAACTTGGGTTGAACAATTTTTCTCCTTGTTTGCTTTCAACTTGACATCAAGTTGAGACTTAACATTTTTTCCAATCTTTGGGAAACATTTTTACTCTCAATTGGATATCCAACACTTTTCTCCACTTGAGACCAAACATTTTTTCAACTTGAATACGATTTGTGTTAAGTCTGAGATATTATTTAAATATGTCATAAATAATAAATTAAATTAAAAAATGCCAAAAAAGTACAAATAAATCATTGATATATTTTTAATTATTTCTGCTTTTTGTCAAATTTTTCAAAAAATGTACAACTAATTAATTCATTTATTTTTAATTCTAGATTTTAAAAAATGTACATAATATGTACATTTAATGTTAAATATGTACATAGTAATGTTAAATATATAATGAAATTAAATTGAAAATTGAAACATTAAAAAAAGTAATTGTTTTCATTTCTAAAATTAGTATAATATTTTTTAATATGGCAATTCCGTACCTTCCATTTGATACCGATTGGAAATATTTCTTTGCTATCAAGTTGAGAATCACAAATTTCTCAATTTGATAACTATGAAAATCGCCATATAAAAAATGTGCCTTTTAAGTTGAGAAGACTATATTCGAACTATTGAGGGCATTTGAGAATTAACGTTGGAGATTTGAAAAATGTATTTGATCTCAAATGCACCTCAACTTGATAGCAAACAAAAATGTTTAGTGGAACATTTATTGTAGGGTCGTTTGCACACACACAAAAAATAGAAAATAAATTGTCAATAAGCAAAGCAAGTGGCTTCGAAATTCGATGATGCCAGTTAATCATTTTTTGTTCACGCGGAATTTATAATTGGAGGAATTTTTTTCTCGAGAAATGTATTTTCCGTGAGAAAGAAATTCCTTGAGAATATTCATAATTGGGATGAATAACTTTTAATTGGAACTTTTTAGTCAGAATAAATCATAATTCTAGTTAGATATTAGTTAATATTTAATTAGAAAAAATATTGTGGTGGCATCTACGCAATTATTGAGGCAGTCACGGAAAAATTAAATGCAAGTCTGTTTTTTTTAATATAACAAAAATGGATTTTCCCTTTAACAAAATATGGCAGAATTCTTTATAAATGAAATGCAAAATGGAAAATCAATTTTGTGCTAATTCTTAACAAAATTAATAAAATATATATATGTATTATTATATTTATTAATATTTGTAATTTTATTTGACACAATTTCACACACAGTTTTACAGATCAACTGTTTTAATTAGAAAAAATATTTTGGTGGCATCTACGCAATTATTGAGGCAGTCACGGAAAAATTAAATGCAAGTCTGTTTTTTTTAATATAACAAAAATGGATTTTCCCTTTAACAAAATATGGCAGAATTCTTTATAAATGAAATGCAAAATGGAAAATCAATTTTGTGCTAATTCGTAACAAAATTAGTAATATATATATATATGTATTATTATATTTATTAATATTTGTAATTTTATTTGACACAATTTCACACACAGTTTTACAGATCAACTGTTTTCAACTGATTTAGAAGTTTTCTGTTTTTGAAACAGTAGTGCCAATTTGTAATATTTTGTGATGTAATGAAAATCGCAGAATAATAAGTTAATACACAATAAAAAATATTAAATTTTTAAGTTTTATATACATATTGCAATAAAAAAAACTTTGGTAAATTTACATTGAAGATGGTCAGAAATGAATGAGAAAATATATATAGGCATTTCAGAAAAGCACATTTAATATTAAACTTTATGCACAAAATATATGGGTTTTTGTTGTTTCGAATTTAACTGTGGCTCTAAGTGAAAAGTTTTAGACCGATCGTATATTACATCTTGAGGATCCTCACCTAATATTTTCAAATATATTAAATTCTTTTTAACTCATTTAACCTCATTACGAAAATAGTAAAACAGTAAATATGGAAAATCCACGCACCTCAAAAAATTGTTTTCTATGAAATAAATTAAAGACATTTCATATTATACAATTTTCTTTCAAAAATGTATCAATTATTGCAAATTTGAAATTTGACATATAGTATTTGTACATATATTTGTATAGATTTCGCAGTATGAAAAGAACTATTATTTCTTTATTTAGAATATATGTAAGTATTGCTCGCAAAAAAATGCAACATCATGAATGAAACACATAGACGACTGCTGGCAGCAGCATTTGTAGTCGTATAGTCAGCTACTTGATTTTTCTGAATACGACAGCAACATATAATACAAATGCTTTTTATTTAAATATACAATTACTTTTACTTATTTAAAATGCATTAGTACAACGTAAAAATAAATAAATTAGTTTAACGCCTTTTGATTATTAATGGAATTATAGCCTTTCATTTTGCGATTTTTTTTTTAAACAAAATAAAATATTTCATAGCACTAACTTCTTTTACATATTTTGTTATATTGTCAACACTATTTTTGTTTTGTAGCCAACAAAACACACTTGCAGTTTTTTTTTTCTATTTGAAGAACATATGACTGCCATTGTTGCTGTTGTAGAGTTGTTTTTTTTTTGATTTTGTTTCGTTAACTCTTTTGTATTAAAGCACCTCCAATATATGTATCCATTTTAGTTTGCAAATTCAGTATATTTATAATTTATTACTTACAGCAAAAAATAATAGAAACAATTTTATCAGTTATGCTTACGAAACTATATAAATAGACTTGAAGTTGGCTGCAAAAGCAGTAGCCTGTGTAAAGAACAAGTTAGCGACATGTAACTGTTACGTAACGTGTCAGCCTTTTTTTCACATGAAAAGTATTGGGACGTTCCGGTTACGTTCGGTAACTGTTTTAAATGATTTTCATGTAAAAAAAAACAACTGACTCGTTACGATTACGGGTAGAAAACATTGACCTTTTATATGTATTATAATGCTATGAATGCATTTATCTTTATTTTATTTTATTTATATATTCTTTTTTTTTTGTATTGTATATTATTTTTTTTTATTATTATTACTATTTCATTTAATTATTTTTTTCTTTAAATAAATTAATACATAAAAATTTGTTTTTTAAATTATTGGTGAACTTTTACTCCCTTTACTTACTGCCTTTATATTAACTGGTAGTGTCTGCTTGTCGACAAAATTTTGGATCGATTTTTAGCCCCTTTCCCGTCAGCCAATCGATCTGAAATTTTGCATGCAGGCTCGTGGCAATGACAGAAATGATCTAACAAATTTTTTTAGTGATGCCAAAACAATGGAAACTTTTAAAATTTTCTACCAGAGTTCACAAAAAAATGTACAAAGGGTTTGTTTTTATTATATTATTACCACAACGACCACAAAAACAACAAGTCCAGCTATGACAACAATGCAACATTTAGAATAACAACAGGAACAATATGGAAACATCATGTTTTTCATTTTTTTTTTAATTTTTCATAGATTTACCTGGACCTGTTCCACCGATTTTAATGATTTTTGAAGTAGAAATCTTCCCATGAATTTGGTGAATCATTCTCACTAAAAATTATCACCCTAGCTATCCTATTGAGGGCGTGATCGTGACAAGAACAACATAGAAAATTATATTTTTTCAAGACTTTTTTTAGTTCTTCATTCAAATCTCGGGCCCTAATTGACCGATTTGGACGATTTTAAATAGCAAACTTTTCAGGATGTTAATGAATCATTTTTTATGCCAACGAGCACCCTAGCTGCCCGATTGATGCCGTCATCGTGATTTCCACAGACGGACAGACGGACAGACGGACATCGCTATATCAACTCCGGTTGTTATAAGGATCACAAATATATATATTTTATGGGGTCCAAATTTTTTTTTCTAATTATTACAAACGGAATGACAAACTTATATGGAGGGTATAAAAAAAGCAATTTCAAAATTATTTTATTTACACAAGGTTTAAATAGGAATTTTAAGATAAAATTCGTTTATGAATACAATTGTGTCGGATTTTGCTTAAAATTGAATTAAAATGCTGTTTAAAAATTTTATGAATACGGTTGTTAAGGTTTAAAAATGAGTTCATAATATTATTCAAGTTTATAGAGCTTTATAAGGTAGATTTGTCAAAATTTTAGCATTTAACTCAAAACCACAACTTTTTGTCGATCTTACGCTTATTCGTTTCGTCAAAAGTTTAACTTATTATAATTGTTCAGTTTGTTTTTCTGAGAAATGCAATTGAAAACACACATTTGGTTCAATGTTACGGTTTTTATTTTATTTTATCTGTACCTTTCGATATATAAAAATGGACTGCAAAAATGTCATACAAAAATGTGGTATTTATGTGTGGTATAATTGAAGAGTTGTATTTATTTCATAAAGTAACACATAGTTGCATAAAATTCATGAGTTAAATACATAAAGATAAATTCGTTAATTCGATTGACAAAATATAAACAATAAACTTAAACATATCGGCGCCCTTTGAAAGCATCCACTTTCAAATATCTATGAACAAAGGACAACGTTGGGCAATTGGACGCTTGTAACATCCTTTTGATGTTTTAACTGTAACCACTCGGACGAGTCCATCTGCACCTGGGTGAGTTTCAATTACTTTAGCAATTGACCAGTTATTTGGCGGTAGACTTTCGTCTTTAATTATGACAATATCATTAACTTTCAAGTTCTCCAATTTTGCGACGATTTCGGGCGTTGTTGCATTTGTTTTAAATATTCTCTCGACCACTTTTTCCAAAAGCTTTGGATCATTTTTGTAAATATTGCCATCGATCACAGTGACCTGATTTTATATCGGCCAATGTTTCATCAGGGACTGCGGCCATTGATCGAAATATCAAAAAATGTGCCGGTGTGAGAGGGTCCAAGTCACCTTCGAATTTGATACACAAGGGGCGAGAGTTTAGACAACTCTCTACTTACATAGAATAGTATTCATTTCCTCAAAGGTTACGGATGCTTCTGCTTACACTCGTTTTAAATGATATTTAGTCGACTTGACTCCCGCTTCCCATATGCCGCCGAAATGAGGTGCTGACGGTGGAGAGAAGTGCCATTGAAATTGTTGATCGCACATTCCCTTTTGTATGTTATATTGGATCTCAGTTTGATTAAGGAATTGATACAGTTCACGTAACTTTTGATTACACCCAACAAAGTTCGTGCCATTGTCGGAATATATATGTGATGGCTTGCCACGTCTCGACACAAATCTGCGCAACGTTGCAATAAAGGCAGCTGTAGACAGTTCTGTAACCAGTTCAAGGTGAATTGCCTTTGTGGCCAAACAAACAAAAACCGCTATCCAACCTTTGTACAACCTATAACCACGACCTTTCCACGAACGAACTTGTATCGGGCCCGCAAAATCCACAGCTGTATTTACAAATGGTGCCGATGGGTGAATTCGGTGATGAGGTAAGTTAGCCATTTGTTGTTGATACGAAATTCTTCTAAGTCTTATACTTGTTGTACATTTATACACACAACGCTTTACAATGCAGGTCAAATGGGGTATTCAATATTTTAAGCCGATTAAATAGAGCGTTTGTCTGTGACCAGCTTGAAAATATTTTGAATGATAATATTCTACAAGCTAAACTGTCAATTTATGATCTTTGTTTAATATGATAGGATGATCATAATTAATCAGTGCATTCTGAATTCTCCCACCAACTCTCATCACACCCACATTGTCGATAAAGGGAGCAAGATCGCTTAATTTGTGACTGTTTGGCAATTGTTTGCCTGATGCTAGAATACGCATTTCATCCGAGTACGTTTGTAGTTGCGACGCCTTTGCCAATTGATAGGTTGCTTGTAGTAGTTCATAAGCCGTCAAAAATGATTTTCTTTTAGTGTTCTTTCCAGCTCTGCAATTGTGTATAAATCTTAGGATTAACGCCGTGAGACGAACAAGTTTATCGTACTTTGAAAACAATTCAAACAAATTATCCGATTGTGTTGTGCTGCCATTCTCTTCAGAATGTTTTGTTGTTAAATGTAAAACAGTTTCCCTTTTCTCCTCCATATCCATTTCAGTTGGTACAATTGGGAAATCTACCTTCACCACCTTTTTAGTCTTAAGTATCTCTGGGCCATGCCACCAAAGATTATTAAGCATCAATTCTGAAGCCGATAAATAATTAACGAGTAGCCAAATCCGCTGGATTGTTACGTGACGGTATGTGATGCCGTTGACTCGATGGCATATGCTCAATAATATATGATGTTCGGTTAGCAACAAAGGATTTCCAGCAGCGAGGATGATCTGATATCCAAGCCAGTGCAATTGATGAATCGGACCAACCAAATACTTTACAGTCCTTGATATCCAACGCCTGCTGATCCTTAATCATAAGTTTCACCAATAAATGGGCACCGCATAGTTCCAATCTTGGTAGGGATATTTGCTTCACTGGAGCAACTCGAGTTTTCGCTGTAATCAAACTTGTACTTATACTGCCATCCTTGCGTACCACTCTTGCATAAATTACGGCAGCGTATGCTAATTCAGATGAATCAGCAAAACCGTGCAATTCAACTTCTGCACCATCTTGAAACTCAATCCATCTAGACACTCTTAGTTCTCGTATGAGATGAATATTATCACGAAGTGTCTGCCACTGTATAAAGAGTTGTTCTGGTAATTGTTGATCCCATTCGATACCTTGTAACCATAATCTTTGCATAAATATTTTCATAGAGACTACTACCGGTGCCAATAAGCCAATGGGATCAAAAGTCTTTGCGATATCTGACAACACGGACTTCTTCGTGATTACGTTAGTTATTGGTTGCAGGTCTATTGAAAATCTAAAGCTGTCGGAGCCAGTATCCCATAAGAGGCCAAGTGTTTTTACGGTTTGTGAGCTTCGATAACTGTTTCAGTGGATGTGGACCTATCAGCTGGATCAACACTCCGCATAAATTCCGTTGAATTAGAAGACCACTTTCTGAGGTGAAATCCCGATTTTGAAAGTACTGAGCAGAGATTATTTCTCAATTGAACAGCGGAGTCTACATTTTCGGAGCAGGACATAAAATCATCCACATAAAACTGCTGATCTATCGCCTGAGATACTTTAGGATATTGATTCGAAATTTCCAATGAAATCTGATGTAAAGTTCTTATTGCCAGAAAAGGTGCTGACGCAATCCCATATGTTATAGTATTCAAACAATAGTCCTTAATCGGTTCCTCAGTTGACTCCCTCCACAAAATACGCTGGTATCGTCTATCATCCGGATGAATCAATACTTGTCTATACATTTTTTCCACATCAGCAGAAAATGCAATTTGATACTTGCGAAATTTAAAAAAATTTTATGGCCACAACCACTAGCTCTAAATTTGAAGAGTTTTCAACGATGATTTCCTCAGCATGATGCATACTTGACACAGCAATTAAAACACCGCCTCCAAGCATTCCATTTCTATCTCGCCTAAAGATTTGATATATATATATCACACATTATTTCAGAGTTACTAATATTACTTTTTAGTCACGTTTCCGTAAAATCAATTATATGAAAGTCAAAATCGAAAGTGTTCAGGAAAATATTAGATAAGTGCTTATCCCATTTACATTTTGGTAAACAATGTTAAGAGTTGAGATTATTAGTTTTTTGGGTTCAGGTTAGCAGAAGTTGTGAGACGTGCAATGTTTTCGTCACGATAAATAAATTCACTTACCAGTGCATTTTTCGGCCAAAAGTTAGTGTCTACAATTCGATCAAATAGGTTTACTGGAACAATTATTTTGAATGAGGCCCTATTCTTTGAGTTTATTTTATAAAAGAGAATGTCATTAGGTAGAGCATTATTGAACTTAGACTTAGCAAAAATTGTTTTTCTGGGTGGAATACAACGAAGTTCTCTAGAAATTTCTGCAGGTTTTGGTACTAACGTGTTAACATTTGGAGACGTTATCGAGGGCAAAGATGGATAAGGAGATCCGACATCAGTTTCAAGTGAGGAAGCAATTAATTCTGTTGGAGATATAAAATTCAAAGATGTAGACGGCAGAGGACAGACATCATCAGTTTCAATTGGGTTTTGAGATGCAGTTCCCGATGAATAAGTTATAAGAGGTATAATCGGAGGATTAGTTAAAGTCTGTTTACGTTTTGGAGAAGAAATACGTTGCGTATTGGAAAATGTATCTAAATTATGATAATTTGTAAATAATTCACCAAAGTTTATCTTGAAGTAATACGAAGTCATAATTAAATTGCAAGCGATAGGTATGGCAATAAATAACGACTGCGAAAATATTAAAATAGTAACTGTCACTGAATTAAAAAATAAATCAAAGCACTTAAGTCTAAGAAGTCACCTGGATATGACTTAATAACAGCTGACCTCTTAAAAAACTTACAATTTTTAATACAGCTATAAGACTGAGCTATTTTCCAAGTATATGGAAGGTAGCTGAAATCATTATGATATTGAAACCAGGAAAAAATCCAGATGAACTTAGCTCCTATAGACCAATTTCGTTACATCCAATAATAGGTAAACTGTTCGAGAAATTAATTAGTAAAAGATTAAAATCTTTCATTATTAATAGAGGACTGATACCTTGTCACCAATTTAGATTTCGTGAGGAACACTCGACAATTGAACAAATACATAGAATAACCCATTCGATAGAAATTTATCTAGAAAAGAAAGAGGTATGTTCAGCCATTTTCTTAGATGTTGCAAAAGCATTCGATGGTGTATGGCATGATGGACTTATTCACAAGTTAGATATGTTGTTGCCTAAACATTATAGTAAATTTTTGGAATCATATTTGAGACAGATTATTCCAATCTTCACCCGATCAAATCAGGTGTACAACAGGGTAGTATTCTTGGCCCTATTTTGTACCTTTTATATACCTATGATATGCCAGTAAATAGTAATTGTGTGGTCGGTACTTATTATCAAGAGCACGAAACAATTTAATTACAATCGAACAACAACAGACAGCTTTAGATGAGGTTCAACTGTGGACAGAAAGATGGGGTATTAAGTTGAATAGCTCGAAATCATCACACATTAACTTCACAAACAAACAAACAAATTACATACCACTTGTTATTGACAACATACAAGTTCCATTTGTAAACTCTGCCAAATATCTTGGTATGACGTTAGACGCAAAACTTCACTGGAAGGAACACGTCCAATTCCAAAATAAAGTTTTAAGGAATATTGTTAATGACCCATGGTACGTTAGAAATGCTGACTTAAAAATAAGCACCATAAATGAAGAAATAAGGCGTAATGCTCAGGCTCATAAACTAAGGCTACTGAGTCATCCCAATAATGAAATTCCCGAGTTACTTAATACTGCAGGTCTAGCAAGAAGGCTTAATCGCTATAAACCCCATGAACTGATAGATCGATTCAACCCGGATTGAGTTTATTAATAAACTCATATATCTGTAACCCTTATTAAATAATGTAATTAGAACTAAACTATTAGTTAGTCTTCATAGACTAGTCGTAGTATTAACTTAAATAAAGATTGTAAAAAACTAAATTGTTCAATTTCAGTTTTGGAACTTTTAAAAATTTATAAAACTCCACATTAATTTTTCTGCAGCGAGGGCAGGTGAATTGCAGGAATTTTCCAGGATCGGCAAGAGCATCTGCATTGCGTGCCTTAAGGCCACTACATTTCATATGGTAGTTTCCTAAACACCATACGTTCATTTCCGGTAATATTGCAATTAGTATTTGAGCAATCCATAATAAATAACGTGATTTGATTATAAATTTATTTCTGATACGAATTTGTTTGTTAGGCTGTTAGTTATTTTGTTTGTTCGTTATTAATTTTGCAAATAGGCTGCTATGTGTTGTTATTGTTAAATGGGTGTTGTTGTTGTTAAAAGAGTAGAAAGTATGTTCTTGATTGTTCGTTTTAAATTTTTGTTTTTTTTAGGCTGCTATGTGTTGTTATTGTTAAATGGGTGTTGTTGTTAAAAGAGTAGAGAATATGCACTTGATTGTTCGTTTTAATTTTTGTTTTCTTATTTAAATATATAACTAGTGTTGTTATTGTTGTTTAACTAAGTTTCGTATATTTCTTTTTATGATTTATTCTATTAAATTTATGGATTTTATGTTTATTTATTTTAATTATTTCAAAAAAAATTTATTACAAATTAAATGTTAATAAAGTAAACTTTTTAAAAATTATATATTTTTAAATGTGTTAATATCAGGTTTATTTCAATAGAAATCACGGATTGCAATAATCTTTCTGACAAAAGATTTTAACAAAAATGTACGGAAGAATATATTTCACGACTGACTTCGTTGACAAACACACTAACAAACACTGATAGATTGTTTCATTATTGCATTATTTAAAGGATGGTTTGAGCAATACATAGAATAGAATAATAATACTGGGTTTCTGATACCAAGAATATATAAATTTTATTTATATTTAGAACTTTTCAAGTTTATTTTTGTGGTTTATAATTAATAGAATTAGAATCCCAAGCCATTATTCTTAGACTTTTTTGGGAAGATTGCGTTGTTCCAGATTTTCTATCCCTCTATGAGATTTTGATTGAAAGCTACCTATTCGCTGAGTTTGGCTAAAATCTATGATAACTTATCTTCCATTTTTAATAACTATTTTTTTTTTCAACTATGCCTTTCTGCGGCTACACTAGCATATGTTGGCCAACTTCTTACTTTCCTAACATATCTCGTTTTGTTGGCTTACGATCAGCAGTTTGTTTCGCAGTTTCTTTAATTTTTTGGCAACTGAACATCCCCTATAACTTTCTGGATAATTCTGTCCACAGTTACAGCATGATGGTGTTTCAGAATCGGGTTTCGTGTAATCTATAGTTGCGTGATTTCCAGCAAATTTAACGGAATAATTTTCTGTCCGGTGAAAACCTTTACAAGATCTGCATTGAGGCGTAAGTTTTAGTGGTGTAACCTTTAAGTATGGAGGTGAAATTTTGGGACATAGTCAGTGATGTGGTCGAAAATTTTACGCTTTTTAATTTTACTAAAAATATTAACAAAAAAACGTTTCGTCAAATTATTTGTTTTTCAAAAATAAGATACTACATTTTTAATTTAAAAAAAATTTAATTTTTTTTATTAATTTCAACAATATATGCACTTTATTTCACAAACTTTTTATTGTACAAAAAAAAAAAACAATAAGTGAGGGTAAAATTTACGACCACCTCCACAGTTAAAGGTTATAGCAATATGTAGAAATTGTTTTATGTCGTACATTTTTTAATATCTTCAGAAGAATCAATACTAACTACAAACATGTACAGTATTTAAGTTTATTAAAAGTTTTTGTGGCTTGTAAGCGTTGATGATTGAGATCAGAATTAATATCTTTGGGATCACAAGAGTAATGTTGATCCTTGACCAATACTCTTATTTGCCTTCATTCGATTTATTAAAGATATTTGATAAGACCCTATAATCAGTACTATCGAACAAATTGATTTTATAAGAATCCATGTTTATCAATTTTAATAGAAAATATTGCTTTACATTTTCTTTAATCAATGAGTATATGTCACTTTTGCCTACGATTATTCGAGGTGGTTTAGTCTTTTTTTATACCCGCCACAGCACTGTGCAGAGGGTGGAGGATATCAAAGATTCGGCACAGCCGAAGTTGACTCTTTTACTTGCTTGTTTAACGTTCCTCCTTACTGGTTACAAGAATATTTTCGGGGAGGAATGCATTTTTCTCTATTTGGTTCTTTTGGATTTTTGAATTTTCCATTCAGTTTCCTTTATCAATTCATCTTCATCAGTTATATATTCAATGTATTAATTTACCTTCAGTTGTTTACTAAATTGAGGTTCTTTTTTAAGATTTTTAGTTTTTGCTTAAGAGAATGTCTTAAAATTATTTAACCCTTCTACAAGTTATTTTAAAGATTTTAGCCAAAATGGTATAAGACGACTAACTTCATTATGAACACTTCAGAAAGTAACGACAATCATTTCGTTTTTGGCAATTATAATTTCTATAGATTTCAAATCAAACATGACAGTTCTTAGGTTCTGAATTATTAAGAACGATGCATTAAGATATTTATATAAATACTAATAAAAGATAAGGGATACTTACCTTTGAAGTACAAATAACATCACGCAAATTGATATTCATCCAGGAGTCACAGCTGACTAAATGTCCATTGTATGTTTCGCCATTTTTTAATTCTACCAACTGCAAAAACAAATAATTTAATAACATACAAATTACTAATAATGATTGAGTTAGAAGTTAGTTAGGCTCAGTATCAATTTTTTTTAGCATTTGTTTAAAAAAATTATACAAAGGGTGTTCAAAAATCATTTTAATTTGAAACCATTTGTGGCAGCTGTCAGTTTAGGGTTAGTAAAAATGGAGCCTTACAGAATAGCACAAAGCGTTTTCATTGTTGAGCGATATTTCAAAAATAATGAAAGTTTAGCGGCAATATAAATAAATATAAAGTATAATATATATTCGTCAACCGCATTTGGAATTCAGATAAGCCACATTTGTTTGTCAAAAATCAAATGCATCCACAATGTGTCACTGTTTGGTGCGTCCTTTAGGCTGGAGACATCATTAGATTATAGTTCTTTGAAAATGAGGCTGATCAAGCAATGACTGTTACTGATGATATTGTGACATAACCGAGATATTTCTGCTTAACTTGGATAATATTTATGTGGAGGACATGTGGCTTCAACAAGACGGAAGCACATGTCATACAGCCCGTTACGGTGAGCAGAATTAGCCCACTAGATCGTGTGATTAACCACAATTGTATTTCTTTTTATGGAGAGAATTGAAGTCAAAGGTCTATGCCAACAAGCCCACAACAAGTGCGTATGTGTCATCAAAGCCGTTGAGGCCATTTGCTCGATGTGTTGTTCCATACAAAACCTTTGCAAAATAAGAAGAAATTTATTTTACACATATATGGATTGTAAAAGAAAAGTATGTGAAAATTTTTTTTGAAGTTTTAATAAAAATCCGAAACGGGTTTTAAACAACTACTTATAAGGCAAACGTATATTGGTAAAGTATACGAACGTCTTACTATTAAGAGAAGCCGAATTTACAGAAAAAGGGGGCTAAAATTGTTACTTTTTAAAAAAAACAATTGTTTTTGTAAGAAAATTGAAAAAGGAGGCAGGTCTCTAATCATATTAAGTACAGAAGATGCCGGATCGAAACTCCAAGAATGTCAAATATTTTAAGAAAACTCCAAATATTTCGGGCAGAAAAGCACTCAGAACATCAATTGCTTGAGTCTTACGTAAGATAAGTGCCACCCAAATTACTCTACACCTCACATAGTTCAACTTTTTGAGCTGAGGGTTTTTTTTCAAAAATTCTGAAAAAAAAATGAAAAATTTTTTTCCGCAGTTTCACGTAAATATGTATTAATTCGACCACATTACTGAAAAATAAAATTATAAAATAAAATTGAAAATTCAAAAATTTAAAAACTAAAAATTAAACAACTACTGAATACATATTGGTCTAAACAAAATCAACACAAACAATTCATCAGAAGGTCCGCTGAATTATTTATTCTAAACGATCACAATGAAGAACTACTTTGAACACACCAAATACAAATACAACTCACTCACATGCACACTGATGAAACACTACGTTAAGCAAAACAATAATATAGCTAGACAAAGATCACATCTTATATTTTTACTGGAGTGCCAAAAATATGGAATCATACCACAAAACATTAAATATACGACCAAACTTCTAGTACCATCCTTTGAAACAATGATAATCAAAAACCTTGCCGAAAAAATAGAACATAAGTTTCACATCAAACTCAACAAGATAAAAATTAAACAAACGAACATCACAATATACCATTTAACAGCAAATCTAATACAAACCAAAAATCAAATGTGGAAAACCTTAGAGTCGGATGATTTCAAAAACTTTACATCAAGACAGTCAACATCATACAGGATAATCTTCAACAACACATGAAACGCAATGAATACTTTCTATGGGAAACAAATTTACATTACCCTTTCATAAGAAGCATTTTTCAACAATACACATCATAGCTGGACTAGAACAAGGAGTACAAACCATGGCCGAAGAGAAAGAAAATTAAATTGCAAGAAACACGACCACTAATTACAAACGCAGAATGAAAAATACAGCCTTGGAGAAGTACATATTAGCAATCTATCACGACACAGAAACATTTTTGAAGAAACACAGGAAGAACAAAATAGTGATAACAACAGCAGACAAAGGTAACAAAACAGTAGCTATGTACAAAGACTAATATAACACTAAAATGCAGAGACTACTTGAAGACAAAAACACTTATAAAACATCGAGAACAAATCCTTCAAACAAACTACAAACTTTAAATAATAAAATCATAACAGATTTATTCAAAAATCAACAAATAGACATATACACAAAACAAAAACTCACATAGAATGCAGCAGTGACACCAAGACTATACGGACTACCCAAAATACACAAAACGGACATACCACTGAGACCAATATCTTCAAACCTACCATGCTACGCACTTTCTAAACACATATGTAGGTGACATATTAAAAAACATAATTTCACCTGACTACAATATTAAAATCAGCAACACTTTAAGAATAAAATTAGACAACATAACAAAAATTAGACGACATACTAGTATCCTTTGATGTAGTATCACTTTTTACAAATATACCTACGATACCCGCTATTAGTAGAGGTGTACCCCAAGGGTCAATTCTGAGGCCACTTCTTTTCTCTATTTATGCCAATGATTTACCACATCACTTATCACATTGCATTTTCACATGTAGATGATGTAAAGCTTTACCTTAGCAGCCCTGTTAAATCTATTCGCCAAAATGTGGATAACCTAAACGATGACCTTAACAGAATAAATTGTTGAGCTATTTCTAATGGACTTTGCTTAAATCCAAATGAATCTAAATGCATAGTGATACACAAAAGGACTACAAACCCATTTATTGATATGGAAATATCAATAAATAATCACAGAATTGAGATAAATAGTTCCAGCAGCTAGAAATCTTGGATTGGTCTTCAACAGCAACTTAAAGTGGTCAAGCCACATCAACATGCTTGTTGCACAATCATACGTTAAACTAAGGACCCTATGGGCAACGCAATTCTTTACACCATTAAGAGTACAAACACTATTGACAAATGCTTACCTTATTCCAACACTAACTTATGGATGCGAAATGTTTGCGAATTGCGATTCAATCAGCAAAAAAAAAAAACTTGAAATGCTTTACAACAATATTGTTAGGTATATGTATAGTTTAAGGAAATTTGAACACATATTGTCCTTCTCGAAAAGCCTGTACGGAGTATCACTTGAAAACCTACTAAAGATTAGAGTACTAGTTTTTCTTCATAAGATAATATACACTGGAAAGCCACAATACTTATGCAATCATATACGATTTGCCAAATCAAACAGAGGTAAACAATTAATTATTCCTAAACATCGATGCCTAGTGCACTTTTTCATAAATGCTTTAGGTCTTGGAATAGCCTTCCACCTAACATTCAACTTAATAGCAAAGCAATATATTTCAAAAAATCCTTATTTATATACTTTGCCTAAACCTAAACTTTTTAAAAGTATTTCTTATTGTAAGCTTATTTTTTGTATTTTTTTTCTTTCTTTTTTTTGTAATTTTTAATAATTTTCAATTTAAAAAAAAATTTTTTTTTTAATGTCATAATTTTACATGGGTATTTTTCAAAAACATTAATAGTCGGAACTTTAGTTATATAGTTTAAATACCTGACAAAATGGGAAAAAAAAAATTTAAATAACAGGTAAGTGGTAAAAAAAAAACTATTGTGACACACCATTTTAAGATATGAGCAGGTATGCTTTATCTTTTAAATGGGGTTAGGGTCTGGGATTTTTATGCTTCAAAAAATGGTAGTAAAATATAAAAAATTGTATTTTACTTAATTGCAAGAAAGAGTGTTTATAATATTGTTTCCACAATTATTATTCATTACACTTTGAACAATGGCTAATTACTGTTATAGAGATTTTGCTGATACTGAGCAACCATTTCTTTAAGAATTGTAAACTGCAAGAAATTGAAATACACAAAGAAAAATTACGACTTTTGAATCAAATTTGAAAAAAAAAAACGGTACATTGAATGCTCTCATAGCAAGGCAAAGATGTACAGACGTCTCCAAGACTGGCTATTAAAGGAACTTATTTTTGAGTGTTCATCTACAACTGCCAACGAAAGTGGAAAAAAGGGTCGACCAGCTAAACCAATTGAAGGATGTAGTGAAAGATCTCGAAGGCATAAGCTGGAGAATATCGATGAAAAAATATCGCAAAGAATTATTAAGGATTCATATTTGCACCAAATTCAACCAACACAAAATAAGAAAAATAAAATTGAAATAATTGAAAAAATTGTAAAAGCGAGCCCAAGGCCCACAAAGAAAATTTTGAAAAGCATTCCTACACCAATTGAAGAAGCGTTCGCCCTATTTTTGGATTTGAAGTTGACCAAAAATCAATATAAGGAATTGCGGAAGCGAACCAATGAAAAGAATTGTAGGATTTTTCCAGAGTATCGAGATTTAGTTTCTGACAAAAAAAAATGCGTACCTTCACAGGACGATAGTTTTAAGAAAGCCTACGAATTTGTAATGTCCCCTCTTCATGCTAGAATACGTTTTATGGAGCATATTCTTAAATTGGGTTATGATTTGGAATTTGGTCCGTTAGGCGAAACAGTGAGCAAAAACAAAGAAAATGAAGAAAAAAGAAAGCAAAAAACAAATTCAAGAAAAATATCTACAGCTAGGCCTCATAATCGACCAACCAAAGCAGGGAGAAAGAAACTCAAATGATGGAAATACTGCAGAGATTTTTTCCGATCCACAAACTGCAGCATCCATCACAGGTGTAGATCATGAATTAATAAGACGATTCAAAATCATATTACAAGTTCTAGCATGCAGCAGAAAGATAAATGCAAAAGAATTGGAGAGTACGCCAATAAAACAGCTATACTTTATAACGAAAAATACTCCTGGAGATATATGCCATCCACAGTTCATAAAATTTTGTACCATGGGGAACAAATAATTCAAAACAATATGCTACCAATACGAGATCTATCTGAAGAAGCGCAAGAAAAAATGAACAAGGACTACATATTCCTTTGCGAGCACAACACTAGAAAAATGTCAAGATGTTGCACTAAGACCTTATCACTATTTTGTTGTGCAGTTCAGATCCATATATCTCCAACATTCGACAAAAATGGAAAACTACCCCTATTGAATTAGATGAAGAAGCTAAACAACTTCTAGAAGATAAAAATCAAGGCTATTTAGAAGAAGTATTTACTAAAATTGTTTGATTTATAGTAGTTTTTCAGTACACTAACAATAAGTTATCCTCTTTTTTATATAGTTAATAATTTTTCTTGATTTAAAGATTTATATATTTTATAAATTTTCAAAAAATATTTATATAGAAATATTTAAAGACAATAAAAAAAATTTTAACTAAAGTAAAAACATACGACTTTTTCATTGAAACTTCTCTATCTTGAATCAATGTCAGGTAACTTTTACGTTCGCTGTTTAAAAATTATATTTTAACTCGGGCTCTTTCAAAAAATGCCAACCTTTTCCCCTTGTGAACATTAGGACTAAAAAGTTTACGGAGGCCAAAGTTTGGCATTTTCTGACAAAATTTAACTTACAAAATTTTTCAAAAGTATTAGTTGTAAAATTAACTGAAAAAATAAGACATATAAAAAACCTTTTTTAACCTTTTAACACGTCACTTTCGTACTAAAATTCTACTAAAATGAAAATGTATTTTAAACCCTCCATAACTATTTATTGCATTAAGCCCTTTCTTGTGTTTATCAAACGACGGTAGCTCCGAGCACAATTCTAAACATCAGCCTTACAGTTAATTCTCTTCGTTGTTGGTATGTTTATAAAATGTAGCATCTCTAGCATTTGATAAACAAAAGAGTTTAATGCAATAAATAGTTTTAAGTATATTCAGTGCAATAATAGAGGACGATATGTCAACAATGCAGTGTTAAAAGTTTTTATGTAAACATTAAATGTAAGTTTATGTGTGCATATTTATAAATATTATTTAAGATGATCTATTGTTTGTGATGTAGTCTATATTGTTATTATTGTACATACATATTTTCTTATTGTATGTTAACTTTGCATTAAATCTTTAAATTATTCTTTTCATATTTTTTTTTTTTTATTTGATTGTATTTATATTTATAAAGTTTTTAAACTATCCTATGAATAAAGCATTCCTGTACTTTAACTATAAGATTTATTCTTGTTGTGTAGGAAATGGAAAGTTAATAAATGAATGAATGAATGAATTAAATTTCAGGTCTTAAGATAAAAACCACGCGACCAGATATATTAAAACGTGGGTCCGCCAATTGGAACCGAGCAAAATGTTCCCGTATGGAGTCTGGAACAGACTCGGCAGGAGCTTTAACACCAAGCATATGTATCACATTAGCCGTGAGCGATATCCTTTGTGTGGGATCAAACGAAGAGCCGACCGTCAGTCGGCAATATCCAATGTTGTCCATTTTAGATACGGACAGCATAAGTTGATGGACCAAGGATTCACAGATATAGCTTATGCTACAGCATGAATCCAAAGCTGATCGTACCGGAATGGAGTTAGTCGGTAATATTAGTTTGATCAACAAAGTGGGGGAAAAAATGAAAATGTGACGAACGGGTTAGGGGGCAAGTCTTTGAAACGGAGGACGACGGACGGTAAGTGGTAGGCTGTGGTACGAGCGCGTCAGACGAAAGCTTTTTAGAGGAAGAAGCCGAAGGCAATTGCGTCTTTTTAGAATTAGTGTGAACGGGCCGATTGTAATGTAAGACGGTGTTATGGTAACCTTTACATTTATGGCATTTAAATGTGCTTTTGCATTCTTTTGAGGAGTGCGAATGCGCTAAGAAGCGCGAACAATAGCGGTGAAGGATCGCCATTCGCAGCTTCCGCTTATGGCTCAATTTTAAAAATTTATTGCACGCCCTCAATGAATGTCTACCACTACATACCCTACAATGGCGATTCAAGATTTCGGGATTGCCATTCGAGCTGGAGGTTCCTTTGGTTTGCGACAAAGGTTCGGAAATCGACGGCATGACTGCTGCTAGAGTATCAGCAGCCGGAGGCGGTACACCAACAAGAGACGGTGTATCCTCCTTATCAGCAACGGGTGCAGCCAAAGGGATTGCGACAGAAAGGGGTTCCACTATTTCAATTGCCTCATCATAGTCGTCTAAGATGGCGTCATCAAAAAAGGCGGGTAGTGCGTCCATAGGGCTAGGAAATAACAGATATTAACAGGAGTATTTAATATATTATATTTGTCAGAATTACCAGTTTTGCTATATGTCGTCATATAACCCCATTCGCAGTGCGTATATCGACGACTCTACCGTGACCGTTACTACCCGCATAGGTTTTAACGACGCGACCTAATCTCCACGAAGTTGGAGGTAATTGCTCGTGCCTTATAACGACTTAATCATTAACTTGAATTTTACGTTCCGGATTTTGCCTTTTGTATCTTTTGTGTAAATTAATTAAGTATTCTTCTTTCTACCGTCGGCAAAAATGTTGACAAATAGCTTTAATTTTTCGAAACCGATTAATGATAAAAGAGAGGATTCAGTTCGATGATAATGTTTGAAAACATTCGGTCAAGATTAACCTAGATTTAAGTGTTGAGGAAATTCAGGAAATTCACAATGTATCGACCATCAGAACCTCGACGTGTAGTCTTTCTATAATTTTCCTCACAAATTTGATCAAAAGTTAAAAAAATTTTCCTTTCCGGATTTTCCTCAAGTTCCCAAAATCTGAGAAGATTTCTATTCAGGCAATCCTCTTCAGAAAAATCAACTTTAATCGAATAGACTTGTTCTTAGGAATGACAAATTGGACCAGTAATAATCCAACCGAAAATAGTATTTTGAGCTAATAAGGAGCCCAAAATATCTCGACGAATTTCACCTAAAAGTACTTTAGGGTAAAGATCAGCGCCAAGCAAAAGATCGACAGGTCTGATATAGAAAGTTTTTATCTGATAACCGCTGGTTTGGGCAAATTGTTCCTAAGATGAGAAGGAATTAGAAATGAAGACAAATTGCCCGATATTTTAGATAAAACAAGAGCATTAGTTTCCACTACAATGGATTAATCAATAGGAGAGCAAATTTGAAGAGAACAAAGTTTTCTAGAGGTAGCAGAGACAGCTTTATTAACATCTGAAATTTGAGCATTCGTAGAATGCGTCGAAAGTTTCAAGCGATTTTGCAATCGTTCACAATTGAATGAAGCTTCAGAAGCCGGGTCAATAAGGGCCCGAGCTGGATACGTAGTACTCTGCTGAATAATATTCACCATTGCTGTCCCCAAAAGCACAGTCGTATCTTGTGAGGTATGAAATACCTGCCGATTTAAAGGAGCTGTGGCATTGTTGCTAGTTGACGAAGAGGGGAAAGAATTCATGGGTATGGAGTTTGTAAGTCTAGAGGCCATAACCGGACTCGCACCCGAATTAGAAATTATGATTTTCCCTAGCTGAACTATCAGATTTAGGCAACTCTCGATGCAGCATCGTATGATGACGCTTATTGCAGATGGAACAACTATAACCTATTACAATTTGTAACTTCATGCGCCCTTGAAGGACAATTGAAATAATAATGAAACTTTTTAATGGTAGAATATCTGTCCGCAATCGATAAACTTTTAAAACGATGACAAAATCGTAAAAAGTGGACATGATTTTTACATAAAATGCAAGAGGCATTTGAAGAAGAAGAAGCATTAGAATGATGCGCTTTTATTTTATGTTCAGAAGCCTTTTTGGCAGGTTCTGTCAGAAAGTTGTACAAATATTTCCAGAGACAAGGCCGATTTGTCGTTTACACTCTGTTCCCAAATATTAACAGTATTTGCAGGTTACCGCTGAATGCACATAAAAACTAATATTGGATCTCAGCTTTGAGTAGAAATGTCATAAGTAGGCATAACAGTAAGGCAACCGTTTGTACCGCGTTGTAAAGATTTTAAATTCGCACTAGTTTCCTTATCATAAAAGGGAAGACTGAAAAGCGTTTTGAGTTGATTGCTACCCACATACGAGGATTGTCGTACGCTTCTCTCTAATTTCGCCAAGCTATATCAAAACCCGCATTAGTAAGTGGACATTTTGAAACAATTTCACGCGTCTCACCACTCGTTTTTCGAATAAAATGGCGCAAACGCTCAATATTGCTTAGCGAGAATTATTTATATATACCGCGGTAAAAATATCTCTAAAAGTGGGCCAAGAAAGATAGTCACCCTCGAAAATGTCTGTATCGCACGGCGGCAGTCATATTATGGCAGAAGTTATCAGAAGAATTTTAGTTTACAGCCAGAGACTGCGGCTGACTTCATAAACGCAGTTTGCAATGCAACACTGCAAAGAAAGTCATTTACAAGGCAAAGCAATGTTTTATGGCAGCACTGCTTTGTCAAATAATGAAATGACATTTTAATACATTTATGAACGCGCAAAAGTTTTTTCTTTGCACAGATTAGATTGTTTCGCTTTATTTTAGGATGCATCGACGGAACGCATATTCTGATTTCCCAACCAATCAAAGATGAAATCAGTTATCGTAACCGAAAGGGAACGTATTCAATCATTGCATAAGTAAATAATTTACGTTTTTTAACATGAGCATATTTTTTAATTTGAAATATACTTGTCAGGATATTGTAGAAAGTCGTATGCGATTTATAGACGTATTTATCGGTCATTGCATTATTTTGTCACATTTATTGTTGCCGGATATAATAATGCTTAGTCAAGCCAAGAATCCAAGTCAGTCAATAATAAATTGACTGACCGACAGTCGATGAAATTACTATTAAGCATTGTTACATTTGGTAAATAAAATGACGACACAACATTATATACATTTGTACCAATTTATTATTACCAAACAAAATTTATTTCCGCATACATATTATTACCAAACATAATAATGCTTAACTAGACTAACAAATATAGGTCAATCAATTACTTGACCATTTATAACTAAATCACTACAAAGCATTATTATGGTTGGACAACAACAACAACATAGAATATTTAATTTATAATTATTTTAGTATTAAGCATTTTTTGATCATTATAAAGTATAAAAAGCCCAACAAAATAAATAACTTTCTAGTAATACAGCAAAACTTGTCTTTTTATTACTATCATTATCATCACCTTTCAAGTGCTTGAAGGGATCAAAAGGAATAAAGATTAATGTCAGCACGGATTAATGTGTTCGGGCTGATCAACATTAACTTAATTCCTTCATCAACATAAAAACATATATTATCAATCATTGGTAATATACATTTGGTGACCCCGACGTGATCAAATGTATATTACCAATGATTGATAATATATGTTTTTATGTTGATCAAAAGGAATAAAGATTAATGTCAGCACGGATTAATGTGTTCGGGCTGATCAACATTAACTTAATTCCTTCATCAACATAAAAACATATATTATCAATCATTGGTAATATACATTTGGCGACCCCTAAAAAACACTCTTGACTTTAAGTTTCCCCCCACCAGTGGTAAGGAACTTAAAGCATTCACGAGTGGATTGACCACGCAACAGGATATCCATACAGGACGTCCGCTCAATCATTAAGCAGATCCAGCTATAGCATTAGCAGATCCAGCTTAAACAATCAAATTAATCTACATAAGGCACACGCGACTTCAGTACATCGTTGATAGTTATAATTGCTCAATCAACATTGGGCCACCATTGTCCACAGCGGCCTGGCATTCATCAGAGTTCAGGAGTAATTCAACAAGCAGATCCAGCTATATATTTAGCAGATCCAGCAATAAGCAAGCAGATCCAGCTACAATCTACAAGCAGATCCAGCTACAATTAACAAAGCAGATCCAGCTATAAACTTAGCAGATCCAGCTATAAGCAAACAGGACATTATCAGTCCATATCAATAATCAGGACATATAGCTTCACATCATTAGTTGTGGGACACCTCAAATACTTTATTTCATCAAATACGCAGTCAACAAAATATCCATCTAAGTTAGAAACCATTCGTGAACACATACAATGGAGACTTCAAAACAGTTGTTGGATTCCCTATTACAAACGGGTGAAATTATTCAAGCGATCGTCCGTAACTTTAAAAAGGATTCTGCGGATAGAAAAACAACCGCAGGATACTTCGAAGAACGCTTACGGCGGTTAGAAGACGCCTGGAGTAGATTTGAAGCCCAGGACACAAGCTTGCGTATGCTCGACGAGGTTCAAATGCTTAGAACAGAGCATGAATACTTTACGAGCGAATATTACTCAAAAATTAAGGCCTTAGCAACTACATATGTAGAAATATTCACTACAGAGGCCAATCGGCTACAAACAACTACCCAAACTAAACAAAGGCCATCAGAAACTAAAAATAATGGCGCTCAATAAATGTCTCCGCAACATGCGGCCGATGATCATCAAGGCCTGATTCGGAAGACAAAAATTCGAATGACAGCATTAGAACGATTATTAAGTGGCTTAAATTTTACTGAAGAAGATCAATATTATGAACTAAGAACTAATACGATGATATTTGTGAAAAAATTGAAGATCCAGCAAAGGCCGGTTTTAATATGGATGAATTCTATGCACTGAATGAGACAGTTCAGAATGGGTTAGCCAATCTGTCAGTAGCAGCTGCCACAATAAAGAACACAAATACTGCCCTCAGTGTAACCCAGCCAACATCATTGGCACAAAACTCGTTACCATTACCAAAGGTAACAATTCCAAAATTTGATGGAAATTACTTGAAATGGAGCCAATTCCATGACTTGTTTTCTGAGATGATAGATAAACAACAGATTCCAGCAGTACAAAAAATGTGGTACTTAAAAGCCAATTCACGTTGTCAGATCAGAACTATAATGCTGCTTGGAGAACGCTACAGGAACGTTACAACAACAAAAGACTCCTGGTAGCTAATTTGGTGGACAAAATAATCAGCCAACCAGCAGTGACTTCATCTGAACCATCCATAAAAACTCTGCATGACACCACCAATGAGTGCTTGCTGGCATTGAATAATTTGGGAATTGTAACATCGTCTTGGGATGCAATTCTAATACATATATTGATCAAAAAACTCGACAGACAGACTCATGTCAGGTACATGCAGTCGTTAACTAACCCAAAGGATGTGCCAGTCATACCTGAATTGTTATCGTTCCTGGAATTGCAATTTCAATCTATGGAAGCAATGGCTTCGAAAGAAAAGCCAACATATAAGGCTGTCTCAACAGTAATAACATCCCATGAAAACAATATTAACGCATGCAAGTTGTGCAAGAACAGTGGTCATAAGTTATATAACTGCAACAAATTTCTACAACTGTCAGCAGCAGAGCGACTACGCTGGATACAACAACAGAACCTATGTGTCAACTGCTTCCGAAGTAATCACGCTGCGAAAACCTGCGATGCAAGTAGCTGCAGAAAATGTACGAAAAACACAACACATTACTTCACTTAGAAAAAGTTGACAATAATCAAAGAAGAAACATGTCATCAAATACAAATTCAAGATCAAGAATGTCACATCCAACTACAGAAGTAAAGGCGGCTGCCCCAAACATTGTAGCAGTCACATCAGCAGCAAAAAACGTCGGTGCGGCCCGCCAGGGCTATGTACTATTAGCTACAGCAAAGGTTATAATTACGGCTCCAAATGGTGCCTCAGGGGAATTCAGAGCAGTATTAGATTCTGGATCTCAAGTGAATCTTGTCTCCAATCGACTTTGCCAAAAAATTGTCCACTTTCCCTTCAAGAGCTTCATTACGCATAGACGGGGTTGGCAACATCCAAAAAAGGTCAAATTATTGCATTCATGTCGAAACGAAATCCAGATATCACAGTTTCTCCACAACCTTGGAAGCACATATACTCCCAAACATCATTCCGCCTCAGCCGCATCAACACATCGATATATCTACATGGGAAATTCCGAAACACATCCAATTAGCAGATCCTCATTTCAATCACCAGGGAAAAATAGATATTTTACTCGGTGCAGAATTTTATTACAAATTAACTGAAGCGGGAACAATAAAACTTTGCAAAGGTCTTTCAACACTTCAGAACACTTCACTTGGCTGGATTGTAGGTGGTGCAATCGGACAAAACTCAACTCCCAACCAGCTGTCTGCTCTCACATGTGCAGTATTTGACAACACACCATCGTTAGAAGAAACTATCGAACAACTCTGGAAACTGGACGAAATCAAACCCAGCATCAAAAATCTATCGCCACCAGAAAAGCAATGTGAGTCACATTTTGCTCAAAATGTACATACCAACGATTATGGCCGTTTGGTAGTTAGCCTGCCGTTTCGAGATAATCCAGCAGCATTAGGAGACTCACACGCAACTGCTTATAATAGATTCATGGCGTTAGAACGACGGTTATTAAAAAATGAAGAGGTACGAAGTCAATATATTCAATTTATGCAAGAATATGAGAAATTGGGACACATGCAGAAGATTAACATTGATACAGTATTGAGTCCTAAATATTTCATCCCTCATCACTGTGTCCTCAAACCTGACAGCACAACGACGAAACTGAGAGTAGTATTCGACGCATCGGCAAAAACATCGACAGGTTACTCCTTGAACGACTTAATGTTCACCGGCCCAATCGTCCAAAGTGAACTGTATTCAATTCTGCTTCGTTTTCGTTTGCCCAAATTTGTATTCACCACAGATATTGAAAAGATGTATCGACAAATACTAATTCATCCAGAAGATCAGCAATATCAACTAATCATATGGAGAGAAGACCCAAAGTCGCCTACAAAATACTATAAGCTCAACACAGTTACATACGGGACACGATCAGCACCTTATCTGGCCACAAAATGCTTACAAAAAATCGCTGATGAAAATAGTGAACGGTACCCACTCGGCTCTCAGATGCTGAAAGACAACTTTTATGTAGGTGATGGGCTAGGAGGTTGGGATAATCTTAATATAGCAGTTCAAACTCAAAAGGAACTCATAGAAATCCTAAAGAAACATGGCTTCAATTTGAAAAAATGGTGTGCCAATCATCCGAAACTACTTGGCAATATCCCAATCGGAAATCAAGAAGTAAATTTAGACTTTGACGACCAGAATGTCAATACCATCAAAACATTGGGATTATATTGGCAACCGGAAACTGATCACCTGTGCATCAGGGCAAATTTAAAACCAATGCAACTCGTGTCAAAGCGTACAGCCACCTCCGATCTAGCGAGGTTATTCGACCCTCTTGGTTTACTAGCACCTGTGGTTGTCAAGGCAAAGATATTCATCCAACAATTATGGGAATTAAAATTGGATTGGGATGAGACACTTCCTGCGGATCTTTATTCCACTTGGAACACCTTTAGGAATGACTTGGACAATATGAAAATTCCACGACACATCTTCAAAGGGGAAATTCCAGCTAACACTCAACTTCACATATTTGCAGATGCATCTGAAAAGGCCTTTGGTGCAGTTGCATACATCCGTGCCAGGCTTAGAGATGGACGAATCATCGTACAATTATTGTGCGCAAAAACACGGGTCGCTCCATTAAAGCGACAGACGTTGCCTCGTCTAGAATTATGTGCCGCAGTACTAGCCGCTCAACTTGCACATAAAATAAAAACTGATATTCAAGTAAAAAATCAACCCACGTTTTTATGGACTGATTCTGAAATTGTGCTATCTTGGATAAATACAAAATCAAGTCTGTATCAAACCTTTGTAGCCAATCGAGTTGCCACAATCCAGTCACTAACATTAACTGACCAATGGCGTCATGTTGGATCAAAACACAATCCAGCTGACGTACTATCTAGAGGGCTATCAGCATCCAAACTTTTCGAATGTAATCTATGGTTTTATGGACCACTTTTTCTCCATGGAAGAGAAGAATTGTGGCCTCCTAAATTCTCACAACCAATTTCCAATGACATCGAAAAAAGGAAAGTGACTCCTATCGTAGCGATTACAGTGTTGAATGATGATTTTATCTACAAAATCCCTCAAAAAAAAACTCCTTCAACAAATTGCAAAGGAAAATGGGATATGTCATCAGATTTGTCAATAATGCAAGGTTACCGAAACATCAACGTCCATCACACAAGGCGCTCTTAGCAAATGAGTTGAAACATGCTCTTTTCGCCATCATGAAAGCGATTCAGTTATCCGACTTCACACCTGAACTCAAACAATTGAAGAAATATAATCATGTCGACAAAAATAGCGCCATCAGCAGCTTATCCCCATTCATCGATGATAAGGGTATTCTACGAGTTGGAGGCCGATTGGAATCATCAACATTACCGAATGATGCAAAACATCCAATGTTACTATCATATAATGACCCAATCGCAAAACTATTATTCATAAAAAATCATATTGAAAATAAACATTGTGGTCCTCAGGCATTATTGAGCATAATGAGACAACGATTCTGGCCAATTAAAGACCTGTACTAAAGCTAGACCACAATTATGTCAACAACTCATGGGTAACCTACCGCAAACCAGAGTAACACCTTCACGACCTTTTATCAATGCAGGTGTGGACTACTGCGGGCCGTTCTGGATCCATTACAAGATAAAGGGTAAAAGACCAACTAAAGCTTATATAGCTGTTGCTTCGCCACAAAGGCGGTGCACTGACCTATCAACAGAGGCATTCATCGGTGCCTTAAAAAGATTCATTGGTAGACGAGGTCGCTGTCAAAACATATACTCTGATAACGCCACAAATTTTGTTGGTGCCAAAAATCAATTGTCGGAACTAATGCGGACCATATATTCAGAGAAGGGACAAGATGAGATCATTTCTGCTTCCAGCTCCAAGGGAATTAACTTTCATTTCATTCCTCCAAGAGCACCTCACTTCGGAGGGTTATGGGAAGCTGCTGTAAAATCAGCAAAACATCTGCTACTTCGGAGCGTTGCTACAGCATCATAACGTATGAAGAGCTTGAAACAGTCATCGTGGAGATTGAGGCAATACTGAATTCACGTCTATTAACCCCAATGTCGAGTGATCCTTCTGACCTAACAGCATTAACGCCAGGACATTTACTAGTAGGAGAAGCACTTACTTCCCAAATAGACAGCCAAGCAGGCTCATCAAGACATACACTATCATCGCGCTGGGAACAAGTCTCCAATTTAAGACACAAATTTTGGAAACAAAGGTCAAATGAATATCTGAATGAACTCCAACAACGACACAAATGGAAAACTCAGTGCGTCAATCTCAAGGCAGGAGACATGGTTATCGTAAAGGAAGATAACGTTCCAGTGATGCAGTGGCCATTAGGCCGAATCATTAACGTGCACCAAGGATCAGATGAATCCACTCGCGTTGTTGATGTAAAAACCTCCAAGGGAATCTTTAAACGTGCAATACACCGACTCGCACGCTTACCCATTGACACCAGTTCAGAATTACCTACGGCTCCAGATGATGACGAACAGAAGGCTAACAGTCCTGACTCAATTAATGAACCCAAGGTTAAGAGAAAGAAATTGGCAACGATTCATCCCTGCCTAACATTGCTCGCATTAATACTTCTACTACCGATAATTTGTGGAAGTTCAGTCGAAAACAAAAAATTTGGATCAAAACTCGGAATTCATTTCGAGGAAGTGGGTACAGTCTCTATTTCAACTACTGAATGGAATCTACCGGTGTACTACGATTTGGCTACCTACTGGTCAGAAACATCTATTCTTGCCAATGGGACAAATTCGTTAAGAACTCTTTGCACCATGATGACCATTGATGACCATTGTCGCAGCGTAATCGATTATTTTGAACACATTGAACGTGATATGCAACTGGACAACCGATTGCTTCGAACTAAAAGAGGAGCATTAGACATAGTCGGCAACGTTGCGCATTCACTATTTGGCATATTGGATTCTGATTATGCTAACCACATGTCCAATACAATAAGTGAAGTCAAGGAAAACGAGTCATTTTTATTGAGATTACTTAAAAACCAAACTACAATTGTTGATTCAACAATTAATATCATGCGACAGTATCAAACCGCATCTAGGACCAGGTTTGAAAAATTAGAGCAGGAAATCAAACTCTATTCAGCAGAAATGGGCAACTTCAACAAAACGTTATTTCAAGTACATCATAATCAACTATTTACCTCTGGAGTCTTACAGCTAACTCTAATTGCAAACAATCTACAGAAAATACAAATGTCAATCCTTGATACTCTTACGGATACACACCATGGAAAAATTAGCCCACTATTACTTACTCCAGAGCAATTGCAAAACGAAGTAAATCAAATCAACCTGCACTCACCACCTTCAGTATATCTTCCTTGACAAGATTTGCTGCAACTCTTTAAACTTATGAAGGTTAAAGGGGGACTTACACGTCAACACGCCATCTTTAAAATCACTATACCATTGGTTGAGCGTGATCAATTCCGAATGTTCTATCTAATTCCTATACCGAATCCAGTAAATAACACCATGATAGTCATCAAGCCATGCACCACATTTCTTGGCACATCAGCATCCCGTCAACAATACATTCGTCTCACAAGATCTGAGCTGAATTCCTGTTACACCATAAAACAAGATGAATTTCTGTGTACTAACATCCAAATCAAATATGAGTACGGCTCCGAAGTATGCGCATGTGAAATAAATTTATTCAACAATAAAACATCACCGACTTGTATTTTGGAAAAAACAACACCCAATGTTAGATGGATACCTTTAAATAAAAACAATCAATGGTTATATACTATGTCATCGTCTTACCGGGCCACAGCAGTATGCGACAAAGAAATAATCCTCTTCTTCTGAAGGGCTCCGGCTTACTCACGCTTGCCCCAGAATGCATCCTAAAACACGATCTCATCATGATGAATGGACGACAAACCATGCCCAGCACATTGAAATCCTCCTACTCCAGTCTAGGCAAGATGTCGGACCTTTCGTTAAAAGAAAACATTCAACATCCCACAGACTACCATCATTCAACTTCAAAAGATCTAGAAGATGCATATGCTAAAAATATAAAAGATCTCACACTTCTACAAAAATCACTGGAAGACCACAAAATCATTGAACTTCCCAACAAATTGAAATCTCATCAGGAGCACAGCTACGCAATCGGATATCTTGCACTATCGTTGAGCGTTGTCACATTAATCGCGGGGGAGAATGTTTATACCCAGCACTGTCAATGATTCACCATCCGTTTTATTTTTGTTCATTGCACTTTACACGAATTAACTGTTTTCAAACACTCACACCATATTACATACATTGCATTATTTTGTCACATTTATTGTTGCCGGATATAATAATGCTTAGTCAAGCCAAGAATCCAAGTCAGTCAATAATAAATTGACTGACCGACAGTCGATGAAATTACTATTAAGCATTGTTACATTTGGTAAATAAAATGACGACACAACACTATATACATTTGTACCAATTTATTATTACCAAACACAATTTATTTCCGCATACTTATTATTACCAAACATAATAATGCTTAACTAGACTAACAAATATAGGTCAATCAATTACATGACCATTTATAACTAAATCACTACAAAGCATTATGGTTGGACAACAACAACAACATAGAATATTTAATTTATAATTATTTTAGTATTAAGCATTTTTTGATCATTATAAAGTATAAAAAGCCCAACAAAATAAACTAGTAATACAGCAAAACTTGTCTTGTTATTACTATCATTATCATCACCTTTCAAGTTTCAAGTGCTTGAAGCGATCAAAAGGGATAAAGATCAATGTCAGCACGGATTAATGTGTTCGGGCTGATCAACATTAACTTAATTCCTTCATCAACATAAAAACATATATTATCAATCATTGGTAATATACAGGGTTCTTAACACCAATTCACTCGAAATACAACACGATTCTGAGTTCAACTAGAGTTGTTGTGGAACAGGCATTTGTCGTTTTAAAAAAGAAGTTTAGAATACTCAAGTACATCGATGTTCAACGTCCATATATGCCAAAATTGATAACAATGGCATGTATGATTATTCATAACATAATAATCGAAAATGAAGGCAATATCGTCGATGAAATAGGAGAAGAAGCACACACTGAACCCCAAATAGTCGAAGAAGCGACTATATCAGAACAAAATCAAAAAGGGATACACTGGCAACGCTATTATCTGCCTAATATATCAACAAAAAAAGTAATTTAAAAGATATAGTTGTTATTTAACACTTTAATGAATTCAATCAATAACAAAAAAGTAAAATATAAAATCAACAATAAACTAATGTTTATACTATCACGTAAAAATAAAAAGGAAATAAAATATTCAGGTATGTATATTTCAGAAATGTAGCGATATGCAAAAGTATTGGCTTCATTGCACAATTGGATTGAATTTTGAAAACAAATTGAAATTAAAATTTGTGAAGCAAAATTCAGAACATTAAATATTTAAATTTAAATACTTTGAAATGCATTCTACTTCAAAGTAGAACGTAGAACATACCTAATTGCCAAGAATTTTCTACAATTCTTTGGAATAAGGTACGAATCTCATTCAATTCAACTAATTTGTTTCTATCGACTGCTAGCTTTTCTGCCTCCATCTCTAGAAGTTTATTTATTACTTTGGCATCTGCTTCAGATTCCTTGTCCAAAAAATCTAAAACATTACATCCCTTTTGTTTTATTACACTTCACGGAGTGGAAGTATCAGAAGAAGATGCATCTGCGTTCAGCATGATAGGGTTATCGGGCGTCAATGGCCCATCACTTAAATCTTCTATTAAGGATTGAAGAGAGCATTCAACCATGTCATTGGGCACTAGAACACTTCCTACGACTACCGAAGACCTCATCCAAAATTTCAAAAAATTCCCAGTTTGTAGAGCTCTCATCAGCTGTATTGTTGCGTTTTTTTATTCGCTTATATGTGCCCATTATGTTTATGAAACATCTTGTGGTTTCATCTTTAGAAAATGGAAATGTGCCGTCCACTTCCTTGATGTCCCGCATTATCTGTTCCCAAATTGTGTTTCTCTTCTTTTTCTTTGAAGCGAAATCTGGCTCATGCCTCAAGCGAACTTCTATCAGTAGCTTCTTCCTTTCGTGGTTCCACTTTTTTTTCACTATGTATACATATACCAAAAATTATAAATAATCGTAAAATTGCAAATTTTAAATAAATAAAAGTTTAACTTACCATAAATCCGCCATTTCTACCATAAATTGAAATTTTTGATGTATTTTTAGTTTTGCCGCCAAGAAAAAGGTAAAAATAAACATATACCAAGCACCAAAGAATCACAAATAAAAACAATACACAAATCTGACAGATGTTTATTATTATTATTATTATATTGTTTTATTGAATTGCTATCACAACAAGAATAAATCTTATAAATTACAGTGATAGCAAGTAACATTTGTAATATTAACATTGAGTTACAGTAAATTTCGAGATTAATAAAAATAAAGTAAATTAGTCATAAAAATTAACATAATAATGAACATAATAAAGTTGACATTTAACATAGATTCAAACAAAAAATTTTTTAAGTTCCTTTTTGAAAAGTAATGCGTTGCTTTGTACTTGGATATATGATGGTAAATTGTTCCAAAGACACGTGGTGTAGTTGAAAAATTGTCTAGTAGACATTAGATATTTGTATTTTTGTGATATCAAATTTCTTCCACGAGGCGATTGTGCAAAAATAATTTTGTTAAAAAGATATTCTGGGTTCTTCAGATAAATAATCTTATGCATCATTAAAAGGCTTTTATATTTTAGTAAATCTTTAAAACTTGTATTATATAACTGGTATGAATATGATGATATACTATCTCGTCTACCTCTGTTGAAAACGTATCTGGCTATATTATTATATGTGACCTCGAGGCGATTAAAGTCAATAGTGTCGCAATTTGCAAATATTTCACACCCGTACAGTAGAACTGGTATTAAATAGGTTTTTGCCAAAAGCATTCTTATTTCAAACGGCGTCGATGATTGCACAGCCCACAAGTTTCTCAACATCCCATGAACTTTACCAGCTGATATATTTATATGGTTAGACCAAGAAAGTTCAGCATTAAATGTGATTCCCAAGTTCGATGATGTTTGAACAAAGTCGATTCTTGAGTTGTTAATATGTAGAAAAATATTGTCATTCAGTCTTTTTTTATTACTTCTTGAAATGAAAATACATTTTGATTTGTCAGGGTTTATACATAAGCCATTTGTACATGCCCATTTATGTATATTATCCAAGTCACTATTAATACAGTCAGAACAATGTTGAACATCTTCTATTCTGCTGCTTAAGTACAACTGTACATCATCAGCATACATTTGTACGCCACAGTAATTCAGAACCTCAGGCAAATCGTTAATATACATTGCGCACTGAAAAGCATTGCCATGCAATAATCAACTTGCGACATCGCCAAAACTAAGTCTACTGTGTTTATGAACACTATGCATTGCAGTGTTGCATTGCAAACTGCATATATGAAGTCAGCCTGTTTCTTAGATTTTGCCTCGGTTTCAAAATTGTGCAATTTCTCGTTGATCATTGCTAAACAATTAAGGCACTCGTTTAATGTGGCCTTGTATTTTGACTCAGCAGCGTCAACATCTTCGGGTTCCCCGTCTTCAGAATTTTCAAGATAACTAAGACAAGTACGGTATGAAGATTTAGCTTGTTCCCATAACAAGTTAATTTCCTTACCGCGTATCTCTAAATTAAAACTCGAATGAAGTTCCTCGCGAATGTCGTTAAACTTAGCTTCGTATTTTATAAGAACATCAGAATCTCTAATAACACATCAAGGGCTGTTTCTGGCATTTTGTCAAAATTTTTTTCAAAAAATATTAATAAAAACTAAAATTTCCAAAAAAAAAAAAAAAAAACACGATAAATCTACTAAAATTTTGATTTCATAAATTAATTTCATTAAAAATGCCAATTGAGAATATAAGAAACAAAAGCTAAATTTGTCGCGACTATACCGGACAGTAGGGTGACAATATGTTGTAAATTAAAAAAAACAACAACAACACGGTACGTATGCAGGCCGATATAAAGCTAGTGTAAGTTGTAAACAAACACAGCTTGTAAGACATTTAAGCAAAAAAATCGTATGCGATTTACATATGTAGATATTGACAAACCTACATAGTCGACGAACTTGTTGAAACTCTAGACAAGTTCGACGACTTCCTAAATAAAATAGGACAAACAAAAGAAATGCTTACTGATAAAAATATATTGTAAAATTAATAAATGTTTGCATAAACAATTTATACATATTGTGAAATAATTAAATAGTAAAACTAAATAAACGCTTACTGCATATGTAAATATTGTAAAATAAATAAATGTTTGTATAAACAATTTATACAATTAAATAATTAAATGCTTAATGAGAACAAATCAATATTGTACACTAAGCAGAAACTACATTGAAGCTAGCCAATAAATAAGTAAAACAAAGATGTAAAAGTTTAGTTTTGGACTTGACTTCTAGTGAAAAACGTTTAATATATAAAGTAAACAGATCTTTTTTAAAAATCCAATTGTTTTAATTAAAAATAAAAGTGGCGCAGTCGGTAGGATCCAAATTCAACACCACAAATAAAACTATAAATGTGCAATGAAGATTTAAAAAGTTAACACCACAAATTGTGCAGTGAACACTTAGAATCAACACCATACATAAAATTATAATAAAGAGAAAAGAAAATATATATATAATTTGTGCAGTGAACACTAATACAGTGAATACCACAACTAGAAAAGAACACAAAATTGGGAAAAATCAGAAAAGACAATAAACGTTTGACAGCAGAAGAATGGAACAGGCTCAAATACCGTCCCACAGTGGCGGCTTTTCCCAAATAGCGTGGTAAAAATCAAAAATTTGATAGAAGCATTCAGTAAAATCAATGAGTGAGTATGATAGAGGATTTCTCACAGATTAAGTTTTAAATTCGGAAAAAAGTTATGGATGATAGAGCTCCCCAAAGTTGGATTTTTTTAGCTTTTAAAAAAAGACGCAAAATTTTATGAAAAATATCCTCTTTCAAATCAAATTGTAGGCTAACTGGTTAACCAATTATAATGCTTATGATGTCGTTTGAAAGGTATTTTTATTTTCTATATGTTATTATGTTATTTGGTCGTTTACTTTTTCTACAGCCTCACTTTTTCAAATATACTATATTTTGGTAGTTTTTTCTACTTTGATAGAATAGAGTTAAAAATGTTTAAATATATTTACTTAGGTATTACCTAAAATGGTTCACTAATACAGTACTCTAACTAGTTAAAGTGAACTTGGCTGCATATACATACTTGCCAGTCTGCACGCAACAACCATAAAGTTGTAACTCAGTGAAAAATTAATCGATTTTAAAGTTATATGGCTTATTATAAAGGTTATAAAATACCAAATATTACCTAATTTTTGCAGATTTTTATATCATTTTTTTTGGTGCTTGATAACAGAAATTTTAATTTTTTTCGTATTTTTGGCAAAAATAAAAACTATAAATTCTGAAAGGAAATGATCATCAAAATATTGTTAATGAATTCAGCTACCTGTATTATTTTTAAGCGGCCCAAAATTTTCAGTGTTCAAATTCTGTTAATGAATTTATTGTAATAAATAATTAAGCACAGTAAATAAAACGCGTGTGACCTGTTTAATTAGCAAAACACAAGTGAGATATTTATTTCTCGGATGTAACAGACATGTCAAAATACTAGATAGTGTACATGGTTGTAACAGATATGTCAAATACTAAGTTTACAGGGTTGCAGATAGCAATAATAACTGTTCGTATTATTTCAACATCTCCACTGAACAAGTATTCCGTATAGTTGTTTTCTGCTCTTTGCTTACAATAAAATTATTTGATTCTCAAATATTAGTATATAGGTACATTGTTGCCATTATATTAAATATTGAAAACCAAAATCATTTCAAATTTAAGATCAAAAAAACTTATGACTACATAGTATAGAGATTAAATTAATAGACATTTATATTTTAAAATATTCCAAATTCATTGTCTTGTCAGCGTCGTTTGTTGGACACATGTCCGCAGTTAATTTCTGGTTTAAATCGATTGACGTGGAAATTTTATTACACTGATCCATGCCAAACCTTGCAAGAACTTCAGTAATATATTGGCTCTGATCAATTTTGATTGTATTCTCCTTCTTGTCAATTGTGATGCGCATGCCCAAGATTGATGCGGCTTGACCCATATCTTTCATTTTGAACTTTGTGGACAGTGCGAATTTAACATCGTTAATTATATTCATGTCATTTTCAAATATTAATACGTCATCAACATAAATTGCCAATATGAGCATTTTATTTTTATCTTAATGATAATATATGCATTGGTCGACATTGCTGCGCTTTAGACCAAAATTCAGCAGCACATTATTCAGCTCTTCATTCCAGACGCGACTTGATTGTTTTAAGCCGTACAGCGACCTTTTCAGTTGGCACACTAAACCGGAGCCATCATCAAATCCAATCGGTTGCGTCATGAAGATTTCTTCTAGCAGCTTAGCGTTTAGAAATGCTGTCACTGCATCCATTTGATGTATCAACAAATTATATTTTGCGGCTACAAGACGGGCCTTGTGACGAACAGCAACACCAGCAGCGTTTATTTTGGTTTTGAAAACCCATTTTAAAGATATGGCTTTCTTTCCGGCTAGCAATTTTGACAATGTCCACGTTTTGTTCAGCATCAGCGAATCGTACTCTTCTTTCATAGCAGATTTCCAAAAACCTGCATCTGGCGATGAAAGTGCCTCGTTTACAGTTGTTGGATCACTCGATACAAATTCAATTGCGCAAAAATTGTAAGCCGGTTTTTATATGTTTAAAATTCGCTCTGATCGCCAAATTTCGCCTTCCATGAGTGTAACATTTTCATCGGGTGTAAACGTAGCATCATGAACTTCGTCGGGAACAACTGCAATTCTTCTACAGCTGCTCCCTCAGAATTGGCTATGCTGCTACACTCGACGTCATTGTCTTCAGAGACATTTACGGTAAACGATGGCTCTTTTTTATCGATCACCTTATCTTCTACTTCCAAAAATACGACATCGCGGCTAACAATAATTTTTTTCGTCTGAGGATTGAACAATCTATGGCCTTTTGTCTGTCCACAGTAGCTAACAAGTATGCACTCAGTCGATTTCGGAGCAAATTTCGAACGTTTTTCTTTTGGCACATCTACCATTGCCTTACAACCGAAGATTCGAATGTGTTTCAGGTTGGGTTTTTTGTTAGACCAAATTTCTTCAGGGCTACACACATTGTTTCTTGTCGGCATATGGTTCAATAAATACGCTGCAGTCACCACTGCTTCTGCCCAAAATTTTTCACTTAGTCCCGAATCGATTAGCATACAGCGTACCCTATCAGCAATAGTGCGGTTCATCCGCTCAGCAACACCGTTTTGTTCTGGTGTATACGGGCACGTTTTTTGATGTAAAATACCATAGTTTGTTCTGAATTGTTCAAAGGCTTTATTGATATACTCAGTTCCGTTATCGGAACGCCACACTTTAATTTTTCGACCACATTGCTTTTCAACAAGATTTTGAAATTTAATAAATTCATTCAGCACTTCTGATTTTTGTATTATAGGTACAGCAAATACCTTGCGTGAGCAATCGTCTACAAATGTCAATATAAAACGTGCGCCCGAAAATGATTTTACACTGATCGGTCCAATAACATCTGAGTGTATTAAATCAAGAACAGATTCCGCTCGTTTTCCAGCATCTTTAAATGACGATCTGCTTTGCTTGCCTCTTACACAAATTACGCACTGATTTTTCTTTGATTCACAAAAGTCTATACCATCGCATGCATTTTTTACTGCACATAAATTTTCATGGCATATGTGGCCAAGTCTACGATGCCAAAGTTCACAGTTTATGGTAGCCAATGCACGTTCATGGCGCTCAGGCATTTCAGTAGAATTGCAATTCAGACGATACAAATCGTCAACTACACTAGCGCTTGCTAAAATTTCATTGTTATTATTGAAAATTTTGCAAAATATCTTTCTCAAAAATCACTTTATTGCCATTTTTGTCATTTGCCGCACAGAAAGAAGATTTGTGCAAAGTTCGGGTACATACTCAACATTTTTAACGATCGCATTGACATTTTTACCGTTTGGTTTTGTATTTACCGACATTTTTACATCACCTGCACATTGAACTGAGATTTTGTTTTTGTTCGCCACGATTATATCCTTATTTGGCACTATTTTTTTTTATTAAATAAAATGTTTGAGTCTTTTGTCATGTGAGACGTCGCGCCCGAGTCTATGTACCAATCGGTGACTCCGTTTTTATTTACAAGCAGCGAAGCATATAACGCATTGTACTCTCTTTTATTATAATCTTTTGCACCCTCATTCTGTTCTCTTCTTTTTTTATTTGGACAAAATTTGCTAATGTGCCCAACCTGTTTACATGAATGACAATGAAATTTTTTTTTGTTAGGCTTTGATGAATTATTTTTTAAGTACAAGGCATTGCCTTCACCTTTAACATCAAATTTTGCATCTTGCAATAATAAAGTCTTGACTCCATCAACGGTGAGATCAGTAGCAGAGTTCTCCACTGCTGAAACCAGCGCTCGAAACTCATCCGGCAAGCCAGCCACCATTAACGAGGCCGTCAACTCATCGTTAATATTTAGCCCGGCACTCTGAGCTTTAAGTGACGTCATCAACATGCGATTAACATAATCGGACATGGACTCACAGTCCGAAAGATTTACTTGGACCAATTGTTTTAACAATTCAACCTTGCGCGTCAGACCTTTGTCCTCATAGGCTGCCAGTATTGCTGTCCAAGCTTCATTCGCTTATTTAGCAGTTGCTATATGCGCAAAATTATTAGGCTCTATCATCAGTGTTAATTCCGCCAGCGCACGTTCATCGGCATCCACTTCTTTTTCAGTAACCTTATCGGTCAGCGGCTTTTCAACGGTCTTCCAACAATGTTTGATCACCAGATAGGATTTCGCGTGTCGCTTCCAAACATAGAAGTTTTCGCGGCCACGTAATTTCTCGAACGGGAACATATTTGATGAGGACGACATTGTAATCCCGCAACAAAAAAAAAAATAGGGAAATCGAACGCAATCTCAGCGATCCGCGGAATTTTTTGCTCGTAACTAACACAACGCAGTTTTAAACGTTTTTAATAAAAGTATTTCGCGACATATAGGCCCATAACCTATTGTAATAAATAATTAAGCACAGTAAAAAAAACGCGTGTGACCTGTTTAATTAGCAAAACACAAGAGATATTTATTTATCGGATGTAACAGACATGTCAAAATACAAGGTAGTGTACATGGTTGTAACAGATATGTCAAATACTAAGTTTACAGAGTTGCAGATTGCAATAATAATTGTTCGTATTATTTCAACAGAATTCAATATAATAAGAAATTTGCAACAGCCGAATTACTGGGGTCGACAATAATATTATAAAAAGTTGGCAGTTATCCTAAATGTTATAAACTCTAGAGAAATGGTAAATGGCCCAAAGTTTGATGATTATGCATCAAAAACTGCCCAACTTTTGGCTCAAATGCACTATGAGAAGCAACTTACTCCTAGGGTACACAAGATTTTGGCTCATGGTAAAAATTTAATTGAATATCAATGCTTACCAATTGGAGAGTTGCCAGAAGAAGCCCTGGAATGCAAAAACAGACTACAAAAAATTTAGATACACGAATATTTGCAAGATTTCACGGATTAGACAGAATGAGGACCTTTTCAATATGTTGGCGGCCTCTTCAGACCCACTAATTTCATCACGAAGGCATGTAAAATCTCGAAAGGATTTGGAAGAACATAATTATAGTTCCAATATGTTAAGTCTATTAGATATCGCTCTCAATGTTAATGACTATTTTAAGGAGAACTAACAATAAAAAAAATTATACTAGTTTTAAAATATATATACTAAATAACATAATATCTTTAGCATTAATATATTAATATTAAAAATATTTCAATTATCTGTAATATTAATAAAATATTTGATATTAGTTTAACATGTTATATTAAAGTGGTATTTTTTTCTAGACTTTCGGATTTAAACAATATGTATTGTGAAATTAAGTGCTTTGAGTGGGTTATTAATAAAATTTCATTGCAAAATTTAGAATTTTGAGAACTTTGGGTGTTTTTCTTTATAACAAAAAATCGGGAAAATAGGTCCGAAAGTAGCCGTTTTCATTAAAATTTTAGTATTTTTTGCACTATATTTGTAAATTTTTTATATATAATACAGAAATTAGCAAATTTGGCATCTTTTGTGGCATTTTAATCAAATTTTGAAGATTTTTCAAAGATTTTTTATAGATCTCGTCACTGGCCTAATAAACCCTTATGATTCAAATTTCTTCGCAATAGAATAACATTTGCTACATTCAGTGGCATTAAAACCAATTTTTAAGGAAATTTTGTATGGGGATTAGCTCCAAACATGGGCCGATTCCAATAAATTTAAGCAGGGTTCGTCTTTGGGTCAAAAACATTTTTAAGTTCCAAATTTCAGCACATTATCTTTATATATGCAACATGTAATTAGCACCAAAATAATATTGAACTTTGATAGGATTATTGAAGCCCCCTGTGGCCCTAGTAATCATCAATCTGCCGACACCAGACAACTGGCAACTCATAAAGGAAACCCTGAAGTTAAGATACAGACCCAACATTGAAATATATAAATATATAAATTAATAGCCAATCTTAAGGTAAATTCGGTGAGTGAACTTATAGTAAGGATACAAAAAAATAAATATAAATCTGACGAATTAAGTGTATATTATAGAGGTGAACATTATATAGAGCTCTCGAATGTGGACAGATTACTTGGGAACACAGTTAAAGAAATGACACAGGAAACATTACTGAAGAGACGCATATTAGTGACATTTTGAAAATTCTAACTAAATGAAGGTTTGAGGATACTTGCATAAGGCCAGAATACAGAAAATTTAGGGAAGGACATATTATAGACAATGGCCAAACAGTACAGGTTAAAGAGTTAATCAGAATATGAACCAAAACCATAAGTATTATGATAGACTTAATAACACAAGGCAACAAAAAAGAAAAAATTTAATGCCGAACAAAAACCACTATACAATTTTGATGTATTGTGGTTCCAGTAGTACAAATATGGTCCAAATTTTAAATTCTATGGAGAAGTTTTTTTTTTTTTTTTTAATTTTTAAGTAAAATTAAAATTTTTTTTAGACGTTTCTCCACATAACTAATGATAACTTCAAAAGGGTTAGTCCGATAATATTGAAATAAATGTAGAAAAATTCAGACTTACATAAACTTTAATCTGTCTATATATTTAATCGGCTCAGTAGTTTCGGAGTTATAATAAATAATTGAAGCAAAAAATATATTTTTTACGTGAAAATATCAAATTTTTTTTTGTTTTAAAATAAACATAAAAAATCGAAAACTTGAAAAATTGTTCTGATTTATTGCTTTTTCGCAAAGACACATGTAATAGGAATAAAATTAGATATCGATCGTGAAAATCGATTACTTCTTTTCGAATTTATTCACAATTAAGTGAATTCGCTCATTTTCACAAAAAAATTTTTATTCAGAATTAATTGAAGGTGTCGCATTTTACAAGCACTGTCATTATCTCTTTAGTTTCCATAATAATGACTAAATAATATTTTGTTATTGAATGGATTTAAAAACTCTTCGTCGATATTCTATAGAAAATGGTATAATAAAAATGCAGAACATAGAAAGTAGGTGCATTTTACGACACGGATTTTGGCAAACCCCCTTTACATTTACAAAATTATTTGGAAAAACGTTTATGACATTTTTATGATTCTCAGAACTAAAAAAAATAAGTAATAAACAAAAGGTTATTTGATTTTTATGATTGCGGTAGCAAAGAAATAAACGCTCATAATTTTTCGTGGACGCTGAATTGCTGTTTCTGTTCATTTATGATACCTAATCCGTTTAAAGTCAATTAAGCGTAAAGTGCACTTTTTTATGACGTGTGGTTTTCCGTTGGCTACCTGTAACGGAATTTTGCACACACAAACTGTACCCATAAAAAGGGTTATCCCAAATTATAGTATCGTATCATAAAACAGGTCCATAGATATGGCACACTTGGAAATCGCGCTCAGTATTAATAAGAACTGATTGAGCCGTTTCATTTCATTCAAGAAGTGTTTGCGATAACGGAAATATCATTTTATCCCTACATAAAGATTAGAGTCATTCAGCTTACAAGTTAAAAATAATTTTCACGTATTAATAAAAATGAGCAAGAAAGCCAGAACATTTGTTTGTAAATACAATCCGGATTTATTTTGTTATGTGTGCGGCCAATATATCACCGGGAAAAAAGTGAAATTCTATCCTTCATTGCGAAAGTTATTTCAAGATTGCTATAATGTATATCCGCACAATTTGAACCAGCATTGGACACCGAGTACTATATGCCTTTCATGTCGAATGAATTTATCTGTGACGTCGTCTAACGCAAAGTAAGTATAGGTTAATAGATTTGGAATATTTTGTACTTACAGTAATTCTTAATTATATTTTGAATTCTTCTTATTCCTTATTTCAAATTTTTTTCATTTTACAGACGACACTTGGAAATTTCGACGCCTATGGTATGGAGAGAAACAGCGAGCCACGAATCCGATTGTTATTTTTGTTTAAGTACAAAAAGCGGTTTCGGAAAACACATGCGATGGTCATACCCCACGAAGTCTGCTGATGGGTTTGAACTTGCAGTTCTACATTCACAAGAAGTGCATATGCTAAAGGTCAGGGTGCAATCTGTAGTCAAGTACATTCATCATCACCAGGACACTCAACCTCAAGTATCTGTTACCAATCAGATAGTTCAGATTATAAAACTATTGTTTTTAAATGAAACACTAGGTTACGATGCTGAATCACAACTGTCTTGTTTATTCTTTTGTTTTTCTCTTTATACATTTCAAGTACATACTTATGTGTTAATTGCTAAGATGGTGATCTATATTACAGTAACATATTAACATATGTTCGTATGACACTTATATTACAGGGTATGGCACTACACCTCCCTTTTTTTAAATTAAATTTCGATAATTTTTACTATTTTATTTATTCATTTTTATAATTTTTTTTTAAATATTTCATTGATTGGTAGGTATACCTCCCTTTTTTTTATATATATATAATATAATTAAAGTAAAATGAGAGTATATAATGAAAGTAAATGTTGGTTTAAAAGTTTGTTACAAGTCTTTAGTTTTTAATATTAAATTAAAAAATTACAATTATTTATTTCCAAGATTTTCTAATTCTGTTCTTGTGTACTGCTTTTGTTTTTTTGTTAATTGATTATAAATTGTTACATTAACACCATCTATATTTTTCACAACATATGGGCCATCGTAAATGCTTCTGTGTTTCTCGTATGGTTCTTTCTGTAATAAAACACTATCGTTAACTTGTAAGGTTATTGGTTTTGAAAATTTGTCAAAAAAATCTTTGTTCCTTTTTTTGTGTTTCTCTATTAGTTGTTTAGCTAGTATATGGGTTTTTTTGCAGTCTATATTTTACTTCTGTGCTGTAATTGTCCAAATTGTACAGTGGATCTAATTTTGAGGGTGTTTCATTTGGCATTAAGGCGTTTTTACCAAAAACTAGTTCAAATGGTGTCAATTTGTTATCAAAAACTGTGTTAGATGTAGTGTTATGATAGAATGTGAAGTACTTCAGATACGTATCCCAATCTGACATATTTTCATTTAAATACGCTCGAATATATTCATTAAAAACGCGATGATTCCGTTCTATTGAACCTATGCTTTGGTGGTGATAAGCTGTTGAAAAATTTATTTCAATTTTAAGGAACTTACATAGTTCAGTAAAAACTTCATTTTTAAACTCTGTTCCTTGATCTGATTTTATCGTATTAATTTTCCCATATATTAAAATAAAGTTTTCAAATATAGCTCGGGCCACAGTTTGTGCTGATTTATCCGGTATGGATACAGTAACTAAATACTTGGATAGATCGCACATCAATGTTATGGCGTATTTGGTTCCGTACGTAGATTGGGGTAATGGAGCAATAGTATCCAAAATTATTATATCGAACAAGTTTTTCGATATTAGTGGGTTTCACCTTGTTCAAATTACATTTAGGACAGTTTTTAACAAATTGTGCTATATCTTTTGTCATCTGTTTCCAATAATATTTTGTTCGAATTTTTGCGTATAATTTTTTGATTGTTATCGTTTTTGAATTTTTGTAATTTGCAATTTGTAATAACAGTTATTCTTTGTACATATGTATCATTTGTGTATCAGAAATTGTTTTTTTTTTCAACTGTTTTTTTTTTTTATATTACAATAATTTATAAAACTAATGTTTCTAGCACTTTTTTTTTGTTTTAAAGTTCAAAACTCAGTTGAATTGGAAGAGAAGTTTGAAGGTATTTACTAATGCTTCCAAGAAAATATTCACACTATAATGGGCAGATATGTTTTAGTCGAATAATAAATGTATTTTAACACTTTTGTTTTTTCTTCAATAATTTCCAAAATTAGTATATGTATGTATGTACCTATGTGTTTGTTGTTTTTTTTTTCGGTAAATTATTGTTAGTTTTATTTTCCAAGGTTATGACTGTAAAATTTGTTGTAATTTTGTTTGATATATGTTTTGTAAGGTGCCATGTAATTAGTAAATATGAAGATTTTTGTTCAATATGTTAATTTATTTGTTGTTCTATTTTAACTTTAATATTTTTGTGACATTTTCTTTGTTAATGTGCGATTTTTTTTATATATATATTGTTATTTGTACTTTTTCCTCTCACGATTTCACGAAATTTCCAATTTTTTAACACAGAATGTTTTTATTAAATACCCCAATATATTTTCTCATTATCACAATTATTGAATAGCGGGATTTTTCAACTTTGGCTTCACCTGTCACGGTCGCCATATAAAACTATTGTTTTTAAATGAAACACTAGGTTACGATGCTGAATCACAACTGTCTTGTTTATTCTTTTGTTTTTCTCTTTATACATTTCAAGTACATACTTATGTGTTAATTGCTAAGATGGTGATCTATATTACAGTAACATATTAACATATGTTCGTATGACACTTATATTACAGGGTGTGGCACTACAAGATCCATCACTACCATCTACATCTGGATATGACGAGTTCATCCCACACAAACATTTCTCGCCGAGACCATGGAATCAAGACCAACTTAGTGATGTAATTAGAGACCTTGGATTGTCGAAAAGATCTTCTGAATTACTTGCGTCCCGGATGAAAGAAACAGGTCTCATAACTGAAGAAACTAGAGTTTCGTATTACCGTACTCGAGAAAAAGCCTTACATCATTATTTTGCTGAAGAGGATGAATTTGTGTACTGCACCGATATTTCTGGTTTGATGACTGCCATGGGCTTACAGAAATACGATTCAAACGAATGGCGTTTATTTATCGACTCATCAAAACGCAGCTTGAAGTGTGTCCTTTTGCATAATGGAAATAAATTTCACTCCTTGCCGATCGCACATTCAACCAAAGTAAAAGAAGAATACTCTGTAATTGCATTGGTCATGAAGAAGATTAAGTATGATGAACATAAGTGGATAATTTGTGTTGATCTTAAGATGGTAAATTTTCTCTTAGGTCAACAAAGTGGCCAAATATCCTTGTTTTATATGTTTATGGGACAGCAGAGCTAAATCAGAACATTGGAAGAGTAAACAATGGCCTTCTAGAGAAATACTGGTTCCAGGTATGCCAAATGTTATAAATGTGGCTCTAGTGCCCCGAGATCGCATCATATTACCCCCTCTTCACATTAAACTGGGTCTGATGAAACAATATGTTAAAGCAGTTAACAAAGATAGTGAATGTTTCCAGTATATTTCAAGGAAGTTTCCAAATCTGAGTATGGAAAAGCTAAAAGCAGGCATATTTGACGTCCAACAAATTCGCAAATGGGTGAACGATACTGATTTTGGCAGTTCCATGTCAGAAATTGAGAAGAATGTATGGGTTATTCAAAATTTCTTAGGAAATAACAAGGGTGATGATTACGTTGCGCACGTTGAAGAGATTTTATCTCACTTCCATCGACTTGGATGTACCATGAGCATCAAAGTACACTACCTACACAGTCACTTAAATCGTTTTCCTGGAAACCTAGGAGACTTGAGCGAGGAACAGGGCGAACGATTTCACCCAGATATGCGAACAATTGAGGAACGATACCGGGGTCGCTGGGATGCACACATGATGGCTGATTTTTGCTGGAGTATTCAGAGTAACACTTCGTCATTCAACAATAATAGAAAATCGTATAAAAGAAAATTCCGGAGTTTGTAGTTTATAATTATAAATCTTTTAATAATAAATCTTATATAATATAATACATTTAAATAATAAAATGTAAATTTTAGTAAAATATAAAGTGTTTTTAAAATTCAATCTACCGAAAGAACATTAACAGCTCATTTTTATGTATATCAAACAAAAAACAAAAATTTAGTGAAAATGAGCCAATTCACTTAATTGTGAATAAATTCGAAAAGAACCAATCGATTTTCACGATCGATATCTCATTTTGTTCCTATTACATGTGGCTTTTCAAAAAAGCAATAAATCAGAACAATTTTTGCAGTTTTCGATTTTTTATGATTTTTTTAAAACAAAAAAATTTGATATATTCACGTAAAAAATATATTTTTTGCTTCAATTATTTATTATAACTCTGAAACTACTGAGCCGATTGAAACTAAATATATAGACAGACTAAAGGCTATGTAAGTCTGCATTTTTTAAATTTATTTTAATATTATCGGACTAACCCTTTTGAAGTTATCATTAGTTATGTGGAGAAACGTCAAAAAAATTTTAATTTTACTTAAAAATTAAAAAAAAAAAAACTTCTCCATAGAATTTAAAATTTTGATCATTTTTGTACTTAGGTAGCCATGGTGCATCAAATCTATACAGTGGTTCGGCATTTTTGCTGTTGACCTGTGTAATAGACAAAACTATTAGGGAAAAAATCCACAATTTAATCAGGATATGAATAATAATTTTAATAATAACTTTAACAATTCGGGACGTTATAAGGCCCAGATCAATAGGGATAATAATATGTCAAGTCAATTCAGGAATTTTGCACAGGTAGGAAACCCTAGGCCAAAGTCCGGCCAATATCGCTGGAATCAACCTAGGTAAGACCGAGTTGAAAAGATGGAAGTAGATAATATAGAAAGAATTTATAACAATCCTCGAGCGGCAGGACACCTTAATCATAACTTTATTCAAAATCGCTTAAACTCTGATTAGCAAAGCCCAGAAGGACCTGAAATATATTATGGAGAAGAAATTAATAATACAGCATTTTTTACGAAGCAGCCTCTGAATGCCTGCCAAAGATAATACTAAAGGTTAATAATAAAAAATACATACATAGCATTATTAGATACAGGAGATAGGCTTAGCTTAATTAGCTTAATTGTTGGGCGATTTCTAATGGACTTTGCTTAAATCCAAATAAATCTAAATGCATAGTGATACACAAAAGGACTATAAACCCACTTATTGATATGGAAATATCAATAAATAATCAAGAATTTAGATAGTTTCAACAGCTAGAAATCTTTGATTGGTCTTCAACAGGAACTTACATTGGTCAAGCCATATCAATATGCTTGTTGCACAATCATACGTTAAACTAAGGACCCTATGAGCAACGCAATTCTTTACACCATTAAGAGTAAGAACACTATTGGCAAAGGCTTACCTTATTCCAACACTAACTTATGGATGCGAACTGTTTGCGAATTGCGATTCAATCAGCAAAAAAAAACTTGAAATACTTTACAACAATATCGTTAGGTATGTGTATGGTTTAAGGAAATTTGAACACATATCGTCCTTCTCGAAAATCCTGTACGGAGTATCACTTGAAAACATACTAAATATTAGAGTACTAATTTTTCTTCATAAGATAATATATACTGGAAAGCCACAATACTTATGCAATCATATACGATTTGCCAAATCAAACAGAGGTAAAAAATTAATTATTCCTAAACATCGATGCCTAGTATCAGAATGGCACTTTTTCATAAATGCTGTACGTCTTTGGAATAGCCTTCCACCTATTATTCAACTTAATAGCAAAGCAATACATTTCAAAAAATCCTTATTTAAATACTTTGCCTTAACCTAAACTTTTTAAAGGTATTTCTTTATTGTATGCTTATTTTTTTAAATTTTTCTCTCTCTTTTTTTGTAATTTTTAATAATTTTCAATTTAAAAATTTTTTTTAATATTCTATGTCATATTTTATTAATGTCATAATTTTAAAAATTCTTATGTTAAAATATTATTTATATTAATTTTTATATGTATTAGTTACAATTTTATTTAATTTAAATTGGCTAAACATGTTTGTACACTACTAAAATCCTGTACTGTAATTATAAGACTTAGTCTTGTTGTGCAGGGAATCATTAAATTTAATAAATAAATAAATAAATGGATGATTTCAAGAAAATTAAATTGAGAAGTCCAATAACATTTTGTACATTAAAAAACATAAAATTAATTATGAGGTACATACAGACGGACCAGACGAATTCAATTTACCTAACAACGCAAGGGTTTGTTGGAAAGTCACACCGTTAAGAGGTAGAATGTATGATTTTATAATAGGTATTGATATATTAAATTTCTTAAATGCGCATATAAATATTGAAAAAGGGGAAATAACACTTAACGGAAAATTGTGTAATTTTTTAAATAAACCGTATGATTTTAACCATATTTGTACCCCCGAAACTAGTGAATTGGATTTAGAAAGACTTTCATTAGATCATTTAAATGAGGAAGAGCAAATTATAAAACTATTGAAGAGATATAACAGACTACTATTTAAAGAAGGCGACATATTAACCAACACCACAGAAATCCAGCACGAAATAAAAACTAGGACACAAAAACAAATCAATTCAAAATTGTATAGATACACACCTCAAAATGAAATGGAGGTTAGAAAGCAAATCAAAGACATGAAAGGACTGGGTATTATTCAAAAGAACTACTCAAAATATTCAAGTCCTTTAATAGTAATACCAAAGAAGATAGACAACTCAGACGAAAAGAAATATCGAATAGTAATAGACTACAGAAAGTTAAATGAAGTTACCATAGATGATATCATTTCCCGAATATTGATTCAATATTTGATAAGCTGGGAAGAGCTCAGTATTTTACTACTCTAGACCATCAAATATTAGTTAAAAAGAGAAGATAGAGAAAAAACGGCATTTGTCACCCCACACGGGTTATAGGAATTTGTGAGAATGTCATTCGGCCTGAAAATGCCCCGACAATCTTCCAAAGGTTGATGAACGAAATTTTAAGAAACTACATTAATAAAAATTGCGTCGTGTATTTGGACGATATTTTGATATTTAGCACCTCCTTAACTGAACATATTAAAACTATAGGAGACATTTTCAAAGTCCTCGAAAGTAAAAATTTAAAAATACAAATAGACAAGTGTAATTTTTTAAAAAAGGAAACTGAATTCTTAGGACACATATTGAGGAAAGATGGCAGGAAGCCAAATCCAGACAAAATTAAAATAATTAAAAATTTAGGATTACCAAAAACTGAGGAACAGATAAAAGTTTTTTGGGACTAATGGGCTAGCTCAGCTAATTACGAAATTTTTAGAGAAAGATACAAGAATTAATATGAAAGATCCAACTTACGTTGAAGCCTTCGAGAAGTTAAAAACAATAATCAGTACGTTATCCCGACTTCGAAAAACAATTTACATTGACGACTGATGCATCTAATTACGCGATTTGTGCAGTACTATCACAAGAAGGGCACCCGGTGTGATACGCTTTAAGAACCCTAAACAACCACGAAAGAAACTATTCTGCGACTGACAAGGAATTTTTAGCAATAGTGTGGAGCGTTAACTTTTTTAGACCCTACATTTACGACAAAATGCTCACCGAACACCAGCCAATCAAGTATTTTCACTCCAAATATAGAGCAAAAGACATGTCACCCATGCACCAACGATGGTTACTAAAATTAGGAGAATATCAATTTCAGATTGAGTATCTAAAGGGCAGAGAAAATAAAGTGGAAGTAGAATTGAAAATAGTGAGGGCCCTATTTCAGAAAATACCAGTACTGGGAATACCAGTAATGGGAATACCAGTATCTTAAAATCCTTTTCAGTTAATAATATAGAAGATGACATAACAATGGCAACAGTACATTCACCCGACGAGGAATTAAGTGATAATTTTTTTATAAAAGAAGAAATTGTGAATAAGTATAAAACACAAATAATTCTTACAAATGACAAAACATAGGAATTTAAAGGAATATATGGGAAAGGGATTATTTTTATTGCAGAATGCGACTTGGATCAATTAGGAGAAATTTTTAGAAGATATATTTCAAAAGGGAAAATAGGGATATAATATAGTGCAGGAAAAATTTATATGTATTCAAATGATAGTCACATCAAATTCACCATGAGAGCAAAGACATTGAGACAGAGGTGAAGCAGTAAGGTAAATATCATTATACCATGTTAGAGAAAGCTTACACTCAGGAATCATTGAAACTTGTAATAAAATTAAATATAAAGTATATTTCTTATTTTCTTATTTGGCCAAGTATTAAAATATTTTAAATTAATTAATTTAATTGAGCTAATAAGGCCTAAAGTATTCAGTGTAAATAAAACAATGTTTCTTTACATATTTTCCGACGTTTCGTCTATATTTGTAGACTTTATCAAGGAAGTCGTCTATTTAATGGTAAAACTTACAATATTAATTCTATTTATTTTGGTGTATTTAAGGATGATTTAGTGTGCGATTCAAATTGTTTTCTGTAATCACTTACGACTTGCAATAAGTATTGCTTTTCTTTAATTTTATATTATTATATTAATTTTATATTTCATATATATTGAAAAAAAATGTCTTTTATTAGCTTTGGGTCATTTGTGGGTCTTCTTATTTTATTTAGAAAAATATAGATAGTCTTTATACATAAAATAATTTTATAACAAAATTGGTTAAAAGTTGTTTTAATTTATATTCGCGAGCAATAAGCAGATAATTGCACCAAAGATATATCACAATGGATTAATTTGAGCCCAGGAGCACTGAAGGGTTTCATCGAGTTTCACTGGTTTTTCGAGTTTAATAGAAAAACTAGTTTTCGGTAATTTTTATTTAAAAATATCTTAAAATCCAAAGCTGGCCTTGGCAAATAATGGGTTAACGTTATCGGATTTATCTCAAATTTAAGAACGGAAGTTCTACATATTTAGTTACTATATTTTAAGCATCGCATCTAAAAATTCAATAGCACTTACAAAATCTTTGAATTTTTTTAATACATTACTTTTTATTAGCTTGGGGCCATATGTGAACCCAATTCCAAAAGGGTTAATGGGGTCATAACATTTTTTCCGAAACCCTAGGCTATTAAGATAAAATATAACATTTAAAAGTAGAAAAGTGATGAATTTTTGATACAAAGTATTTAGAAATAGTACATTTACAGAATATTTTAGAAAAATCCCATTTTTCTCAAAATCCGCAAAAATAAAATCCTTGTCAAAAAAATTCTGTCAGAGGGATTTACCTAAAAATTAAAGAGCCAGCTCAATTTTTTTTAAATTTTGTTTAAGAAAATTTTTCAAAACTTAAAAAGGAGTTTTCAAAATTTTATCAAAAAAATTTTCCATTTTCGGTCACAATGCTGAATAGGTTAACAAGGTTACAGGTATGGAGACTAAAACAAAATGTTGGCTTTAATTATTTTTTAAATTTGAAAAAAATGCCATCAAATTTCAGGACCTAGTTTTTTTTTGGCACAAAAGTGGTCCGGGACATTTGCTATTTCTTGGCGAGTTTTTGTTCGATTTTGAAGCTTTTGGAAATATAATTTAATACTGATCCCGAATTATATAACAATTTGTCGGAAAAATTAAACTATAGAACGAAATTTTCGTAAAATCTGAAAAAGCCATATTTTCCCCATAAAAACACACTTGAAATTTTCAATCGCGTTGAGCCACCTCTAAATGTTTTTTGATTGGCCCAAAACTTTGTATTTCTCACTTTTTTTCTAGGGGGTGCGACCGAGAGTTTGAATACTTTTTTTTATTAAGGGCCACCCTAATGTACATATCGCACCTGTACCTCTAAAGTGAGTTAACTCAAAATTTTTCAATTTTCACTTTTTGCAAGAAAACGATACACAGTAAAAATCTTACATCGATTTTTCTAGTCTTTCGCAAAAAATAAATACAGTTGTAACCCTCTTTGTGTTATAAGAGTAGCTTCTTTAGAATCCACTAAAAAGACATATTTTGAGTTTTACCCAAAAGAATTGTTATTTTTGATGATCACTGAAAAAATGGCAAAAACAACTACTGTTGTATACTTATTATTCGCAATTCTTTACAATTAAACAACTGTTTTTAAATTTTATAGTATATATTAAAAAAAACCGTTTTTTGCCTCTACTGAAAATTTGTAAATTTTGAGTTGACTCACTTTAGAGGTACAGGTGCGATATATATATAAACAAAATATTAATAAAAGATTCCCGAATAAAGATTTGATTATTAATTCCCAGAAAGTGGCAATAGATAGTGACATGTATGTACTAAGAGCTTTAGATAAGTGATAAAATTAAATTGTTGAACCTAGATGAAGAGTATAGTGTTTAAGGCAAAGGATCGCCATATAATGTTTAGAGGTATAGGGTTTAAAGCAGCAGGAATTATCTGTTAAAGTACACCGGTGTTTAAATAAAACGCATGTTTAATCTTAGATAGTTCAATCATCAATTCCTTTATTTTCCACTTTTGCCCTGCTTATAAATAACTTATGAGAAGTTCTAGACTTCTATTCTAAGAGAGAACTTCCTAAAGTTCTCTTAATAATTTATTACTAATAATTTATTACTAAGAGAGATGTTCTAACATACTCTCGATAATTTTAATGTTATTATGCATTCATTCAAAACTGTGCATAAGGGTGTGGCTTAATTCTAAAAGAATACTCGCTCACCTGTTCAATTTCTAGTGGCATTCAACTTCACTCTCAGTTTCGTTGTTGCTCAACTTAGAATATGAGAGTGGCCGAATTCCAAATAGTATATTGACCATAGTATATTGACCTATTACTAGACATTTTTGTTTTGTTTTCATATAAATCTGTAAAAAAAATTTCTGTTATTTATGCCGTGTTACGTACACCTTGCCTACGTATCTGCTTCTTTACGTATTTCTTTATATATTTAACTAATACTGTGAAAGTCGTACTAGCACAAATTAGTATCATGACCTCAAAACTAACGCTTATTGCTGTCGGAGCGTTCACTGTTGCTGTCACTACTTCGTGTATTTTAGTCATTATGAAATTTTCCTTTTAAATTAATTTTTCTTTTTAAATTAATTTTGCTTCAAAATACTTCCTCATTACTTCTGGTTCAGCAGCTGGAAATGTTGTAGTTCTGGTGCTGTTGAATTCATTTTTCTATATAAATGTTGGTCTGAGGTCGATGTTAAGATTTGCAAGTTTTTTATTTATGTCATTATTCTGCTCTTTGCCATAGTTGTTGTAATTCTTCGCCCATGTAACTGTTGTTGATTTGTTGTTGATTTACCGGTGTTTAAATTAAACGCATGTTTAATCTTTGATAGTTCAATCATCAATTCCTTTATTTTCCACTTTTGCCCTGCTTATAAATAACTTATGAGAAGTTCTAGACTTCTATTCTAAGAGAGAACTTTCTAAAGTTTTCTTAATAATTTATTACTAATAATTTATTACTAAGAGAGATGTTCTAACATACTCTCGATAATTTTAATGTTATTATGCATTCATTCAAAACTGTGCATAAGGGTGTGGTTTAATTCTAAAAAAAATACTCGCTCACCTGTTCAATTTCTAGTGGCGTTCAACTTTACTCTCAGTTTCGTTGTTGCTCAACTTAGAATATGAGAGTGGCCGAATTCCAAATAGTATATTGACCAGATAAGACAAGATTGTGTGGCTCGTGCCGTTGAAATGAGAGTCAGCCCAAAATGCATTATTTGCATACATGACGTTGTTCATTAACAGTTGGTCTACATTTGTGCGGTACGTCATGTACACACTACACCCCTATCCTAAAAAAAATATTACAGCTGTGTGTAACGCGAGCTGTGGGATTTTTAAAGTATTGTTGGTGTATTTGAATTGAATGGGTTCTTTTAAGTACAATGTGATTCATTTCTGTTTATGGAAAAAAAAATGTAGTTAAGTGTTTACTATACATTTTTGTATAAATTGTAAATTGTTTTTGGTGTTTGGACTTTTGGACAATATACTGTAATTTGATTTATTTGATTTATGTTAATAAAAATTTTAAATGACCTATTGACCTATAGTTCTATTCTATATTGTATTGCAATTTTTTATTTCGATATTATGCACAAATTTGTTAACGTACATATTTTTTTGTATATATTTTTTTTTGTTGTTTTGTTTGTTAAGTTTTTCCATTATAATTCTTCAAAAAATTTTTATGCAATATTTTTATCTTTATCTTTCGTTTTTATAGTTACGTTTAGATTATCAATGTTAATTATTTCATACTTTATGGAAATTTATACAAAATTATGCGGAAATTTATTTAAAATTCGTATGGAAATATATATATATAAAATTCATATGGAAATTTTTATGAAATTTATATGGAAATCTTTTGCTCTTTTACTTATATGGAAATTTTGTTCGGAATCTATATGGAAATTTATATAGAAATCTGTATATAGTTTTATCAGTTCATTTTTCTGTTTCAATGCGGATTTCTGGCAATTCTTATTTCATGATTATTCTTCCTTAATACCAAATATTCTATCATCATTCATTACTAATTTCTCTTCCTATTCAGACAATAAAAAAAATTTTGGCTCCTCCAATTAATCAATACCTTAGTATTATGGGTCATTACCAAATCTTAATTTTCGTTCCTTATATTCTGAGGTTGTTTCTTTTCCTAATTGACTTGAGCATGGTGTGTCTTGATACTTTTTAATTGATTTGATTTTTTTTCTTTATTTATTATATGTATTGGTACTTAATTCAGTTCTTCAATTTTCTTTTCCTCCTTGACGTCATTATCTTTATTCATTTTCATTTCTTTCCTTACTATTCTCTCTATGCTTTTATTTAATTTTCCCTGGGTTATAATATATTTTAATTCAATCTGCTTAACATACAAATATAGTTTCCCCAACATGTTATCTAAATAAATGGGATTATCACTACATTCCACGGCCGTACAGTTCACAGAATGACCACCTTATCTTCATTTTATATTCTTTGTCGACTTCATTTATATTCCTCTTATGCGTCTTATATATGCGCGTCTCATATTTTCAATTTATATTTTTCCTAACGTCCTATACCTTCAATGGATCTACATTCCCACATCTTGAGTTCATGACGCTCAATAGGAGATGATTCATCCATATCCTCATTTAATTTATTTTTGTTATCAATTTTATTTTCATTTATTTCATTTTGTATCATGTTTTTACTCATTGTAATCATCAATGTCTTCATTTAGCTCATCAACTTCTATTAGGTTTATAACAATCTATTCTATTTTCATTATGTAATTTCTTTTCCTGGTATTATCATGAATTATATACCTTTCCACATAAATCCTATGAATCTATCATTTTCTCCAATTTTTAGTTAATTTCCTTAAAAAAAATTTTTTTTTACATTCTCCATATCCATTGTTCATTACTTTTTCATTTAAAATTTATTTTTATCCATCAATTTTTCCACTTTAATTTATAGTATTGTCTTTTGTATATTTGTAATTTTTAAATTTTATTTCCATAGTTATATTTACGATATAGATTATAATGTAATTTTAAAATTTTCATAGAATCTTGTTTCTAAAAAATTTTTTCTTATGATGTATGTAGTGCAGTGAAGGCCGTACCAAACACGCTGGTGCTCGGCTTCTTATATGTATACAGCCGAACGAAAACAAAAATACTCATCAAAGAGTAAAACTAAACAACAATTTCATTCAGTCTTATGAAAGCTTTTGAAAAAGCAGGTGTATGTCGCATTGCCTTTTGAAATTCATATATATATTTTTTTAATAGGTACACAGAGAATATTTGTTCAAAAGAAACCAAAAATGTTTAGAAAATTTCGAAGACTTGATAAACTAAATTACGCAAAGCAGTTGAATCTGCCATTTGACAACACCTTAGCTGTCTTTTATGCATTTTTTTTTTAATTTTAAAAAATATCCAGTTACTACAGGCTGCTTTTTTTTAATTTTTGGTAACATATCACTTATTAACCTTTGAAATTTTTTAAGTTTTGCTATTTTTTTCTTGTTTTTTTAAAGAAATGAATAATTTATTATTACTTATTTGATTTAATAAACTTCAAACTTATGGATAAAAGAGAATGTTCTTCACATTTTTTTTACATTTTCAGAATGTAAGATTTAAAATTTTAAAGCAACAAAATATATTTAAAATTTTACCATATTCTTCGTGAACTCAACTATTTTCCCTTTTAGTCATTCATAAACACATTCATACAAAATCTACACAAACCAATTTAATATCGGCATTGTGTTACGTCCATGGATTTCGATCAGTGTAGTACAACTAACACATGCTCATAAACACTATTACTAACTCAATTCTCTCGATGGCCACCACTGATGTAGTGTATTCTCTTCTTCGATATTAAATCTTATTTAACAAGTTTATCAAAAAATGATAACCTATGTATAATTGGACAAATATAAGTAACGTACATATTTCAATTAATTAAAGATTACAAATAATTATTTAATCTGATCAAATTGTAAATTATTTTCTAAAATTATTTCATTATATTTTCAAGTTTATATATAAAACAATGTTCGTCATTTTGAAATATATCTACTAGTTCGCATATTTCCTTTCATCAAAATGGTCTCTAAATCAGCAGTCGATGGTCGCAAAATTTCCTTTTCTGTCGGTCTTCCCTTCATTCCTATGTCTTTCCATAATCTGGCTAACCATTCTACTTTCCTCTCTAGTGTAGCCTTATCCATTTTCTTTTCTATCTTTTTCTTTCTCTGTTTGTCGAAACTACCAAAATATTTCTCATAGTCAAAGTTACGGATTTCTTCGTCCAGTCTGTCTAACATGTCTGTCCCTTCTTTTATGTTATCTTCCTTACCATCTTCGACGATTATTGGAATGTTCCTATTACTAGACATTTTTGTTTTGTTTTTATATAAATCTGTAAAAAAACAAAAAAAAAAATCTGTTATTTATGCCGTGTTACGTACAGCTTTCCTACGTATCTGCTTCTTTATGTATTTCTTTATATATTTAACTAATACTGTGATAGTCGTAATAGCACAAATTAGTATCATGACCTCAAAACTAACGCTTATTACTGTCGGAGCGTTCACTGTTGCTGTCACTACTTCGTTTATTTTAGTCTGCGTACTGCCAATTATGAAATTTTCCTTTCTTTCTAAATATTTTGTACACTACATTATCTTTGTATAATTTATAAAATTTACTTCATTTTGTTTTATGTTCTCTATTAATATTCTTTTAAAATTTTTCTTTTTAAATTAATTTTGCTTCAAAATATTTCCTCATTACTTCTGGCTCAGCAGCTAGAAATGTTGTAGTTCTGGTGCTGTTGAATTAATTTTCCTATATAAATGTTGGTCTGAGGTCGATGTTAAGATTTGCAGGTTTTTTATTTATGTCATTATTCTGCTCTTTGCCATAGTTGTTGTAATTCTTCGCCCATGTAACTGTTGTTGATTTGTTGTTGATTTACCGGTGTTTAAATTAAACGCATGTTTAATCTTTGATAGTTCAATCATCAATTCCTTTATTTTCCACTTTTGCCCTGCTTATAAATAACTTATGAGAAGTTCTAGACTTCTATTCTAAGAGAGAACTTCCTAAAGTTCTCTTAATAATTTATTACTAATAATTTATTACTAAGAGAGATGTTCTAACATACTCTGGATAATTTTAATGTTATTATGCATTCATTCAAAACTGTGCATAAGGGTGTGGCTTAATTCTAAAAGAATACTCGCTCACCTGTTCAATTTCTAGTGGCGTTCAACTTCACTCTCAGTTTCGTTGTTGCTCAACTTAGAATATGAGAGTGGCCGAATTCCAAATAGTATGATAAGACAAGATTGTGTTACTCGTGCCGTTGAAATGAGAGCCAGCCCAAAATGCATTGTTTGCATACATGACGTTGTTCATTAACATTTGGTCTACATTTGTGCGGTACGTCATGTATACACTACAAGAGTATGAAAAGTTCCTATTACTATATGGCAGTATTGTGTTCCACAACCTTGTAACCCGAACTACAAAAGATCTTTACATGAATATTGAATTGAAACGTGGGCAGAGTAAAGAGTGAGTCCTAGCTGAATGCGAAAAATTAAATCTGGAAACAAGATAAGGCGGTGACGTATTTTTATAAACTTTCTAAAATAGTGATAACAGTTTTATACTAATAAAATCGTCAAAACTACAACCCAGAAAATCATAGACGTATTCGGAAACATGATCGTGAATTCGTAAACTATATACATAACGTATCACCCTATTGAAATATTTCCTTATTTTAGAAATATTACCTGCTGAAGTTCCAGTATAAACCTCTAAGCCGTACAAAATAAGAGGCATTAATAAAAGTGTGGCCAATTTGTTTTCTTATGTTTAGTGGTAGATGACAGGGAATGCTGTATATTGTGCGTAGCGAAATAAAAACTCTAGAAATTACAAACATAATATGTTGATTAAATGATAGCTTTTCATCTATATAGAACCCTAGAGCTTTTAAATAGGAAACAAATTATATTAAATTATTGGCATACCATATATTTGATTAAAAATTGTTTTATCGTAGATAAAATAATTGTTTTCTGTTAGACAAAATTGTAGCATTTTTAAGAACTTCACGCTGGGAATTTTTGTAAAATGTTCCTAATTGCAGTGTGAACGGGTATATTGGTGGATAAAGAGACTAATATTTCATTATCATCAAGATATATGATTTCCAGTTGTTTTTTCAGCTGCAAGGAGTTTTTGATATTATAATTTTCGGACGTAATATTTTTTAAAATTTCTCCTACATATTTCGACAAACCGTAACATGGTACCTGGACCGATGACACTATAGGGCGAAGGGGCGTACCTGTCTTCTGGATTTTTGGTAGTCCATAAATCCATAAAACATATTTCCCAAAACTCATGGAACTAATCCAGATGGTAATTGTAATTAACCAATGTGACATTTGCCAACAGGTAAAGTATAAAAGGCATTCAATTAAAAATAAATTTAAATATACAGAAACCCCTTCGGGCAAAAACCAAATTATACATATTGATACATACGTAACCAAAGGATTTAATTTTTTAACAATAGATAAGTTTTTAAAATTTGGAGCGGCGTATCCACAGAGTGATAGAAATCACATAGCTTTAATATAAAAAATAGAACATATTACTAAAATGGGAAAACCGACAAAATAATAGCGGACAATGAATTTAAGGCAATAAGGATAAAATAATTTTTAACAGAGCAAGGAATTGAATCACACTTGACAAAACCTTATAGTCATACCGGAAACGCTGATGTAGAAAGATTCCATAATACGATTGAGGAAAAATTTTAGAATTTTATATCAGGCTATACCGCAATTGATTCAACGAACAATTAGAAATTATAATGAAAGGAATCACTCAAGTATAAAATGTGGCCCAAATGAAGTTCAGGAAAGACGTACAGATACGGAGAAAATTAGACAAAAAAAAAAGAGAAGATTATAGAGAAACAAGACGGGAAGGGTTCATTAAAAATTACAAAGCAGTTAGGCATAAAGAACAACCTAAGTACAAAGAGTGAACAACATTCATTCATTAAAATTTTCAGATACGATTAATATTGATGATACTCCTAATGACACCACTGACTAATGGAATGATGACAACAAAACGTCTCACGGAACAAACAGGATTTATATAGATATAGATAGATAGATATTTACAGGAACTTGTTAATGAATCGGATATAATATTGCATACGGTCAACTTTCGCGAAATAGAAGACATTTTAGACAACATGGAAAATATTATTTTAATGAGAGTAGAAAATAAAAATTTACTTCAGTTAGAATTGATGGAAGCTAGAAATAAAATAATGACTCCTCTAATACCGAAACAGAATAGGAAAATACGTGGACTTATAAATGGAATAGGAAGTATGTCCAAGTGGTTATTTGGAACAATGGGCGAAGAAGGCATACAGAACATACAAAATCACCTTTTAAATATTAAGGAAATAACAGAAAAAAATAATCAACAGATACTAATTAACGATTATTTTATGTAACCTTAAATCATTTGAAAATCATCATAAATAATGGCAGAAAAACGATAGAAAAGGAAATTAATTCTATAAGTAAATTTATGGAAATGGAAAACAACAAAAATGTATATTTAGAACAAATGACAAACATACAATTATTGAAAAATAAAATAGAACAGTTACAAGATAATGTAATTTCTGCACAATATAATATTGTACATCCAAATATTTTAAAAAGTCATGAGATACAAAAGTATGAAATTGATTATAATAAACTTAAACATATACAACTTGGAACGGCATGCCGCGGCATTGTTAAATAACTCTTATCTAATTTTTGGCATTAAAATACCAAAAACATTTGAAATAGTAAAATTACGATCAATTGTACCTATACCAAATAATGAAAATAATGAAATAGATTATAACATTGAACAAATTTTTGAATTCTAAAATAAAATTTATAAATTTGAAGAAAACAAACATTTAAAAGATTTAAAAATCAGATTTAATAATAAATAATAATAATAATTGTGTAATTAAAAATGACTGTCAATTAATAAAATATAAAGATTTTGAAATATTTGAGTTAAATATAGATACAATTATAATTAAAAAATGCAGAAAATATTAAAATCAATCAAACTTGTAATTCTAACAAAATTATTTCAAATGGGAACTATTTAATTAATTATAACTAGCAGATTCCAGCACTCGAAATTCGAGTGCAAATTCTAGGAAATTTTATTTTTTCATTTAATAAAGACCCCTGAGGTATGCTTCAAATTTCAACTCATTTTAAATGAAGAAAACAAACTCAACACATCAACAAATTTAATAAACACACACGTAGCATTGTATAATTTTATGTATGTGTTAGTAGCAACTTTAAACGATCACAACTCCAAAAAAATATTCCAGACGATGAAAATCTGTAAATCTGGGTAACAGCTAAAAAGAAATACCTTTCAAATGATAAATTCTTTGTCAAAATCGGGGTAAAACTTCGAAACTTACATCGGTCACAAGAAATCGCCTTGCCTATTTATATTATAAATAACTGTTCAGTTAAAATTAAAAATTATTTTTTCTCAAATATTGAAGAACATGTTGACCAAAAACAAATATTTAATAGTATTGAAATATTAAAGAATTTTACTAATAAAATAACATTTGAAGAAATTGAAAAGGAACATCAATTTAATGTAAGAAATATCAAAAATTTAAATTATCATAAGAAAATAACATACAGTTGTAACATTTTTATTATAATTCTAAAAGTTTACATATGTATATTAATATAATTTTTTTTAAACATAAACATATAACTGAGGAGAATTTAGGAGAATTCTAACTTAAAGGGGGGAGTAGTTACATATGTAGATATTGACAAACCAACAAAGTGGACGAACTTGTTGAAACTCTAGACAAGTTCGACGACTTCCTAAATAAAATAGGTCAAACAAAATAAATGCTTACTTATAAAAATATATTGTAAAATTAATAAATGATTGGATAAACAATTTATACATATTGTGAAATAATTAAATAGTAAAACTAAATAACGCTTACTGCATAAATATTGTAAAATTAATAAATTTATACATGTTGGGAAATAATTAAATGCTTAATGAGAACAAATCAATATTGCTTTTCTTTAATTTTATATTATTATATTAATTTTATATTTCATATATATTGAATAAAATGTCTTTTATTAGCTTTGGGTCATTTGTGGGTCTTCTTATTTTATTTAGAAAAATATAGATAGTCTTCATACATAAAATAATTTTATAACAAAATTGGTTAAAAGTTGTTTTAATTTATATTCGCGAGCAATAAGCAGATAATTGCACCAAAGATATATCACAATGGATTAATTTGAGCCCAGGAGCACTGAAGGGTTTCATCGAGTTTCACTGGTTTTTCGAGTTTAATAGAAAAACTCGTTTTCGGTAATTTTTATTTAAAAATATCTTAAAATCCAAAGCTGGCCTTGGCAAATAATGGGTTAACGTTATCGGATTTATCTCAAATTTAAGAACGGAAGTTCTACACATTTAGTTACTATATTTTAAGCATCGCATCTAAAAATTCAATAGCACTTACAAAATCTTTGAATTTTTTTAATACATTACTTTTTATTAGCTTGCGGCCATATGTGAACCCAATTCCAAAAGGGTTAATGGAGTCATAACATTTTTTCCGAAACCCTAGGCTATTAAGATAAAATATAACATTTAAAAGTAGAAAAGTGATGAATTTTTGATACAAAGTATTTAGAAATAGTACATTTACAGAATATTTTAGAAAAATCCCATTTTTCTCAAAATCCGCAAAAATAAAATCCTTGTCAAAAAAATTCTGTCAGAGGGATTTACCTAAAAATTAAAGAGCCAGCTCAATTTTTTTTAAATTTTGTTTAAGAAAATTTTTCAAAACTTAAAAAGGAGTTTTCAAAATTTCATCAAAAAAATTTTCCATTTTCGGTCTCAATGCTGAATAGGTTAACAAGGTTACAGGTATGGAGACTAAAACAAAATGTTGGCTTTAATTATTTTTTAAATTTGAAAAAAATGCCATCAAATTTCAGGACCTAGTTTTTTTTTGGCACAAAAGTGGTCCCGGACATTTGTTATTTCTTGGCGAGTTTTTGTTCGATTTTGAAGCTTTTGGAAATATAATTTAATACTGATCCCGAATTATATAACAATTTGTCGGAAAAATTAAACTATAGAACGAAATTTTCGTAAAATCTGAAAAAGCCATATTTTCCCTATAAAAACACACTTGAAATTTTCAATCGCGTTGAGCCACCTCTAAATGTTTTTTGATTGGCCCAAAACTTTGTATTTCTCACTTTTTTTCTAGGGGGTGCGACCGAGAGTTTGAATACTTTTTTTTATTAAGGGCCACCCTAATGTACATATCGCACCTGTACCTCTAAAGTGAGTTAACTCAAAATTTTTCAATTTTCAGTTTTTGCAAGAAAACGATACACAGTAAAAATCTTACATCGATTTTTCTAGTCTTTCGCAAAAAATAAATACAGTTGTAACCCTCCTTGTGTTATAAGAGTAGCTTCTTTAGAATCCACTAAAAAGACATATTTTGAGTTTTACCCAAAAGAATTGTTATTTTTGATGATCACTGAAAAAATGGCAAAAACAACTACTGTTGTATACTTATTATTCGCAATTCTTTACAATTAAACAACTGTTTTTAAATTTTATAGTATATATTAAAAAAAACCGTTTTTTGCCTCTACTGAAAATTTGTAAATTTTGAGTTGACTCACTTTAGAGGTACAGGTGCGATATATATATAAACAAAATATTAATAAAAGATTCCCGAATAAAGATTTGATTATTAATTCCCAGAAAGTGGCAATAGATAGTGACATGTATGTACTAAGAGCTTTAGATAAGTGATAAAATTAAATTGTTGAACCTAGATGAAGAGTATAGTGTTTAAGGCAAAGGATCGCCATATAGTGTTTAGAGGTATAGGGTTTAAAGCAGCAGGGATTATCTGTTAAAGTACACCGGTGTTTAAATAAAACGCATGTTTAATCTTAGATAGTTCAATCATCAATTCCTTTATTTTCCACTTTTACCCTGCTTATAAATAACTTATGAGAAGTTCTAGACTTCTATTCTAAGAGAGAACTTCCTAAAGTTCTCTTAATAATTTATTACTAATAATTTATTACTAAGAGAGATGTTCTACCATACTCTCGATAATTTTAATGTTATTATGCATTCATTCAAAACTGTGCATAAGGGTGTGGCTTAATTCTAAAAGAATACTCGCTCACCTGTTCAATTTCTAGTGGCATTCAACTTCACTCTCAGTTTCGTTGTTGCTCAACTTAGAATATGAGAGTGGCCGAATTCCAAATAGTATATTGACCATAGTATATTGACCTATTACTAGACATTTTTGTTTTGTTTTCATATAAATCTGTAAAAAAAAAATTCTGTTATTTATGCCGTGTTACGTACACCTTGCCTACGTATCTGCTTCTTTACGTATTTCTTTATATATTTAACTAATACTGTGAAAGTCGTACTAGCACAAATTAGTATCATGACCTCAAAACTAACGCTTATTGCTGTCGGAGCGTTCACTGTTGCTGTCACTACTTCGTGTATTTTAGTCATTATGAAATTTTCCTTTTAAATTAATTTTTCTTTTTAAATTAATTTTGCTTCAAAATACTTCCTCATTACTTCTGGTTCAGCAGCTGGAAATGTTGTAGTTCTGGTGCTGTTGAATTCATTTTTCTATATAAATGTTGGTCTGAGGTCGATGTTAAGATTTGCAAGTTTTTTATTTATGTCATTATTCTGCTCTTTGCCATAGTTGTTGTAATTCTTCGCCCATGTAACTGTTGTTGATTTGTTGTTGATTTACCGGTGTTTAAATTAAACGCATGTTTAATCTTTGATAGTTCAATCATCAATTCCTTTATTTTCCACTTTTGCCCTGCTTATAAATAACTTATGAGAAGTTCTAGACTTCTATTCTAAGAGAGAACTTTCTAAAGTTTTCTTAATAATTTATTACTAATAATTTATTACTAAGAGAGATGTTCTAACATACTCTCGATAATTTTAATGTTATTATGCATTCATTCAAAACTGTGCATAAGGGTGTGGTTTAATTCTAAAAAAATACTCGCTCACCTGTTCAATTTCTAGTGGCGTTCAACTTTACTCTCAGTTTCGTTGTTGCTCAACTTAGAATATGAGAGTGGCCGAATTCCAAATAGTATATTGACCAGATAAGACAAGATTGTGTGGCTCGTGCCGTTGAAATGAGAGTCAGCCCAAAATGCATTATTTGCATACATGACGTTGTTCATTAACAGTTGGTCTACATTTGTGCGGTACGTCATGTACACACTACACCCCTATCCTAAAAAAAATATTACAGCTGTGTGTAACGCGAGCTGTGGGATTTTTAAAGTATTGTTGGTGTATTTGAATTGAATGGGTTCTTTTAAGTACAATGTGATTCATTTCTGTTTATGGAAAAAAAAATGTAGTTAAGTGTTTACTATACATTTTTGTATAAATTGTAAATTGTTTTTGGTGTTTGGACTTTTGGACAATATACTGTAATTTGATTTATTTGATTTATGTTAATAAAAATTTTAAATGACCTATTGACCTATAGTTCTATTCTATATTGTATTGCAATTTTTTATTTCGATATTATGCACAAATTTGTTAACGTACATATTTTTTTGTATATATTTTTTTTTTGTTGTTTGTTTGTTAAGTTTTTCCATTATATTTCTTCAAGAAATTTTTATGCAATATTTTTATCTTTATCTTTCGTTTTTATAGTTACGTTTAGATTATCAATGTTAATTATTTCATACTTTATGGAAATTTATACAAAATTATGCGGAAATTTATTTAAAATTCGTATGGAAATATATATATATAAAATTCATATGGAAATTTTTATGAAATTTATATGGAAATCTTTTGCTCTTTTACTTATATGGAAATTTTGTTCGGAATCTATATGGAAATTTATATAGAAATCTGTATATAGTTTTATCAGTTCATTTTTCTATGTTTCAATGCGGATTTCTGGCAATTCTTATTTCATGATTATTCTTCCTTAATACCAAATATTCTATCATCATTCATTACTAATTTCTCTTCCTATTCAGACAATAAAAAAAATTTTGGCTCCTCCAATTAATCAATACCTTAGTATTATGGGTCATTACCAAATCTTAATTTTCGTTCCTTATATTCTAAGGTTGTTTCTTTCCCTAATTGACTTGAGCATGGTGTGTCTTGATACTTTTTAATTGATTTGATTTTTTTTCTTTATTTATTATATGTATTGGTACTTAATTCAGTTCTTCAATTTTCTTTTCCTCCTTGACGTCATTATCTTTATTCATTTTCATTTCTTTCCTTACTATTCTCTCTATGCTTTTATTTAATTTTCCCTGGGTTATAATATATTTTAATTCAATCTGCTTAACATACAAATATAGTTTCTCCAACATGTTATCTAAATAAATGGGATTATCACTACATTCCACGGCCGTACAGTTCACAGAATGACTACCTTATCTTCATTTTATATTCTTTGTCGACTTCATTTATATTCCTCTTATGCGTCTTATATATGCGCGTCTCATATTTTCAATTTATATTTTTCCTAACGTCCTATACCTTCAATGGATCTACATTCCCACATCTTGAGTTCATGACGCTCAATAGGAGATGATTCATCCATATCCTCATTTAATTTATTTTTGTTATCAATTTTATTTTCATTTATTTCATTTTGTATCATGTTTTTACTCATTGTAATCATCAATGTCTTCATTTAGCTCATCAACTTCTATTAGGTTTATAACAATCTATTCTATTTTCATTATGTAATTTCTTTTCCTGGTATTATCATGAATTATATACCTTTCCACATAAATCCTATGAATCTATCATTTTCTCCAATTTTTAGTTAATTTCCTTAAAAAAAATTTTTTTTTTACATTCTCCATATCCATTGTTCATTACTTTTTCATTTAAAATTTATTTTTATCCATCAATTTTTCCACTTTAATTTATAGTATTGTCTTTTGTATATTTGTAATTTTTAAATTTTATTTCCATAGTTATATTTACGATATAGATTATAATGTAATTTTAAAATTTTCATAGAATCTTGTTTCTAAAAAATTTTTTCTTATGATGTATGTAGTGCAGTGAAGGCCGTACCAAACACGCTGGTGCTCGGCTTCTTATATGTATACAGCCGAACGAAAATAAAAATACTCATCAAAGAGTAAAACTAAACAACAATTTCATTCAGTCTTATGAAAGCTTTTGAAAAAGCAGGTGTATGTCGCATTGCCTTTTGAAATTCATATATATATTTTTTTAATAGGTATACAGAGAATATTTGTTCAAAAGAAACCAAAAATGTTTAGAAAATTTCGAAGACTTGATAAACTAAATTACGCAAAGCAGTTGAATCTGCCATTTGACAACACCTTAGCTGTCTTTTATGCATTTTTTTTTTAATTTTAAAAAATATCCAGTTACTACAGGCTGCTTTTTTTAATTTTTGGTAACATATCACTTATTAACCTTTGAAATTTCTTATCTTTTTAAGTTTTGCTATTTTTTTCTTGTTTTTTAAAGAAATGAATAATTTATTATTACTTATTTGATTTAATAAACTTCAAACTTATGGATAAAAGAGAATGTTCTTCACATTTTTTTTTTACATTTTCAGAATGTAAGATTTAAAATTTTAAAGCAACAAAATATATTTAAAATTTTACCATATTCTTCGTGAACTCAACTATTTTCCCTTTTAGTCATTCATAAACACATTCATACAAAATCTACACAAACCAATTTAATATCGGCATTGTGTTACGTCCATGGATTTCGATCAGTATAGTACAACTAACACATGCTCATAAACACTATTACTAACTCAATTCTCTCGATGGCCACCACTGATGTAGTGTATTCTCTTCTTCGATATTAAATCTTATTTAACAAGTTTATCAAAAAATGATAACCTATGTATAATTGGACAAATATAAGTAACGTACATATTTCAATTAATTAAAGATTACAAATAATTATTTAATCTGATCAAATTGTAAATTATTTTATAAAATTATTTCATTATATTTTCAAGTTTATATATAAAAAAATGTTCGTCATTTTGAAATATATCTACTAGTTCGCATATTTCCTTATCATCAAAATGGTCTCTAAATCAGCAGTCGATGGTCGCAAAATGTCCTTTTCTGTCGGTCTTCCCTTCATTCCTATGTCTTTCCATAATCTGGCTAACCATTCTACTTTCCTCTCTAGTGTAGCCTTATCCATTTTCTTTTCTATCTTTTTCTTTTTCTGTTTGTCGAAACTACCAAAATATTTCTCATAGTCAAAGTTACGGATTTCTTCGTCCAGTCTGTCTAACATGTCTGTCCCTTCTTTTATGTTATCTTCCTTACCATCTTCGACGATTATTGGAATGTTCCTATTACTAGACATTTTTGTTTTGTTTTTATATAAATCTGTAAAAAAAAAAATTTCTGTTATTTATGCCGTGTTACGTACAGCTTTCCTACGTATCTGCTTCTTTATGTATTTCTTTATATATTTAACTAATACTGTGATAGTCGTAATAGCACAAATTAGTATCATGACCTCAAAACTAACGCTTATTACTGTCGGAGCGTTCACTGTTGCTGTCACTACTTCGTTTATTTTAGTCTGCGTACTGCCAATTATGAAATTTTCCTTTCTTTCTAAATATTTTGTACACTACATTATCTTTGTATAATTTATAAAATTTACTTCAGTTTGTTTTATGTTCTCTATTAATATTCTTTTAAAATTTTTCCTTTTAAATTAATTTTGCTTCAAAATATTTCCTCATTACTTCTGGCTCAGCAGCTAGAAATGTTGTAGTTCTGGTGCTGTTGAATTAATTTTCCTATATAAATGTTGGTCTGAGGTCGATGTTAAGATTTGCAGGTTTTTTATTTATGTCATTATTCTGCTCTTTGCCATAGTTGTTGTAATTCTTCGCCCATGTAACTGTTGTTGATTTGTTGTTGATTTACCGGTGTTTAAATTAAACGCATGTTTAATCTTTGATAGTTCAATCATCAATTCCTTTATTTTCCACTTTTGCCCTGCTTATAAATAACTTATGAGAAGTTCTAGACTTCTATTCTAAGAGAGAACTTCCTAAAGTTCTCTTAATAATTTATTACTAATAATTTATTACTAAGAGAGATGTTCTAACATACTCTCGATAATTTTAATGTTATTATGCATTCATTCAAAACTGTGCATAAGGGTGTGGCTTAATTCTAAAAGAATACTCGCTCACCTGTTCAATTTCTAGTGGCGTTCAACTTCACTCTCAGTTTCGTTGTTGCTCAACTTAGAATATGAGAGTGGCCGAATTCCAAATAGTATGATAAGACAAGATTGTGTTACTCGTGCCGTTGAAATGAGAGCCAGCCCAAAATGCATTGTTTGCATACATGACGTTGTTCATTAACATTTGGTCTACATTTGTGCGGTACGTCATGTATACACTACAAGAGTATGAAAAGTTCCTATTACTATATGGCAGTATTGTGTTCCACAACCTTGTAACCCGAACTACAAAAGATCTTTACATGAATATTGAATTGAAACATGGGCAGAGTAAAGAGTGAGTCCTAGCTGAATGCGAAAAATTAAATCTGGAAACAAGATAAGGCGGTGACGTATTTTTATAAACTTTCTAAAATAGTGATAACAGTTTTATACTAATAAAATCGTCAAAACTACAACCCAGAAAATCATAGACGTATTCGGAAACATGATCGTGAATTCGTAAACTATATACATAACGTATCACCCTATTGAAATATTTCCTTATTTTAGAAATATTACCTGCTGAAGTTCCAGTATAAACCTCTAAGCCGTACAAAATAAGAGGCATTAATAAAAGTGTGGCCAATTTGTTTTCTTATGTTTGGTGGTAGATGACAGGGAATGCTGTATATTGTGCGTAGCGAAATAAAAACTCTAGAAATTACAAACATAATATGTTGATTAAATGATAGCTTTTCATCTATATAGAACCCTAGAGCTTTTAAATAGGAAACAAATTATATTAAATTATTGGCATACCATATATTTGATTAAAAATTGTTTTATCGTAGATAAAATAATTGTTTTCTGTTAGACAAAATTGTAGCATTTTTAAGAACTTCACGCTGGGAATTTTTGTAAAATGTTCCTAATTGCAGTGTGAACGGGTATATTGGTGGATAAAGAGACTAATATTTCATTATCATCAAGATATATGATTTCCAGTTGTTTTTTCAGCTGCAAGGAGTTTTTGATATTATAATTTTCGGACGTAATATTTTTTAAAATTTCTCCTACATATTTCGACAAACCGTAACATGGTACCTGGACCGATGACACTATAGGGCGAAGGGGCGTACCTGTCTTCTGGATTTTTGGTAGTCCATAAATCCATAAAACATATTTCCCAAAACTCATGGAACTAATCCAGATGGTAATTGTAATTAACCAATGTGACATTTGCCAACAGGTAAAGTATAAAAGGCATTCAATTAAAAATAAATTTAAATATACAGAAACCCCTTCGGGCAAAAACCAAATAATACATATTGATACATACGTAACCAAAGGATTTAATTTTTTAACAATAGATAAGTTTTTAAAATTTGGAGCGGCGTATCCACAGAGTGATAGAAATCACATAGCTTTAATATAAAAAATAGAACATATTACTAAAATGGGAAAACCGACAAAATAATAGCGGACAATGAATTTAAGGCAATAAGGATAAAATAATTTTTAACAGAGCAAGGAATTGAATCACACTTGACAAAACCTTATAGCCATACCGGAAACGCTGATGTAGAAAGATTCCATAATACGATTGAGGAAAAATTTTAGAATTTTATATCAGGCTATACCGCAATTGATTCAACGAACAATTAGAAATTATAATGAAAGGAATCACTCAAGTATAAAATGTGGCCCAAATGAAGTTCAGGAAAGACGTACAGATACGGAGAAAATTAGACAAAAAAAAAAGAGAAGATTATAGAGAAACAAGACGGGAAGGGTTCATTAAAAATTACAAAGCAGTTAGGCATAAAGAACAACCTAAGTACAAAGAGTGAACAACATTCATTCATTAAAATTTTCAGATACGAATAATATTGATGATACTCCTAATGACACCACTGACTAATGGAATGATGACAACAAAACGTCTCACGGGACAAACAGGATTTATATAGATATAGATAGATAGATATTTACACAAAAAACCAGGAACTTGTTAATGAATCGGATATAATATTGCATACGGTCAACTTTCGCGAAATAGAAGACATTTTAGACAACATGGAAAATATTATTTTAATGAGAGTAGAAAATAAAAATTTACTTCAGTTAGAATTGATGGAAGCTAGAAATAAAATAATGACTCCTCTAATACCGAAACAGAATAGGAAAATACGTGGACTTATAAATGGAATAGGAAGTATGTCCAAGTGGTTATTTGGAACAATGGGCGAAGAAGGCATACAGAACATACAAAATCACCTTTTAAATATTAATGAAATAACAGAAAAAAATAATCAACAGATACTAATTAACGATTATTTTATGTAACCTTAAATCATTTGAAAATCATCATAAATAATGGCAGAAAAACGAAATTAATTAATTCTATAAGTAAATTTATGGAAATGGAAAACAACAAAAATGTATATTTAGAACAAATGACAAACATACAATTATTGAAAAATAAAATAGAACAGTTACAAGATAATGTAATTTCTGCACAATATAATATTGTACATCCAAATATTTTAAAAAGCCATGAGATACAAAAGTATGAAATTGATTATAATAAACTTAAACATATACAACTTGGAACGGCATGCCGCGGCATTTTTAAATAACTCTTATCTAATTTTTGGCATTAAAATACCAAAAACATTTGAAATAGTAAAATTACGATCAATTGTACCTATACCAAATAATGAAAATAATGAAATAGATTATAACATTGAACAAATTTTTGAATTCTAAAATAAAATTTATAAATTTGAAGAAAACAAACATTTAAAAGATTTAAAAATCAGATTTAATAATAAATAATAATAATAATTGTGTAATTAAAAATGACTGTCAATTAATAAAATATAAAGATTTTGAAATATTTGAGTTAAATATAGATACAATTATAATTAAAAAATGCAGAAAATATTAAAATCAATCAAACTTGTAATTCTAAGAAAATTATTTCAAATGGGAACTATTTAATTAATTATAACTAGCAGATTCTAGGAAATTTTATTTTTTCATTTAATAAAGACCCTTGAGGTATGCTTCACATTTCAACTCATTTTAAATGAAGAAAACAAACTCAACACATCAACAAATTTAATGAACACACACGTAGCATTGTATAATTTTATGTATGTGTTAGTAGCAACTTTAAACGATCACAACTCCAAAAAAATATTCCAGACGATGAAAATCTGTAAATCTGGGTAACAGCTAAAAAGAAATACCTTTCAAATGATAAATTTTTTGTCAAAATCGGGGTAAAACTTCGAAACTTACATCGGTCACAAGAAATCGCCTTGCCTATTTACATTATAGATAACTGTTCAGTTAAAATTAAAAATTATTTTTTCTCGAATATTGAAGAACATGTTGACCAAAAACAAATATTTAATAGTATTGAAATATTAAAGAATTTTACTAATAAAATAACATTTGAAGAAATTGAAAAGGAACATCAATTTAATGTAATGTAATGTCAAAAATTTAAATTATCATAAGAAAATAACATACAGTTGTAACATTTTTATTATAATTCTAATAGTTTATATATGTATATTAATATCATTTTTTTTAAACATAAACATATAACTGTAAATTTGAATAAAAGAATTTAGGAGAATTCTAACTTAAAGGGGGGAGTAGTTACATATGTAGATATTGACAAACCAACAAAGTGGACGAACTTGTTGAAACTCTAGACAAGTTCGACGACTTCCTAAATAAAATAGGTCAAACAAAATAAATGCTTACTTATAAAAATATATTGTAAAATTAATAAATGATTGGATAAACAATTTATACATATTGTGAAATAATTAAATAGTAAAACTAAATAACGCTTACTGCATAAATATTGTAAAATTAATAAATTTATACATGTTGGGAAATAATTAAATGCTTAATGAGAACAAATCAATATTGTAAACTAAGTAGAAACAACATTTAAGCTAGCCAATAAATAAGTAAAACAAATATGTAGAAGTTTAGTTTTGGACTTGACTTCTAGTTTAATAAATAAAGTAAACAGATATTTTATAAAAACCCAACTGTTTTAATTAAAAATAAAAGTTGCGCGAATAAAACAAAAAGAAAATAAAAAACCACTGCTATTTCTTATGTATGTTAATTGTGTTAAGGGTTAGTTTTATAAAATAATAAATCAATATAAAAAAACACAAGATCACTAATAACAAATTCGGCGGCACTTGCAAATAAATAAAGTAGTCGATTTCCGAATTTATTATTAAAAAAAATTATTAAACACTTTTTATTCCGAATATTATTTATTGGACAAACAAAAATTTTGTGAAAGAAATTTAATCAGAAAAAATGTATTTTGTCCGTCCACGTAAATAAACGCACTGTTGTAAAAAAGGAGTACATATAAGAAGTGTATTGACAAAGTGTCAAAACAGAGGTACTGTTTAAATAATTATTTCGACGAAGGGTTGTAACGCGATCAATGACAAATGACAAAAAGTATTAAGGAAAAAATACTTTTTTTTTATTAATTTTAATAAATATAAATATATATATATATATATATATATATATATTTAAAAAAAAACACTTAAAACTAATGGTCAAGGGACCAAACCAGTATCGACGGGACCAGTATAAACTGGATTTTCGTCGAGCGGTCAAGGGACCGCGTTAATCCAAGGGGATCGGGTTTGACCCAAGGGGTCGTTGATCCAAGGGGATCATAGGTCCAAGCGGACCTGCCCTCTAAAGGGGATTGGCCAGAAATGACACAACCTAAAATGGTAGATTGTGCCATTGGAAGACCCGGAGTTAATTGATTTAACACAATTTTTTTAAGGTTTTATTTTTTGTATTCATGATGTTGTTCTCATGAATGTTGTTTTTAAAACTCAGGAAAAAATATTTTAATTTTCAATAAATAAATAAAATTCAAACAAAATATGGACAAGAAATAAAAAGCAAAATATAACAAAGTATTTTTTTAACAGTTAGAAACAAATATAAATGAAAGTAATAAACAATATAAATTAAGAAAAGTATAGGAGTATAGAAATACTAATTAAGGATATTTAATATATAACCCCGCCCCCCCCCCCCCCCCCATCCTTTGATCTCACATTGCTCCTGAAATGTGGATTTGATTTACATTGTTAAATTTACAATTATAATAATTACAATTACCTCAAAATTTACAAATTTTCAGTAGAAGCAAAAAACAGTTTTTTAAAATATTTACTATAAAATTTAAAAACAGTTGTTTAATTGTAAAGAATTGCGAATAATAAGTATACAACAGTAGTTGTTTTTGCGATTTTCTCAGTGATCAGCAAAAATAACAATTCTTTTGGGTGGAACTCAAAATATGTCTTTTTAGTAGATTCTAAGAAGCTACTCTTATAACACAAAGAGGGTTATAACTGTATTTTTTTTTTTTTTGTGAAAGACTAGAAAAATCGATGTATGATTTTTACAGTGCATAAATATGACCACTGTGTATCGTTTTCTTGCAAAAAGGGAAAATTGAAAAATTTTGAGTTGACTCCCTTTAGAGGCACAGGTGCAATATATACATATTCATTAGACATCAAAAAATAAAAATTAATAATAAAATTTAACAAAAATAATTGATTTTTATTAAATTATATTTAACAATTTGCATAAATTATTGACCAATTTTAATTTTTATTGTTTTTTGGAATAATTTCTACCAGTAAGTTTTCTATCAAATTTTACGTCTGGTATTTCGTTTTGGTATTTAAAAGTTCTTTTTAAAATTTGTCTATCTCTTTTACAATCCTTTTCGTCTGTAAAATTTGTTTTATTTTTTTCTTTAACTTCCTTTATAATATATTTTTGTTTCTGTTTAATATTATAAAATCTGAGATTTTTAACTAACTCTTTTTCTTTAAACTCATGACAATCTTGTCTATTTTCGTTAATTTCCTTAATTCGTTTAATTTTATTTTCATGTATGTATAAGTTTTAATAAAATATTCTTTATTATATGAATTCCAAAATAGAACTAACTATATCATTCACAAAACAAAAAATTTATAATTAAAATTAAACCCGTTGAGACTGCCGAACTTGCATTTATTTTTGGTGTCATATATTAGACAAGCAACGTCCACAACATTGTTGTCAGCCAAAGCAGTGATCGCTGTGTTGTTCTTTATTCTTTAGCATACGCAAAAACCGCTGATGTTGCACTATGAGCTGACTACTATGCATGTTTAGCTAGGCAACCACCTTGTTGCTGCGCGGATGTGTTAACTCCTCCCTCGTTTAAGTGAAGGACGTCCTCGGACTTCCTGAGGCCATCAATTAAATCCTGAATGTTGTGTTGGCGCCGAGCCCTCTGATGTTTTTTGTAAAGCTTGAACGAGGTGTAGCAAAGGACCAAAATGGTAATCGCGACCAACCCAGATATCAAAGGCCATTTTATCAGTCCCTTTCCAATCTCGTTAATATACTGGGAATTTTCCATACTCAGCCTTTTTAAGTATGGTAAGCTCAGTATTTCCTGATGGCTTGTTATGTTGAGAAGCGTTGACAATGCTGGGCCTGGAGACTTCTTTACATAGTTCTTCAGGTTCCGATATAAGGAGTCGTTGACCCTGACCTCGTCGTCAAACGTGAGAAGATACGTTCCCGTCACAATCTGCTCGTGGGCATCGCTAGTCCTGATTGTAGCGGTTTCATCATTGATAATGATAACGCCATCGTCAATGACTGTCAGAGGTTCAAGATGGCTTGGACGAGTTGTGCAATGTGCTATGCCGCCAGAATGAAGTTGCTGTGCGCATGTTATATGAGACAGCTTCCTGCAGAATGTTGTTGTAAGCGTGGCGGTACAATTTCCAATTGACACCATTTGATTACCGCAGTCTGCTATGTTATTTTCATCAGCAAAATCAAGAATGGTATTATTATGCTCAACGGGATATAAGATTATTTTTTTACATACTAAACCTAGCTTAGGATATTTAATAAGAAAATGCATAAATTTATCATTCAATAGGACCCTAACATTTGCTATTTCCATTAGATCAGTTATGGTTATACCTGTAGAGCGCTCAGTGATTGTTTTATTTAAATCATTAGAATCAAGAATTGCTGGGTTTATTATTCCAATCTTTGCAAGGGTGACCGACAACATTAATGTTTCCAGCTCTGAAATTAGGATTCTATCTCTTGCGAGTAGTGTTTCATAAAGGTGACCAGTATCCATCTGTTTAGTTTTTGAATCCCTAATAATTGAGTTGACTGTCTCTGATAATTTATTAATTTGTTCTTGTGCCTGAGTATTTATAACCACTTGCCTATTAGCGGACTCAATAAGTTGCTGTTGTTTAAATTTTAGCTGCTCAAAGTCGTCAAAGTCAGGGGTTCCGGCGACCACCTTTAGAGCAGTTCCCAAGATGTTGATGCTTCTGGCATATCTGTGGTGGATGTTTACTGTTTCCAAAAGCGTATTGATATGACCTATGTCGGCGTCAAGTATTTTTCTCATGTGTGACTGGGGAAAATGGTTCGTCAACAACTTGGTTTCTTCTGCCATTTCTGAATACATGGTAAGGTTTGATGAGTGCCGCAAATATTCATATCCCTGCCATATTACTACGTCACCATCTGTCAGAGGTATGTAGTCTGAATTCGAATAGTCGGTCAGCTTGGCGGTTGTTGTCGCGACAAGAAACAGCACAATCAAAATCCTAAATGAAAAAGCATAAATTAAGAAACTTATCTTAAATTGTCCTTATGGACCGCCCTCCCTTTTATAAGAACCGTCGTTCCCAGATCAGCTTCTATTTCTTCCTCTATATATAGAGGTGTTAGTTTATTTCCCAATCTGCTGTTTGTTTTTACAAGTACTTTGTCACCCCTTTGGAAGGTTCTATTCTGTCTTGTCTCATTCAGTCTTTGCATTTTAACGTCCTGGGCCCTATTTACCCTTTCCCTAATCTCTGCCTGAATTCCGGCGGGAATGCATGGACTATGTCAATGGGCCGTTTTTTTGTCACCGAGTGGATAGTCTTGTTGTACTCTATTGTCGCTTGAAGTATCAGTTCGACTGTGTCATTTAAGTTTCTTTCGATTTTCAAACATCTTGCAATTTCCGCAAGAGTACTATGAAATCTTTCCACCTGCCCATTCGACGTGCTGTGGAGCGGTGGCGCATTTACAATTTGCACGTTAAAGCGATTTAATAAAAGAGACCGAATCGTTCCTGAGTTCAGAGAGGGTTCATTATCGCAATATACCGTTTTAACGTGGGGGTAAATATTCATTAACTGTAAGATTGGTGGTTCTATATCTACTATTGTTCTAGAGTCAATGGGTTGAACAATCGCGAATTTTGAAAACTTGTCAATACAGGTTAGAAAAAATTTTTTATCTGTGGAATATATGTCGATATGTAATATTTCGCCTACGTGAGAAGGAATGGGCGTTTCGCCTATAATATGCTTTTTTGGGTGTCGGTCATATTTAGCTTTTCTGCAAATTTTGCAATTTGCGACAATTTCATTAGCCAAACGGGTCATCTTCTGAAAAAAATAATCCTGCAAAATTTGCTTCGTATTTTCTTGAGCGGCTCTATGCGCCCTGTTATGTTCAGTGACTACTATTTCCTTTTGTTCACTTTTGTTAAATATATCAATCACCATTCGGCTTGCGTGCCAAAAAGTTGTTGTTGGAAAAGTTTTTACTAGGTTATTCTGTATGAATGCCAGTATTGGCAGTTCGCAGTGAATCGCGTTCGCTCGTTGGTTGCAAAATTTAATTCGGAATCTTTCAGGGTTCTGGATATCATGGTAATCGGTTTTCCGTCCTGCGACAAGACCGCCCCAATACCCAAAGAAGAAGCGTCCGTTGTCAGGTCAAATGACTTATTGTAATCCGGATAGAGCAACAAGACATCTTCAGATGTGAGAACCCTTTTCAACTTTTCAAATGCCTGGTACTGTTCCTCGTTAAGGCGCACTGGTATTTTCTTTGACCGGGCAGCGCTCACATTGCCGTTCTCCCCTTTTAGTATGTTAGTCAGTGGTCTGGCTACAGATGCAAAATCCTTGATAAAACACCTGTAATAACTTGCCAAGCCCAAGAAAGAACGAACATTAAATAGTGTGGTGGGCCGCTCGTAGTTTTTAATCGTCTCTATTTTGCTAGGACTCGTTGTAATACCCTTTTCGCATACCACAAAACCCAGATACTCAACCTGTTTTTTAAAAAAATTTGACTTCTCGCGTGAAACCCTCATGTTAGCTTCATTTAACCTATCCAACACCCATGCTATATGCTCAACATGCCCCTCCATACTTTCCGAGAAGATGATCACATCATCAACATAAACATGGCATGATTTCCCTATTTGATCTCGGAGCACGTCATCTATTGCTCTTTGAAAAATACCAGGCGCGTTCTTCAGCCCAAAGGGGAGCCTACAAAACTCGTATTTTCCATTGCCCACCGAAAATGCTGTTTTTTCCCTATCCTTTTCAGCCAACAAAATTTGGTGAAATCCTGATTTCAAGTCAAGGGTTGTGAAAAACTTAGCCTTCCCGAGATTTGATAGAATAGCCACAATATTTGGTATCGGATATTTGTCATCTATGGTCTTTGAATTCAACTTTCTAAAATCTATTACCAAACGCTTCTTTGCATTTCCCTGTGCGTCCGTACCTTTCTTGTCAACCACCCATACTGGGTTATTGTACGGTGACCTGGATGGTCGAATTATGCCGTCTTTAAGCATACTTCGCATTTCGGAATTTACAAAGTCTGATACACCCATCGGGTAAGGGTATAATTTAGAATATATCGGGTCCTCATCTTCTGTGCGAATGGTAGCAACAATCCTGGTATTAAAAGGGGGTGCCTCGTTTGGGTCCGCAAAAACACCGATTCGTTTTTTTATCATTTTCTGAAATTGTTTTTCAATTTGCTGGGGTACCTCAATATCATCTGTGTTAGTAAAATTTACACTAAGGCATTTTAAAAATTTCATATTTTCAGATTCAGCACTAGTTCTTAGTCGTTTATTTCTAAAGTCCAAAAATGCATTTGTTTGATATAAAAAATCTAGCCCGATTATTCCATCGAAGGTAGTTAGATCGGGGAGCAAAAAAAATGTTGTGTTAACATTAAAAAGCCGCATAGTGCATTTTTTTTTTCTACAATATTATTCCCGTGAAGAGACTTTACAATAAATGGATTATTTACTTTTGATACAAAGTTTAGTTCCTTTAAAGGTTTTATATAATTTTTAGAGGCACCCGTGTCAATTAGCAATTCCTGCTATCGTTCTCTCTACATACGGTAGCAAGGAATCTTGTCTAAAAAATTAATTTGGTCATATTCTTCGATTTCATTTTCTATATCTGTTGCCTCTATTTCTGCTAGGTGTTGATATTCTTGCTCTGGATGATCTCCTGAGATCTCTTCCTGTGACAGGTTGTTGACCCTCTGATGTTTGGGTCCGGTGAACCTGGCTGTGCCGCTATTCGGCCTCTTAAAAACTTGTCCCAGGGCTTGAGTATTTTGGTATTGACATTGTTGATTTGCCTGGTATTGTGTCGGTTGCCTAAATTTTGATGAAGGATCAACATCCATTGGTTGAACAACATCTTGCTTTGTAGGGCCTAAATTGTTTTGTTGTCGCTGTCTATTAAAGTAAGGATTTTTTCCCTGTCGATAGTCATTTGAAACAAAATTTCTGGGGCTTTGTTGCCTTTGTTCAAGTCTATGTGCCTTATCTTCTACGCTTCTCGCATAATTTGTTGCAAATAGAAATCGCTCGTGGTTTGACTCGACTTCTTGAGCCAGCGCCAGAGCGGATGGCAGGTCCTTTGGACGAGCCGAAAAAAGAACGTCGCTTAAAGACTTCTTTGTTCCTGAAATAAAAACACGCAAGGCGTCTTGTCTGTATTTTTCATTTAGCGACGCGGCCACTACACTGTCATACGACATTATCGTCTTATTTATTAAAAGAGTAAGTTTTTTTTCTACTTCATCGTAGTATTGTAGTAATGTCATATTTGCTTGTCGAAGGGTCGATAGTTCTTGCTCGATGAGATATATTGGGCGCTTGTCAGCGTAAGTAAAGTCTAGCCTGTTAATAATTGCCTTGAAATTCAGAGGTGTGTCGTATGATGATAGCACCATGTCCGCCAAACCCTTGACTTTGTTTCTAATAATACCTAGGGCTTGGTAGTGTTTTGAGCTGCCTTGATATTGTTCAAAAATTTTGTACGCTGTATGCGCCGCTTTTCGCTAAGAAACGTATGTTTAATGTTTGCCGTCAAAGTCTGGTAACGATTTTACTATATCCAAAGGTTCGTCACATCCTATTCTATTATCGATTTCTGCATCCCTATACACTTCTACTTGTGGTGAAGAAACCGTCGAGTTAGCTAATCTGTTTGTAGCTTCTAACAATTTTTGCTCAAAATTCCTTTCCTGAACTGCCAGCGCGCTGTTCACGGCGGCCTCTATTACCTGTCTCAATTCGTCTGCATTAAGTGCCATTTCCTGATTTCTATTCGACCACCAATTTGAATCGCGGGTTGTACGGCTTATTGGTTGTAATCTAGCTGCTAATTCTGTAGAGATTTCTTCCAAATCACTGTCAGTGATAAGGGAAATTCACTTTCTTACAAAGATTGGTTAATTCACAAATTGTAATGATAACAACTACATTTGGTTTTTTTTTTTTTATAATGGCAAACTTTAAAATTTTTTCACTCTTTTTTATACCCTCCACTCCAGTGTGCAGAGGGTATATATAAGTTTGTCATTCCGTTTGTAATAATTAGAAAAAAAAATTTGGACCCCATAAAATATATATATTTGTGATCCTTATAACAACCGGAGTTGATATAGCGATGTCCGTCTGTCCGTCTGTCCGTCTGTCCGTCTGTGGTGGAAATCACGATGACGGCATCAATCGGGCAGCTAGGGTGCTCGTTGGCATAAAAAATGATTCATTAACATCCTGAAAAGTTTGCTATTTAAAATCGTCCAAATCGGTCAATTAGGGCCCGAGATTTGAATGAAGAACTAAAAAAAGTCTTGAAAAAATATAATTTTCTATGTTGTTCTTGTCACGATCACGCCCTCAATAGGATAGCTAGGGTGATAATTTTTAGTGGGAATGATTCACCAAATTCATGGGAAGATTTCTACTTCAAAAATCATTAAAATCGGTGGAACAGGTCCAGGTAAATCTATGAAAAATTAAAAAAAAAAAATGAAAAACATGATGTTTCCATATTGTTCCTGTTGTTATTCTAAATGTTGCATTGTTGTCATAGCTGGACTTGTTGTTTTTGTGGTCGTTGTGGTAATAATATAATAAAAACAAACCCTTTGTACATTTTTTTGTGAACTCTGGTAGAAAATTTTAAAAGTTTCCATTGTTTTGGCATCACTAAAAAAATTTGTTAGATCATTTCTGTCATTGCCACGAGCCTGCATGCAAAATTTCAGATCGATTGGCTCACGGGAAAGGGGCTAAAAATCGATCCAAAATTTTGTCGACAAGCAGACACTACCAGTTAATATAAAGGCAGTAAGTAAAGGGAGTAAAAGTTCACCAATAATTTAAAAAACAAATTTTTATGTATTAATTTATTTAAAGAAAAAAATAATTAAATGAAATAGTAATAATAATAAAAAAAAATAATATACAATACAAAAAAAAAGAATATATAAATAAAATAAAATAAAGATAAATGCATTCATAGCATTATAATACATATAAAAGGTCAATGTTTTCTACCCGTAATCGTAACGAGTCAGTTGTTTTTTTTTACATGAAAATCATTTAAAACAGTTACCGAACGTAACCGGAACGTCCCAATACTTTTCATGTGAAAAAAAGGCTGACACGTTACGTAACAGTTACATGTCGCTAACTTGTTCTTTACACAGGCTACTGCTTTTGCAGCCAACTTCAAGTCTATTTATATAGTTTCGTAAGCATAACTGATAAAATTGTTTCTATTATTTTTTGCTGTAAGTAATAAATTATAAATATACTGAATTTGCAAACTAAAATGGATACATATATTGGAGGTGCTTTAATACAAAAGAGTTAACGAAACAAAATCAAAAAAAAAAACAACTCTACAACATCAACAATGGCAGTCATATGTTCTTCAAATAGAAAAAAAAAAACTGCAAGTGTGTTTTGTTGGCTACAAAACAAAAATAGTGTTGACAATATAACAAAATATGTAAAAGAAGTTAGTGCTATGAAATATTTTATTTTGTTTAAAAAAAAAATCGCAAAATGAAAGGCTATAATTCCATTAATAATCAAAAGGCGTTAAACTAATTTATTTATTTTTACGTTGTACTAATGCATTTTAAATAAGTAAAAGTAATTGTATATTTAAATAAAAAGCATTTGTATTATATGTTGCTGTCGTATTCAGAAAAATCAAGTAGCTGACTATACGACTACAAATGCTGCTGCCAGCAGTCGTCTATGTGTTTCATTCATGATGTTGCATTTTTTTGCGAGCAATACTTACATATATTCTAAATAACGAAATAATAGTTCTTTTCATACTGCGAAATCTATACAAATATATGTACAAATACTATATGTCAAATTTCAAATTTGCAATAATTGATACATTTTTGAAAGAAAATTGTATAATATGAAATGTCTTTAATTTATTTCATAGAAAACAATTTTTTGAGGTGCGTGGATTTTCCATATTTACTGTTTTACTATTTTCTTAATGAGGTTAAATGAGTTAAAAAGAATTTAAAATATTTGAAAATATTAGGTGAGGATCCTCAAGATGTAATATACGATCGGTCTAAAACTTTTCACTTAGAGCCACAGTTAAATTCGAAACAACAAAAACCCATATATTTTGTGCATAAAGTTTAATATTAAATGTGCTTTTCTAAAATGCCTATATATTTTTTCTCATTCATTTCTGACCATCTTCAATGTAAATTTACCAACGTTTTTTTTATTGCAATATGTATATAAAACTTAAAAATTTAATATTTTTTATTGTGTATTAACTTATTATTCTGCGATTTTCATTACATCACAAAATGTTACAAATTGGCACTACTGTTTCAAAAACAGAAAACTTCTAAATCAGTTGAAAACAGTTGATCTGTAAAACTGTATGTGAAATTGTGTCAAATAAAATTACAAATATTAATAAATATAATAATACATATATATATATATATTATTAATTTTGTTAAGAATTAGCACAAAATTGATTTTCCATTTTGCATTTCATTTATAAAGAATTCTGCCATATTTTGTTAAAGGGAAAATCCATTTTTGTTATATTAAAAAAAACAGACTTGCATTTAATTTTTCCGTGACTGCCTCAATAATTGCGTAGATGCCACCACAATATTTTTTCTAATTAAAACAGTTGATCTGTAAAACTGTGTGTGAAATTGTGTCAAATAAAATTACAAATATTAATAAATATAATAATACATATATATATTTTATTAATTTTGTTAAGAATTAGCACAAAATTGATTTTCCATTTTGCATTTCATTTATAAAGAATTCTGCCATATTTTGTTAAAGGGAAAATCCATTTTTGTTATATTAAAAAAAAACAGACTTGCATTTAATTTTTCCGTGACTGCCTCAATAATTGCGTAGATGCCACCACAATATTTTTTCTAATTAAATATTAACCAATATCTAACTAGAATTATGATTTATTCTGACTAAAAAGTTCCAATTAAAAGTTACTCATCCCAATTATGAATATTCTCAAGGAATTTCTTTCTCACGGAAAATACATTTCTCGAGAAAAAAATTCCTCCAATTATAAATTCCGCGTGAACAAAAAATGATTAACTGGCATCATCGAATTTCGAAGCCACTTGCTTTGCTTATTGACAATTTATTTTCTATTTTTTGTGTGTGTGCAAACGACCCTACAATAAATGTCCCACTAAACATTTTTGTTTGCTATCAAGTTGAGGTGCATTTGAGATCAAATACATTTTTCAAATCTCCAACGTTAATTCTCAAATGCCCTCAATAGTTCGAATATAGTCTTCTCAACTTAAAAGGCACATTTTTTATATGGCGATTTTCATAGTTATCAAATTGAGAAATTTGTGATTCTCAACTTGATAGCAAAGAAATATTTCCAATCGGTATCAAATGGAAGGTACGGAATTGCCATATTAAAAAATATTATACTAATTTTAGAAATGAAAACAATTACTTTTTTTAATGTTTCAATTTAATTTCATTATATATTTAACATTACTATGTACATATTTAACATTAAATGTACATATTATGTACATTTTTTAAAATCTAGAATTAAAAATAAATGAATTAATTAGTTGTACATTTTTTGAAAAATTTGACAAAAAGCAGAAATAATTAAAAATATATCAATGATTTATTTGTACTTTTTTTGGCATTTTTTAATTTAATTTATTATTTATGACATATTTAAATAATATCTCAGACTTAACACAAATCGTATTCAAGTTGAAAAAATGTTTGGTCTCAAGTGGAGAAAAGTGTTGGATATCCAATTGAGAGTAAAAATGTTTCTCAAAGATTGGAAAAAATGTTAAGTCTCAACTTGATGTCAAGTTGAAAGCAAACAAGGAGAAAAATTGTTCAACCCAAGTTGAGAATTACATTTGACATCAATTTAAGAACTTAACTTTTCTCCAACATTGGCGAAATAATATTTCAATGCATACTGGGGAATGACCGAAACTAACACATAAACAGTTTTTTCCTATTTGAAAAACATATGACTCATTGTTGCTGTTGTAGAGTTGTTATACCCTCCACTCCAGTGTGCAGAGGGTATATATAAGTTTGTCATTCCGTTTGTAATAATTAGAAAAAAAAATTTGGACCCCATAAAATATATATATTTGTGATCCTTATAACGACCGGAGTTGATATAGCGATGTCCGTCTGTCCGTCTGTCCGTCTGTGGAAATCACGATGACGGCATCAATCGGGCAGCTAGGGTGCTCGTTGGCATAAAAAATGATTCATTAACATCCTGAAAAGTTTGCTATTTAAAATCGTCCAAATCGGTCAATTAGGGCCCGAGATTTGAATGAAGAACTAAAAAAAGTCTTGAAAAAATATAATTTTCTATGTTGTTCTTGTCACGATCACGCCCTCAATAGGATAGCTAGGGTGATAATTTTTAGTGGGAATGATTCACCAAATTCATGGGAAGATTTCTACTTCAAAAATCATTAAAATCGGTGGAACAGGTCCAGGTAAATCTATGAAAAATTAAAAAAAAAAAATGAAAAACATGATGTTTCCATATTGTTCCTGTTGTTATTCTAAATGTTGCATTGTTGTCATAGCTGGACTTGTTGTTTTTGTGGTCGTTGTGGTAATAATATAATAAAAACAAACCCTTTGTACATTTTTTTGTGAACTCTGGTAGAAAATTTTAAAAGTTTCCATTGTTTTGGCATCACTAAAAAAATTTGTTAGATCATTTCTGTCATTGCCACGATCCTGCATGCAAAATTTCAGATCGATTGGCTCACGGGAAAGGGGCTAAAAATCGATCCAAAATTTTGTCGACAAGCAGACACTACCAGTTAATATAAAGGCAGTAAGTAAAGGGAGTAAAAGTTCACCAATAATTTAAAAAACAAATTTTTATGTATTAATTTATTTAAAGAAAAAAATAATTAAATGAAATAGTAATAATAATAAAAAAAAATAATATACAATACAAAAAAAAAGAATATATAAATAAAATAAAATAAAGATAAATGCATTCATAGCATTATAATACATATAAAAGGTCAATTTTTTCTACCCGTAATCGTAACGAGTCAGTTGTTTTTTGTTACATGAAAATCATTTAAAACAGTTACCGAACGTAACCGGAACGTCCCAATACTTTTCATGTGAAAAAAAGGCTGACACGTTACGTAACAGTTACATGTCGCTAACTTGTTCTTTACACAGGCTACTGCTTTTGCAGCCAACTTCAAGTCTATTTATATAGTTTCGTAAGCATAACTGATAAAATTGTTTCTATTATTTTTTGCTGTAAGTAATAAATTATAAATATACTGAATTTGCAAACTAAAATGGATACATATATTGGAGGTGCTTTAATACAAAAGAGTTAACGAAACAAAATCAAAAAAAAAAACAACTCTACAACATCAACAATGGCAGTCATATGTTCTTCAAATAGAAAAAAAAAAACTGCAAGTGTGTTTTGTTGGCTACAAAACAAAAATAGTGTTGACAATATAACAAAATATGTAAAAGAAGTTAGTGCTATGAAATATTTTATTTTGTTTAAAAAAAAAATCGCAAAATGAAAGGCTATAATTCCATTAATAATCAAAAGGCGTTAAACTAATTTATTTATTTTTACGTTGTACTAATGCATTTTAAATAAGTAAAAGTAATTGTATATTTAAATAAAAAGCATTTGTATTATATGTTGCTGTCGTATTCAGAAAAATCAAGTAGCTGACTATACGACTACAAATGCTGCTGCCAGCAGTCGTCTATGTGTTTCATTCATGATGTTGCATTTTTTTGCGAGCAATACTTACATATATTCTAAATAAAGAAATAATAGTTCTTTTCATACTGCGAAATCTATACAAATATATGTACAAATACTATATGTCAAATTTCAAATTTGCAATAATTGATACATTTTTGAAAGAAAATTGTATAATATGAAATGTCTTTAATTTATTTCATAGAAAACAATTTTTTGAGGTGCGTGGATTTTCCATATTTACTGTTTTACTATTTTCTTAATGAGGTTAAATGAGTTAAAAAGAATTTAAAATATTTGAAAATATTAGGTGAGGATCCTCAAGATGTAATATACGATCGGTCTAAAACTTTTCACTTAGAGCCACAGTTAAATTCGAAACAACAAAAACCCATATATTTTGTGCATAAAGTTTAATATTAAATGTGCTTTTCTAAAATGCCTATATATTTTTTCTCATTCATTTCTGACCATCTTCAATGTAAATTTACCAACGTTTTTTTTATTGCAATATGTATATAAAACTTAAAAATTTAATATTTTTTATTGTGTATTAACTTATTATTCTGCGATTTTCATTACATCACAAAATGTTACAAATTGGCACTACTGTTTCAAAAACAGAAAACTTCTAAATCAGTTGAAAACAGTTGATCTGTAAAACTGTATGTGAAATTGTGTCAAATAAAATTACAAATATTAATAAATATAATAATACATATATATATATATTATTAATTTTGTTAAGAATTAGCACAAAATTGATTTTCCATTTTGCATTTCATTTATAAAGAATTCTGCCATATTTTGTTAAAGGGAAAATCCATTTTTGTTATATTAAAAAAAACAGACTTGCATTTAATTTTTCCGTGACTGCCTCAATAATTGCGTAGATGTCACCACAATATTTTTTCTAATTAAAACAGTTGATCTGTAAAACTGTGTGTGAAATTGTGTCAAATAAAATTACAAATATTAATAAATATAATAATACATATATATATTTTATTAATTTTGTTAAGAATTAGCACAAAATTGATTTTCCATTTTGCATTTCATTTATAAAGAATTCTGCCATATTTTGTTAAAGGGAAAATCCATTTTTGTTATATTAAAAAAAAACAGACTTGCATTTAATTTTTCCGTGACTGCCTCAATAATTGCGTAGATGCCACCACAATATTTTTTCTAATTAAATATTAACCAATATCTAACTAGAATTATGATTTATTCTGACTAAAAAGTTCCAATTAAAAGTTACTCATCCCAATTATGAATATTCTCAAGGAATTTCTTTCTCACGGAAAATACATTTCTCGAGAAAAAAATTCCTCCAATTATAAATTCCGCGTGAACAAAAAATGATTAACTGGCATCATCGAATTTCGAAGCCACTTGCTTTGCTTATTGACAATTTATTTTCTATTTTTTGTGTGTGTGCAAACGACCCTACAATAAATGTCCCACTAAACATTTTTGTTTGCTATCAAGTTGAGGTGCATTTGAGATCAAATACATTTTTCAAATCTCCAACGTTAATTCTCAAATGCCCTCAATAGTTCGAATATAGTCTTCTCAACTTAAAAGGCACATTTTTTATATGGCGATTTTCATAGTTATCAAATTGAGAAATTTGTGATTCTCAACTTGATAGCAAAGAAATATTTCCAATCGGTATCAAATGGAAGGTACGGAATTGCCATATTAAAAAATATTATACTAATTTTAGAAATGAAAACAATTACTTTTTTTAATGTTTCAATTTAATTTCATTATATATTTAACATTACTATGTACATATTTAACATTAAATGTACATATTATGTACATTTTTTAAAATCTAGAATTAAAAATAAATGAATTAATTAGTTGTACATTTTTTGAAAAATTTGACAAAGAGCAGAAATAATTAAAAATATATCAATGATTTATTTGTACTTTTTTGGCATTTTTTAATTTAATTTATTATTTATGACATATTTAAATAATATCTCAGACTTAACACAAATCGTATTCAAGTTGAAAAAATGTTTGGTCTCAAGTGGAGAAAAGTGTTGGATATCCAATTGAGAGTAAAAATGTTTCTCAAAGATTGGAAAAAATGTTAAGTCTCAACTTGATGTCAAGTTGAAAGCAAACAAGGAGAAAAATTGTTCAACCCAAGTTGAGAATTACATTTGACATCAATTTAAGAACTTAACTTTTCTCCAACATTGGCGAAATAATATTTCAATGCATGCTGGGGAATGACCGAAACTAACACATAAACAGTTTTTTCCTATTTGAAAAACATATGACTCATTGTTGCTGTTGTAGAGTTGTTATACCCTCCACTCCAGTGTGCAGAGGGTATATATAAGCTTGTCATTCCGTTTGTAATAATTAGAAAAAAAAATTTGGACCCCATAAAATATATATATTTGTGATCCTTATAACAACCGGAGTTGATATAGCGATGTCCGTCTGTCCGTCTGTGGAAATCACGATGACGGCATCAATCGGGCAGCTAGGGTGCTCGTTGGCATAAAAAATGATTCATTAACATCCTGAAAAGTTTGCTATTTAAAATCGTCCAAATCGGTCAATTAGGGCCCGAGATTTGAATGAAGAACTAAAAAAAGTCTTGAAAAAATATAATTTTCTATGTTGTTCTTGTCACGATCACGCCCTCAATAGGATAGCTAGGGTGATAATTTTTAGTGGGAATGATTCACCAAATTCATGGGAAGATTTCTACTTCAAAAATCATTAAAATCGGTGGAACAGGTCCAGGTAAATCTATGAAAAATTAAAAAAAAAAAATGAAAAACATGATGTTTCCATATTGTTCCTGTTGTTATTCTAAATGTTGCATTGTTGTCATAGCTGGACTTGTTGTTTTTGTGGTCGTTGTGGTAATAATATAATAAAAACAAACCCTTTGTACATTTTTTTGTGAACTCTGGTAGAAAATTTTAAAAGTTTCCATTGTTTTGGCATCACTAAAAAAATTTGTTAGATCATTTCTGTCATTGCCACGAGCCTGCATGCAAAATTTCAGATCGATTGGCTCACGGGAAAGGGGCTAAAAATCGATCCAAAATTTTGTCGACAAGCAGACACTACCAGTTAATATAAAGGCAGTAAGTAAAGGGAGTAAAAGTTCACCAATAATTTAAAAAACAAATTTTTATGTATTAATTTATTTAAAGAAAAAAATAATTAAATGAAATAGTAATAATAATAAAAAAAAATAATATACAATACAAAAAAAAGAATATATAAATAAAATAAAATAAAGATAAATGCATTCATAGCATTATAATACATATAAAAGGTCAATGTTTTCTACCCGTAATCGTAACGAGTCAGTTGTTTTTTTTTACATGAAAATCATTTAAAACAGTTACCGAACGTAACCGGAACGTCCCAATACTTTTCATGTGAAAAAAAGGCTGACACGTTACGTAACAGTTACATGTCGCTAACTTGTTCTTTACACAGGCTACTGCTTTTGCAGCCAACTTCAAGTCTATTTATATAGTTTCGTAAGCATAACTGATAAAATTGTTTCTATTATTTTTTGCTGTAAGTAATAAATTATAAATATACTGAATTTGCAAACTAAAATGGATACATATATTGGAGGTGCTTTAATACAAAAGAGTTAACGAAACAAAATCAAAAAAAAAAAACAACTCTACAACATCAACAATGGCAGTCATATGTTCTTCAAATAGAAAAAAAAAAAACTGCAAGTGTGTTTTGTTGGCTACAAAACAAAAATAGTGTTGACAATATAACAAAATATGTAAAAGAAGTTAGTGCTATGAAATATTTTATTTTGTTTAAAAAAAAAATCGCAAAATGAAAGGCTATAATTCCATTAATAATCAAAAGGCGTTAAACTAATTTATTTATTTTTACGTTGTACTAATGCATTTTAAATAAGTAAAAGTAATTGTATATTTAAATAAAAAGCATTTGTATTATATGTTGCTGTCGTATTCAGAAAAATCAAGTAGCTGCCTATACGACTACAAATGCTGCTGCCAGCAGTCGTCTATGTGTTTCATTCATGATGTTGCATTTTTTTGCGAGCAATACTTACATATATTCTAAATAAAGAAATAATAGTTCTTTTCATACTGCGAAATCTATACAAATATATGTACAAATACTATATGTCAAATTTCAAATTTGCAATAATTGATACATTTTTGAAAGAAAATTGTATAATATGAAATGTCTTTAATTTATTTCATAGAAAACAATTTTTTGAGGTGCGTGGATTTTCCATATTTACTGTTTTACTATTTTCTTAATGAGGTTAAATGAGTTAAAAAGAATTTAAAATATTTGAAAATATTAGGTGAGGATCCTCAAGATGTAATATACGATCGGTCTAAAACTTTTCACTTAGAGCCACAGTTAAATTCGAAACAACAAAAACCCATATATTTTGTGCATAAAGTTTAATATTAAATGTGCTTTTCTAAAATGCCTATATATTTTTTCTCATTCATTTCTGACCATCTTCAATGTAAATTTACCAACGTTTTTTTTATTGCAATATGTATATAAAACTTAAAAATTTAATATTTTTTATTGTGTATTAACTTATTATTCTGCGATTTTCATTACATCACAAAATGTTACAAATTGGCACTACTGTTTCAAAAACAGAAAACTTCTAAATCAGTTGAAAACAGTTGATCTGTAAAACTGTATGTGAAATTGTGTCAAATAAAATTACAAATATTAATAAATATAATAATACATATATATATATATTATTAATTTTGTTAAGAATTAGCACAAAATTGATTTTCCATTTTGCATTTCATTTATAAAGAATTCTGCCATATTTTGTTAAAGGGAAAATCCATTTTTGTTATATTAAAAAAAACAGACTTGCATTTAATTTTTCCGTGACTGCCTCAATAATTGCGTAGATGCCACCACAATATTTTTTCTAATTAAAACAGTTGATCTGTAAAACTGTGTGTGAAATTGTGTCAAATAAAATTACAAATATTAATAAATATAATAATACATATATATATTTTATTAATTTTGTTAAGAATTAGCACAAAATTGATTTTCCATTTTGCATTTCATTTATAAAGAATTCTGCCATATTTTGTTAAAGGGAAAATCCATTTTTGTTATATTAAAAAAAAACAGACTTGCATTTAATTTTTCCGTGACTGCCTCAATAATTGCGTAGATGCCACCACAATATTTTTTCTAATTAAATATTAACCAATATCTAACTAGAATTATGATTTATTCTGACTAAAAAGTTCCAATTAAAAGTTACTCATCCCAATTATGAATATTCTCAAGGAATTTCTTTCTCACGGAAAATACATTTCTCGAGAAAAAAATTCCTCCAATTATAAATTCCGCGTGAACAAAAAATGATTAACTGGCATCATCGAATTTCGAAGCCACTTGCTTTGCTTATTGACAATTTATTTTCTATTTTTTGTGTGTGTGCAAACGACCCTACAATAAATGTCCCACTAAACATTTTTGTTTGCTATCAAGTTGAGGTGCATTTGAGATCAAATACATTTTTCAAATCTCCAACGTTAATTCTCAAATGCCCTCAATAGTTCGAATATAGTCTTCTCAACTTAAAAGGCACATTTTTTATATGGCGATTTTCATAGTTATCAAATTGAGAAATTTGTGATTCTCAACTTGATAGCAAAGAAATATTTCCAATCGGTATCAAATGGAAGGTACGGAATTGCCATATTAAAAAATATTATACTAATTTTAGAAATGAAAACAATTACTTTTTTTAATGTTTCAATTTAATTTCATTATATATTTAACATTACTATGTACATATTTAACATTAAATGTACATATTATGTACATTTTTTAAAATCTAGAATTAAAAATAAATGAATTAATTAGTTGTACATTTTTTGAAAAATTTGACAAAAAGCAGAAATAATTAAAAATATATCAATGATTTATTTGTACTTTTTTGGCATTTTTTAATTTAATTTATTATTTATGACATATTTAAATAATATCTCAGACTTAACACAAATCGTATTCAAGTTGAAAAAATGTTTGGTCTCAAGTGGAGAAAAGTGTTGGATATCCAATTGAGAGTAAAAATGTTTCTCAAAGATTGGAAAAAATGTTAAGTCTCAACTTGATGTCAAGTTGAAAGCAAACAAGGAGAAAAATTGTTCAACCCAAGTTGAGAATTACATTTGACATCAATTTAAGAACTTAACTTTTCTCCAACATTGGCGAAATAATATTTCAATGCATACTGGGGAATGACCGAAACTAACACATAAACAGTTTTTTCCTATTTGAAAAACATATGACTCATTGTTGCTGTTGTAGAGTTGTTATACCCTCCACTCCAGTGTGCAGAGGGTATATATAAGTTTGTCATTCCGTTTGTAATAATTAGAAAAAAAATTTTGGACCCCATAAAATTTATATATTTGTGATCCTTATAACAACCGGAGTTGATATAGCGATGTCCGTCTGTCCGTCTGTCCGTCTGTGGAAATCACGATGACGGCATCAATCCGGCAGCTAGGGTACTCGTTGACATAAAAATGATTCACTAACATCCTGAGAAATTTGCTATTTAAAATCGTCCAAATCGGTCGATTAGGGCCCGAGATTTGAATGAAGAACTAAAAAAGTCTTGAAAAAAAATAATTTTCTATGTTGTTCTTGTCACGATCACGCCCTCAATAGTGCAGCTACAGTGATCATTTTTAGTGAGAATGATTCACCAAATTCATGGAAAGATTTCTACTTCAAAAATCATTAAAATCGGTGGAACAGGTCCAGGGAAATCTCTGAAAAAGTAAAAAAAAATGAAAAACATGATATTTCTATATTGTTCTTGTTGTTATTCTAAATGTTGCATTGTTTTCATAGCTGGACTTGTTGTTTTTGTGGTCGTTATGGTAATAACATAACAAAAACAAACCCTTTGTACATTTTTTTATCAACTCTGGTAGAAAAATTTAAAAGTTTCCATTGTTTTGGCATCACTAAAAAAATATGTTAGATCATTTCTGTCATTGCCACAAGCCTGCCTGCAAAATTTCAGATCGATTGGGTCACGGGAAAGTGGTTAAAATCGATCCAAAATTTTTTCGACAAGCAGACACTACGAGTTAATATAAAGGGAGTAAAAATTCACCAACATCTAAAGCAAATAATGCTAAAATACCTAGTTGTTAATAAAAAAAACAATTGGGCAATTCACAATGGGTAATGTATCGTTGTATCTCTTGTATCGTGTATCACTTTACAATAGTGTAAAATTGTTGTTGGTAATTTTCACTGAAAAATCTGATACACGATCCAACTTCATTTGCTATGTTTAGTAAATGTTGTATATTGTATCATAACATATCAGTTCCAAGTGAATGCCAGTTTTTATGAAAAAGAAAAAACAAATACATAGAATATTATCAGCATAAATAATTATAAAATAAAATATGGCAAATAACGCAAATACATCGATAAGTTTATTTATATAAAAATTAATGTTTATATTTTTAGTATGTATTTTCTCTTTCAGTACCAACCAAAACATTTAACATTTTTTTTTCATTATAAATTAAAATGCAAGAGGTACGTAACTAAAACTCCAGGGTACATCTCACGACCAAAAAGCAAACACTGACAAGTGTTTTCTCTTATACAAAATAGCAGAAGCGACGAAGCGATCTTTCCTCGTTGGATCGAAAATTACTAAAGAAAGCGTTTTACAATATGAAAATACAACTGAGTGTTCACAACAAATGATTGTATTGTGTATTTCAATACAACATACAATATACAACACCTGTTGTGAATTGCCCAAATGTAAATTTAGCAAAAAAATTTATGTATTAATTTATTTAAAGAGAAAAACACAAAAATAACGTTTCATGTTGTATTTTTTGTGTGTAATATTTAAATATACATACATACACATATTAAATAATACAAATAATGTACATATATTATATATATGTATGTATATTCATAGTAACTGCATGTTAGAAATAAATCGGTTATTTTATTTACATAAAATTCTGCAGTATTTTGTTGTGGGGAAAATACATTTCTTTTGTATAACAGAGTGTCACTTCATTTTGCTCAGCGTGACTATGCCACAGTAGATGCCGCCATAATTTTTGTTTGTTCTAATTAGCTTTGCAATAGTTATTTCTATTTTAACATGAATGTTAATATTTTCAACTAGATATCATACAGAACAATGTTAAGAGTATACACGGGTTGGTCTTTTATTTCATACGTTTTTTCATTATTCTTTTACAAATATGAACATAAGTTTGGCATATTACCCACCAATCTCACATCACACTGCAAGTTCGAAAAACTCAATACACTCACATTTTTTTTACTAATACACACATTTTCCGCAGTGGTCACACTAATGGCACCAAATTTTTCGTGCGAATAGTGGCAGACACTAACGATGATTAATGTTACCCTGTTATAAATTTAATGCAAATTTACTGGATTCTGTAAAATTGTAATTAAAGTTTTAACTTGTTAAATCTATTATAATGATTTATTTTTTGAAATGCGCATACAAAAACGCAAGTTTGTTAATTATAGAGCATAAATATTATTAACTATTATTAAAATAATACTAATAATAATAAATGTAAACATTTTCCCTCAAACATGTGCCTGTATAATAAACTTGGTAACTCTACTTAAAATAAAATAAGAGAGAGAAGTATACAAATGTTTTCAAGTTTACGCTTCGACAACATTTTAAAAATGAGATTGCAGTCAGATGTTTGAGCATAAAATTTAATGGCGATGGATTCGACTAATTCGAACAATTTTTCGTTGATAATACGTACACAACGATTTTACAATTTCAGTGTGATGTGAGATTGGGGGGTTAACTTTTTGTTGTCTTTACAAAATAGAGTTACCGAGTTCGTCAATGAGTTTTTTGCTTACAAAACAGTTCTACATAGTTATATAGAATTATTATTCTGCTTTACCTATAAAATATCTGATTGCGATTACATCTAATTTTTAAAAATTGTTTATAATTAATAAAGCATTATTATTCACATAAATACAAAATTTCACTTTTTAAATTTTCCATTCAAATTTAAGAAAATATCAATTATAATAAAAACTGAAAATAAAATTTCCAATTATAAATTAGAAAATATTAATTGAGTTTCAGAAAATCATATCAAAACGTCGGAAATAATAATTTTAAATTTAGAAATATCTTTACATTTAAAAATGTTTACATTTAAAAAAAATATTGCCATTCAGGAGATATTAATAACTTTTCAGTACCGCGATTCAGTAACTTTTTTTAACGATAGTCGAATTGTAAAAAAAAAGAAAATTGCAAAATTATCAGTAAAATTTTGAAACGATATTCGCTATTGTTAAAGTCAGCTGTTGTTGTTATCTAAACGACAACCATTTTTGTGTTGTTTATCCAATCGATAAAAACTTAAATTTTTAGGTTGAAATGTCGTCATACATAAATAAAAATCATGATATAGTGAAAATATTTTGCTTTAATTAAAAAACTTTTTTATATAAATAAAAAAATTAAATAGCATATTCAATTCATTATTTCATTTTCAAATAAATAAACAGAAATATTAGTAAAAAAAATAAAGATATTAAACATAAACATAAAATCATCCTGTCAAACACGAAGTAATTTGTTTTTTTCTATTCTTTGTGTTTTTCGCTTATTTTGACAGAGATGCCACTCCTTTACAATTTAAATAAATAGAAAAACAGATTTGTCGATATTAATTTAAATTCAATGAATTTAAGAAAACCTCAAATGATATTTAAGAATTGCTAACATAAAAATTGTTACATAAGTAAACGTAATTTTATGAGAATGTTATTTTTTATATATAAATTTTCACAATTTTTTTTGGATGAAAATTTGAAGTTTTTCAGAAAATATAGATAACATTAAATTATTTTATTTAAAATGTTTGGGACTTTTCGTTTTTTGCGTTTTTCATCCCTAATTTGATTATTTATTATTATAAATTTATTCTCTATGTTTTCAAAATATGGCAATATTTAAAAAAAAAGTTGAGAGAGCTTTTTTTTTTGGTTATTATTTTGTTACTCCATCCGACCTAGATGGCCACAATGAAGAAATATTTGGCCAGTTAAAAGAAACTATACAGCCATCTCCAATTAGCACGATTTAATGCATATAGCCACTCTACACAACCATTACCTTTGCAATGGAGGTTAGGGCGAGCTATTTAATTAGCAAAAACTAAATTAAACGAGAAGTTATGTCATATAACCGGAAACGCATGCATATAGGTATATAACCAAAATGCATGCCGATCAGCAACCACGATGACCAAAAAGCAAACACCGAAATAAATCCGAAATAATAGAAAAGAAGAAAACCAACCCAAAGAATTTGCTGAAATAATTTGGTATTAAGTTTAACAAATTGTTTACTTTTTCATTTACATTTATTATCAAGACTCAAACCGAGGTGGAGGGTATCAAAGATTCGGCACAGCCGAATTTAACACTCTTACTTGTTTTTTTTTACTTTAATCTTTGTATTTTTATTTTTTTCCAAAATTAATTTCACTTTTTCACTGAGCGTCTACTTACATTTTATCTTGATTTATTAACTTAACGTATCCTAATGACGTCTGCCTTTGCCGCTGTTGCTGATTGTTTCTCCTATTGTAAGCTGCTGCTGTAGCCACTGTTCTGCTTATTGATGTTATATGTTTTTGTTCTGTTCCCGTTGATTTGACGTAGAAATTTAATGGAGTAAGTTGTTGTTGTTACCAATGTTCTGCTTAGCGATGTTATATTGCTGCTTTTCTGTTTTCTGTCGATCCGACGTAGAAGTTTAATAAAGCAAACTACTGTTGTTACCAATGTTCTGCTTAGCTATTTTATACTGTGCTTTTTGTTTCCCGTCGGTCTGACGTAAAAACCTTATTCGTCGTTATAATAATTTTTTATTTGCACTTGGTGTGGAGAAATTTAAATAAATTTAAACGACTTGGCTTTGGTTCATAAGCCGTTGGGCGCCAGTTTTAATAAAATATTCTTTATTATATGAATTCCAAAATAGAACTAACTATATCATTCACAAAAAAAAAAAATTATAATTAAAATTAAACCCGTTGAGACTGCCGAACTTGCATTTATTTTTGGTGTCATATATTAGACAAGCAACGTCCACAACATTGTTGTCAGCCAAAGCAGTGATCGCTGTGTTGTTGTTTATTCTTTAGCATACGCAAAAACCGCTGATGGTGCACTATGAGCTGACTACTATGCATGTTTAGCTAGGCAACCACCTTGTTGCTGCGCGGATGTGTTAACTTATATAGTTATGTAATTTTTTCCAAATTGATTTATCTACTTTGTTATGGAGTAATTCGTTTGGTTTGTATCCTGTTGTGCTATGAATCGTATCATTATATATTTAAACAGATTTAAAAACAATAATTTTATCATCAAAATCTTTATTTTTTCTTCTAAGAAGTCTAAGATGTTCAATTAATGTGAGATGTATGTGTATTTGGAGAGGTAAAGTGAAAATCTATTTCTTCTGAGTTTAGAAAATCTATAATAAATGCTGTATTAAATTCGTCAGCTATAATTTTATTAGGTTTTCCTAAAATTGCAAACCTTTCTTTCAGCATTTCGACTATAGTCAATAAATTTTTGTCGTTTAAAGTGTGAATTGATACATATTTTGTTAGTTTTTCTATACATGTTAAAAATGGAGTGTTTTTATTTAAAAACCATATATCGATGTGAATTACTTCACTATGTGTCTCTGTTACACATAGCTTTGGTTTTAAAGGTCAAACCAAATCAAATTTAGACATATTACATACTACACAATTATTTATAAATTTATGGATTCAAAATTTTTTTTAAATTTGGTAAATAACATCTTTCAGTTCTAAAAATGTTTCTTCTATGCCTCTATGCTTTTTGTTGTTATGATATTTTTCAAATATTTCTAAAAGGTTTTCTTTATTGAAAATATCCTTAATAAATTTCGAACATTTCAAAAATTTAATTTCATTTACATTTGAAAAATATTGAACTAAAGTTTGTTGAAAGTATGTAAATAGTTTGATATTGTCACAAAAAATTGCTACAGTTCCTTTTATAGAAAATATTTGCTTTAAAAAATCTAATACTTTTTCTTCAAAATATTTGTATGTCTAACCTTTTCTTCATATAAAATTGTGTTGTCATATTTATAATTTTTTCCTAGTATAATAAAAATTTGATTTTTGAATATATTAATCGGTGATTCAGAAATACTTATATAATCATTAAGGTCTTCTTTTCCACTATGAATTGTAGCTAAATCAGTATGAATTAATTGTTCTTCTTCTGTTAACATATTTACATCTAAACTACTCAGGAATTCTGCAACTTGATTTGTTTTTCCTTTAATGTTTTCTATGTCAAAATTATATTCATTTAATTGGTTTATAAGCAAAACATATGTTTTCTGCTTCTATGTTGTTCGCGGGCTTTTGTTGTCTGTTAAACCAGGAATATATTTTACACTGTAAAGTTTTTTGTGTTGATCAACAGTTGGTTCATTTATTGTACGTGTTTTGTTTATATTTAATTTTCCTTGTTCTTCTTTTATTAATGTGGTCACGATTCTTCCAGGGAAACTATTATCCGTGAGTATTTTAGTTATTGTTTGTATATTTTTCGTATGGAATTGTTGATCGTTATATTTAATATTCTTGAAACGAAATTTTTCGCGGTATTTAAAATTTGATTTTTGGGTTGCGTAGCATTAAAATTCATTAATTTACCTGATGATGTTTCTTTGGAGTACCAGTCAAAGATAATTTTGTTGATAAACCTCTGTATTTTTGAGTCTAAATAAGCGATCGTTTTATCGGTATCAATTTCAATTGTAAATTGGATTTTTGGGTGTTGTTTATTAAAAATGTTTAGGATCTCGTCTTTGTCGTATATTGATGATTGCCAAAATGTCGTCTACATACTTTACTATGTATTTAAAAAGTATGTTCTTACATTTTAATTCTGCGATCGCGTCATCTAGTAGGGAATCAAGGACTATGTCCGCAATAGTGAGGGAGAGCGGGTTACCCATTGGCATACCATATATTTGATTAAAAATTGTTTTATCGTAGATAAAATAATTGTTTTCTGTTAGACAAAATTGTAGCATTTTTAAGAACTTCACGCTGGGAATTTTTGTAAAATTCCGTATGATGTTCCATTTTCCCATAATGTTCCTAATTGCAGTGTGAACGGGTATATTGGTGGATAAAGAGACAAATATTTCATTATCATCAAGATATATGATTTCCAGTTGTTTTTTCAGCTGCAAGGAGTTTTTGATATTATAATTTTCGGACGTAATATTTTTTAAAATTTCTCCTACATATTTCGACAAACCGTAACATGGTACCTGGACCGATGACACTATAGGGCGAAGGGGCGTACCTGTCTTCTGGATTTTTGGTAGTCCATAAATCCATAAAATATATTTCCCAAAACTCATGGAACTAATCCAGATGGTAATTGTAATTAACCAATGTGACATTTGCCAACAGGTAAAGTATAAAAGGCATCCAATTAAAAATAAATTTAATTATACAGAAACCCCTTCGGGCAAAAACCAAATTATACATATTGATACATACGAAACCAAAGGATTTAATTTTTTAACAATAGATAAGTTTTTAAAATTTGGAGCGGCGTATCCACAGAGTGATAGAAATCACATAGCTTTAATATAAAAAATAGAACATATTACTAAAATGGGAAAACCGACAAAATAATAGCGGACAATGAATTTAAGGCAATAAGGATAAAATAATTTTTAACAGAGCAAGGAATTGAATTACAATTGACAAAACCTTATAGCCATACCGGAAACGCTGATGTAGAAAGATTCCATAATACGATTGAGGAAAAATTTTAGAATTTTATATCAGGCTAACAAAAATTTTCCTATACCGCAATTGATTCAACAAACAATTAGAAATTATAATGAAAGGAATCACTCAAGTATAAAATGTGACCCAAATGACGTTCAGGAAAGACGTACAGAAATGGAGAAAATTAGACAAAAAAAAAGAGAAGATTATAGAGAAACAAGACGGGAAGGGTTCATTAAAAATTAAAAAGCAGTTAGGCATAAAGAACAACCTAAGTACAAAGAGTGAACAACATTCATTCATTAAAATTTTCAGATACGAATAATATTGATGATACTCCTAATGACACCACTGACTAATGGAATGATGACAACAAAACGTCTCACGGAACAAACAGGATTTATATAGATATAGATAGATAGATATTTACACAAAAAACCAGGAACTTGTTAATGAATCGGATATAATATTGCATACGGTCAACTTTCGCGAAATAGAAGACATTTTAGACAACATGGAAAATATTATTTTAATGAGAGTAGAAAATAAAAATTTACTTCAGTTAGAATTGATGGAAGCTAGAAATAAAATAATGACTCCTCTAATACCGAAACAGAATAGGAAAATACGTGGACTTATAAATGGAATAGGAAGTATGTCCAAGTGGTTATTTGGAACAATGGGCGAAGAAGGCATACAGAACATACAAAATCACCTTTTAAATATTAATGAAATAACAGAAAAAAATAATCAACAGATACTAATTAACGATTATTTTATGTAACCTTAAATCATTTGAAAATCATCATAAATAATGGCAGAAAAACGATAGAAAAGGAAATTAATTCTATAAGTAAATTTATGGAAATGGAAAACAACAAAAATGTATATTTAGAACAAATGACAAACATACAATTATTGAAAAATAAAATAGAACAGTTACAAGATAATGTAATTTCTGCACAATATAATATTGTACATCCAAATATTTTAAAAAGTCATGAGATACAAAAGTATGAAATTGATTATAATAAACTTAAACATATACAACTTGGAACGGCATGCCGCGGCATTGTTAAATAACTCTTATCTAATTTTTGGCATTAAAATACCAAAAACATTTGAAATAGTAAAATTACGATCAATTGTACCTATACCAAATAATGAAAATAATGAAATAGATTATAACATTGAACAAATTTTTGAATTCTAAAATAAAATTTATAAATTTGAAGAAAACAAACATTTAAAAGATTTAAAAATCAGATTTAATAATAAATAATAATAATAATTGTGTAATTAAAAATGACTGTCAATTAATAAAATATAAAGATTTTGAAATATTTGAGTTAAATATAGATACAATTATAATTAAAAAATGCAGAAAATATTAAAATCAATCAAACTTGTAATTCTAACAAAATTATTTCAAATGGGAACTATTTAATTAATTATAACTAGCAGATTCCAGCACTCGAAATTCGAGTGCAAATTCTAGGAAATTTTATTTTTTCATTTAATAAAGACCCCTGAGGTATGCTTCAAATTTCAACTCATTTTAAATGAAGAAAACAAACTCAACACATCAACAAATTTAATAAACACACACGTAGCATTGTATAATTTTATGTATGTATTAGTAGCAACTTTAAACGACGATGAAAATCTGTAAATCTGGGTAACAGCTAAAAAGAAATACCTTTCAAATGATAAATTTTTTGTCAAAATCGGGGTAAAACTTCGAAACTTACATCGGTCACAAGAAATCGCCTTGCCTATTTATATTATAGATAACTGTTCAGTTAAAATTAAAAATTATTTTTTCAATTATTTTTTGACAAACCAACAAAGTCGACGAACTTGTTGAAACTCTAGACAAGTTCGACGACTTCCTAAATAAAATAGGTCAAACAAAATAAATGCTTACTTATAAAAATATATTGTAAAATTAATAAATGATTGGATAAACAATTTATACATATTGTGAAATAATTAAATAGTAAAACTAAATAAACGCTTACTGCATAAATATTGTAAAATTAATAAATTTATACATGTTGGGAAATAATTAAATGCTTAATGAGAACAAATCAATATTGTAAGCTAAGTAGAAACTACATTTAAGCTAGCCAATAAATAAGTAAAACAAAAGAAAATAAAAAACCACTGCTATATACTTATACTTATGTATGTTAATTGTGTTAAGGGTTAGTTTTATAAAATAATAAATCGATATAAAAAACACAAGATCACTAATAACAAATTCGGCGGCACTTGCAAATAAATAAAGTAGTCGATTTCCGAATTTATTATTAAAAAAATTATTAAACACTTTTTATTCCGAATATTATTTATTGGACAAACAAAAATTTTGTAAAAGAAATTTAATCAGAAAAAATGTATTTTGTCCGTCCACGTAAATAAACGCACTGTTGTAAAAAAGGAGTACCTATAAGAAGTGTATTGACAAAGTGTCAAAACAGAGGTACTGTTTAAATAATTATTTCGACGAAGGGTTGTAACGCGATCAATGACAAATGACAAAAAGTATTAAGGAAAAAATACTTTTTTTATTAATTTTAATAATAAAAAAAAAACTTAATTTTCACTTTTTCTTTTAATTTTATAAACGCGATTTTTTCTTTTTTTCAAACTTGCACTAATTAACTTCAATTAACGCACCTTTTGAAATGAAGATTTCGAAAAATTAAAGATGAGGTTAAAGTTGTTGTTGATGCAGCAAGATGGCTGAATCCTGTAAAAATTTATGAAACTGTTTTCGAATACAAAAAGTAAACACGAAAAAATGGAAAATTCCAACGTAATTTATAAAATAAACTGCACTGGTGACGAGAACAACATATGCAAACAAGTATATGTTGGGACAACAAAAAATCAATTAAAAACAAGATTATCAGGACACAGATCGGATCTAAGAAATAGAAATAAATTATTGACACAAAAAACGGCACTCATGGCCCATTGTGCAGAATACAAACATTTACCAGACTTGGATGACGTTGAGATTTTACAAAGAGAGGATAAATATGACAAACGATACACACTTGAAATGTTACATATTATAAACGTAACGAGAGAGAACCGAATGAATTATAAAACCGACACCGATAATTGCGCTCAAAGCTATCGTCACATCATAAACAAAAAATTGATTTAGTGCAATATTGAATGTGTAAACGTTATGACGTACATGTTTTAAGTTAATTATTATTACTCGTAGGTTTGTTTTTATTGTTCTTTGAGTTACATTATGTTAAAAATGTTTTTATGTTATATATATAATTTAGATTCCTGAAGATGCTATCTAATTGATACCGAAATATTGGATGAAATAAAGAATTGAAGTATAAGAACAACAATGGCCTCAAGCTTAATTATTTTTATCTAAAAATTTATGAAATATTTTATTTCCAATTTAATAGCTTGATTAAATATCCGGTTCGGATGACCAAATGTTTTGCCGTAAATGCAGGGTTCGATGTAAATAATAAAAACAAAGGTTTATATTTTATTAAAATGAGAAAAAATCTCTAACAATTTATTAATAAATTACCTTTAAATGGACTGTATATAAATGCAGATCCGTGTGAACGACGTGTTCGCATTCGCATTGAAACGAAGATTAAACAAGTAAGAAAATTATAGTCGGTCTAGACCGACTATACGATACCCTATACCATGCGTTTGGAAACCCTATCTCTTAGGCCCAACTAACTGGACATAGAAAATAAGCAAAAACCAAATTTGAGTGGGATTTTTATTAATTTTTTTGGCTGCAGATATGAAAAAGTTCATATCGGATGCTATATCTATATGGGGACTAGGTCCAAAAATTGACCGATCCTGACCATGGTTGGTAACGTCTCATGTATTTTGCAAAAACATATACAAACAAAATTTGAGAAGAATCCGTGCAATATTTTTGATTTTTAATAGATTTAAGTGAATATCGGGAAGCAGCTCTGTATGGGGCCAAAGGCATCATTTTTGGGCTACTCATTAATGGATGTAATGAACGCATACAAACCCAATTTGAGTAAGATCTATATGACAATTTGGATCTTATGGCAATTTATGTCGATTTCATATGGGTAATTTGTATGGGGGCTAGGTCTGAACATGGACCGAATTTCACCAATTTCAATAGCGTTTATCCCATGGCCGATAAAAGCTTATATACCAAACTTCATCAAAATATATTCATATTTGCGACCTGCAGTTTGATTACAAGGTTTACATGGACACACAGACGGACGGACGGACGGACGGACGGACGGACATTGTTAAATCAACTCAAAAAGTGATTCTGATTCGATCGGTATAATTAAAGATGGGTCTGGGTCAAATATTTTTGGTTGTTACAAACAGCAGCACAAAGTCATTATACCCAAACCACATAGTGGTATAGGGTATAAAAATTACATATAAGATAGAAAGAGGCAACAAGCAATGTTTTTTGATATCTTTGACGGTTTACTCGTTAGAATCTATGTAAATACTCCCTATAAAGATGTTTACAAAAATGAGTAAAACTTAGATTCTAACTTGTAATTAACCAATGAAGAAGGTTAGGGTTAGCAAAGGGGCATACTAAATTAATAAGCAAAATCAAAGAATTTGTGGTTAAACATTGCCGGCCACCTTGCAACACTAGAGGAGGTTGCAACAAAAGTCATAGATATGTAAACAAGAGAGGTTACAAAAGTAAGTAAAGTTGAAAATATAATAAATGCTTTTCCATAATTTTAAATATTTCATATATATATATATATATATATATATATATATATATATATATATATATATATATTATTAAAAAAAAACACTTAAAACTAATGGTCAAGGGACCAAACCAGTATCGACGGGACCAGTATAAACTGGATTTTCGTCGAGCGGTCAAGGGACCGCGTTGATCCAAGGGGATCGGGTTTGACCCAAGGGGTCGTTGATCCAAGGGGATCATAGGTCCAAGCGGACCTGCCCTCTAAAGGGGATTGGCCAGAAATGACACAACCTAAAATGGTAGATCGTGCCATTGGAAGACCCGGAGTTAATTGATTTAACACAATTTTTTTAAGGTTTTATTTTTTGTATTCATGATGTTGTTCTCATGAATGTTGTTTTTAAAACTCAGGAAAAAATATTTTAATTTTCAATAAATAAATAAAATTCAAACAAAATATGGACAAGAAATAACAAATAAAATATAACAAATTATTTTTTTAACAGTTAGAAACAAATATAAATGAAAGTAATAAACAATATAAATTAAGAAGAGTATAGGAGAAAGAAATACTAATTAAGGATATTTAATATATAACCCCCCCATTCTTTGATCACACATTGCTCCTGAAATGTGGATTTGATTTACATTGTTAAATTTACAATACGTTTTAAAAGACAAGGTGCTGTGCGGACGTGTTTTAATTTGGTCCGACAAAAATCGAATGTTACTAAGTTAAAGTGATTTAAAACAAATAAAAATTGCGAAAAGACGCTAAAAGTTATACTTAATATTAAATGAAGCCTAAATTTTGTCAGAAAAATCTTTTTAAGAAAACAAATAACCAGAAAAAATAAAACCAAAGAAAAATAAATAAACAAATTTCTAAATACAAAAGCTCTTTACTTAAACAAATACAATGCCAATAGAGCGTTCTCCACCAGATTTAACAGTGCAAAATCTAACAACAAAAAATGTTATTTCACCCGCGCAAATTGCATCACCGTCTAACTACATAATAAACTCTCTCTCTGCGCATGTGCAAACAACACCTCTCTCATGGAGTTCTCAATGCACAACTCCAACATTAACAAATTCATCAAAAATTAATTTGTCTTTCCCCTTACCTCAGCCTACGGAGCCTTCTACTTACTTAGCTAGTGCAAATACTTGTCCAACAGTAACAACTCAATCATGTTCAACTATACTACTATTACAACATCATCAAACTCTTTATCCAAACCAATCATGTCAGTATGTAATTCACTCTTTACTATTACTCCTACTAATACACCGAATATTATTACACAAACCAACATTTATAAAGAGCAAGCATACAAAGCTCTTAAAAATTATCTTACACTGAATGAACAAACAACTGATCTTACTACAAGTGAGTCGGTAATGGTCGCCTCAAAAGGTGCTATACCTAAAACAACCAAAGTAGATTTAATAAAAGATAACAACAAAACATTAAAAGGGATTGATCGATATTTTTTAATAACAAAGCGGAAGCGTAGCCCTAACTCGTCCAAAAATAATCCCACTCCGAAACAAACCAAGCTGATACTACTCAAACGATGAGCCAAAATCGTCTTTCTTTGTTATCTAATAATGATGTCGAAGAAGATGCAGATGAAATTGTTAAACAGCACAAGCTCCCGGCCATTTTCTTTCGCGAGCAAAACTCTAACCTTTTAGTAAATTCTTTGACAGAAACAGTCGGAAAAGATAATTTTTTTGTTGAATCGCTGCGTAGAGGAAACGTTCTTGAAACGAAAATTCAGACTTTTACAGAAACTAATTACCGCAAAATTGTTTATTATCTCGATTTAGAAAAAAAAAATTATTATACTCACCAGCTGAAAAGTTCGAAAGGTTTATCAATCGTCATAAAAGGTATCGAAAGCAACATCCCTACAAGCGAAATCACAAATGCCATAGAAAATGAAGGCTACAAGGTAAAATCTGTTCACAACATAAAAAATAAGGATAAAATTCCGCAACCACTCTTCAGAGTTGAAATTGCCTTTGAATCCAGCAAATTAAAAAGAAACGAGCCACATCCAATTTACAATCTTCGTTATCTTCTTCGCCGAAGAATTACTGTAGAAGAACCACGCAAACGTAAAGACCCACCTCAATGCTTAAACTGCCAGGAATTCGGTCACACCAAAAGCTATTGCAAGCTCCCAGCAGTATGTGTAATCTGTGGTGATATCCATAAAACGTCCGAATGCATAAAACCTAAAAACGACCCAAAAAATAAAAAATGTAGCAACTGTGGTGGTAACCACACTGCAAATTATAGGGGATGTCCAGTCTTTATACAGATCAAGAAAAACGCTCCTAATAAACCCGCTTATCGGCGCTTCCAGCCAAATGGTCTCCCAAATTTTGACAACAATAATAACATCTCCTCACAACATAGACCCTCTGATCAAACTAATAACAACTACGCCAGTTACACTGCCAACCCTCTTCCTATTCTTACTAATAACATGTCGTATGCTCAAGCCGCTCAATCCAGTAGTATTCCTTTTGAAAGACTGGGTTCTCATAACATTCCAGAATCTCAAATTCCTAAAGAATCTTCACATAAATCGCCCTTAGAGAACTCAATAGAGCTTCTAATACAAACTATGAACAACTTTATATCTAATATGCAAGTCATGATGCAGGAACTATTAAGAAATCAGGGGATGCTACTTCAAGCATGCGCCCATAAGGAATGAACCAGCTAAGAATATGTTACTGGAATGCAAACGGCTTAAGCCAACACAAGGTAGAAGTAGAAAGCTTTCTAAAGTCTCAGTCTATAGACATATTGCTTGTTTCAGAAACACCAAACATCCAAGTGGTAAAGCGTGTGGTGGTGCAGCCATAATAATTAATAACCAAATTAGCCATTTCCCATTGCTGGAACATAGAACTGACCACATTCAAGCCTCATCAATCTGTCTCTCAGCCTCAAACACCATCATATCCTCTATATACTGTCCCCCAAGACACAAAATAACAGATGATCAATTCATTACTTTTTACAAAACTCTAGGAAATAAATTCATAGCAGCAGGAGATTACAACGCAAAGCACACATTTTGGGGCTCACGACTCACTACTCCTAAGGGCAGACAGCTATTTAAAGCTATATCAACTCTAAAACTTGACGTTATATCTGATTTAATCGATTTTGCAGTCATTAAGAACATCAGGCGAGATCAGCTTTCGACAATCTCTTTGTTCGACCTGTCTTCTGACCACTCTCCCACTATTTTAACAATGCTGAATGGTCAAACCATCGCAAAACCTTTCTGTTTTCCTAATAGACATACTAACTGGCTTAAATACAGAAAGTATATAAGCTCCCACTTATCTCACAATATTTCACTTAAATCCGATGATGAAATACAAGATACTGTATACGTATTCTCTGAAATAATATCAACGGCAGCAAAAGTAGCTACTCCGCTTAAAAGCTACGGCGACATTAAAAATAATAAATATTCAACAACCATCGAAAATCTTATAAAAGAAAAGAGAAATCTTAGAAGACAATGGCAACTATACCGCTCTCCTACCTTGAAAAGACAACTTAACCGCTGTCAAAGGACCCTTCATAGTGCTCTTTTGGAAAACAAACAGTCAGCTCTAAAGTCATATCTAGAAGATCTAGATCCAACAAAATCCACGGACTATAGTCGTTGGAAAGCCACAAAAAAACTTAAAAACCCAACTAGCTACGAATCTGCTATTCGTTATAGCGATGGTTATTGGGCTAGGTCCCATAAAGATAAAGCCGAAGTTTTTGCCGATCACCTAGAAAGAGTGTTCACACCTAATATTTCCAGCTCTGACATAACTTTACCAACTATTGAAGACCTGGTTGTTTCACCAATGAAAATTCGATTCTCGTCCTTAACTTCAGCAATTAAAAAACTGAAAACAAATAAATCCCCGGGCATGGGCAAAATTTCAGGAAAAATGATTTGTGAGCTACCAACATCTGCCCTTAAACTAGTTTTATTCATTTTGAATTCCATCTTGCGAACTGGATTCTACCCTAAATCATGGAAAATATCAGAAATAATTATGATACCTAAGCCAGGTAAGGACGCTAGCCAAGTCTCATCTTATCGCCCGATAAGCTTACTCTCAATTTTATCCAAGCTTTTTTAGAAAGTATTTTTGAATGCTCTGACCCCACATTTAAACGATTGCCACAGCATTCCAATGCATCAGTTTGGATTTCGAAAGGATCACGGTACTATAGAACAGGTCCATCGCATAGTTACTCTTATCAGAAAGGCTTTCGAAGACAAACTCTATTGCTCCTCACTCTTCATAGACATTTCCCAAGCCTTTGACTAGGTCTGGCATGATGGGCTGTTATATAAAATAAGCTCCTTGTTACCCCAAAACACCCACAAGTTACTGCGAAACTACCTCCTAGACCGGTCATTTGTAGTAAAGTACAAAGATCACATCTCAGACTCACGAAAAATTACAGCTGGAGTTCCCCAAGGCAGTATACTAGGTCCTCTCATGTATATACTTTATACTTCGGATATGCCCACAAATAACCTGATTCACACGTCAACTTTTGCAGACGATACAGCGTTTATAAGCGTACATAAAAATCCAGCAATTGCTTCAAGTTATTTACAGGCTCATATTAAAGAACTCGAAAAATGGCTCAACAAATGGAAAATAAAAGTAAATCCATCTAAGTGCGCACATGTTACCTTCACCTTGAGAATGGGTAACTGTCCCAAACTGAAGATAAATAACATAGATATACCCGAACAAAATAATATAAAATATCTTGGCATACACCTCGATCGTCGCCTTACCTGGTCAAAACACATAGAATCCAAATGCACACAACTTAAACTTAAAACGTCACAGTTACAGTGGCTCCTTTGTCCTCACTCCGATCTCAATCTAAGCTACAAGGTTCTACTCTACAAAGCTATTATTAATCCAATATGGACGTATGGAATCCAACTATGGGGAACATCTTCGGCATCCAATATACAGAAATTACAAAGAAGACAAAATAAAATATTGCGACTTATTACTGGTGACCCGTGGTATATTCGTAACGCAAATATTCATAAGGACCTTAATATTCCATTTATTCGCGATGAAATAAATACATCCTGCTCCAACAATATACGAAAACTACAATCACATCCAAATCCTCTTGCACAGGACCTGCTATCTTATAGTGGACACATTCGCCTCAAGAGGGTCGACACATTGGCCCTTGTGGAATTACATGATAGATAAACCTTTACGAAAAGAAAAATGGATCTTCTATTGCAATGGCAATAGATCCAGAAATTATTAGTTAATTTAAGATTTTAATACTTATTGTTATTTTCTGAAAAAAGAAAGATCCAATAAATAAATAGAAGTTTAAAAAAAAAAAAATAAATTACAATTATAATAATTACAATTACCTCAAAATTTACAAATTTTCAGTAGAAGCAAAAACCGGTTTTTTTTTTTTAATATTTACTATAAAATTTAAAAACAGTTGTTTAATTGTAAAGAATTGCGAATAATAAGTATACAACAGTAGTTGTTTTTGCGATTTTCTCAGTGATCAGCAAAAATAACAATTCTTTTGGGTGGAACTCAAAATATGTCTTTTTAGTGGATTCTAAAGAAGCTGCTCTTATAACACAAAGAGGGTTATAAATGTATTTTTTTTTTTTTGTGAAAGACTAGAGAAATCGATGTAAGATTTGTACAGTGCATAGATATGACCACTGTGTATCGTTTTCTTGCAAAAAAGGAAAATTGAAAAATTTTGAGTTGACTCACTTTAGAGGCACAGGTGCAATATATACATATTCATTAAACATCAAAAAATAAAAATTAATAATAAAATTTAACAAAAATAATTGATTTTTATTAAATTATATTTAACAATTTGCATAAATTATTGACCAATTTTAATTTTTATTGTTTTTTGGAATAATTTCTACCAGTAAGTTTTCTATCAAATTTTACGTCTGGTATTTCGTTTTGGTATTTAAAAGTTCTTTTTAAAATTTGTCTATCTCTTTTACAATCCTTTTCGTCTGTAAAATTTGTTTTATTTTTTTCTTTAACTTCCTTTATAATATATTTTTGTTTCTGTTTAATATTATAAAATCTGAGATTTTTAACTAACTCTTTTTCTTTAAACTCATGACAATCTTGTCTATTTTCGTTAATTTCCTTAATTCGTTTAATTTTATTTTCATGTATGTATATAGTTATGTAATTTTTTCCAAATTGATTTATCTACTTTGTTATGGAGTAATTCGTTTGGTTTGTATCCTGTTGTGCTATGAATCTTATCATTATATATTTAAACAGATTTAAAAACAATAACTTTATCATCAAAATCTTTATTTTTTCTTCTAAGAAGTCTAAGATGTTCATTTAATGTGAGATGTATGTGTATTTGGAGAGGTAAAGTGAAAATCTATTTCTTCTGAGTTTAGAAAATCTTTAATAAATGCTGTATTAAATTCGTCAGCTATAATTTTATTAGGTTTTCCTAAAATTGCAAACCTTTCTTTCAGCATTTCGACTATAGTCAATGAATTTTTGTCGTTTAAAGTGTGAATTGATACATATTTTGTTAGTTCGTCTATACATGTTAAAAATGTAGTGTTTTTATTTAAAAACCATATATCGATGTGAATTACTTCATTAGATTTCATTGGAGTCTCTGTTACATATAGCTTTGGTTCTAAAGGTCAAACCAAATCAAATTTAGACATATTACATACTACACAAATATTTATAAATTTATGGATTCTAATTTTTTTTTTAAATTTGGTAAATAATATCATTCAGTTCTAAAAATGTTTCTTCTATGCCTCTATGATTTTTGTTGTTATGATATTTTTCAAATATTTCTAAAAGGTTTTCTTTATTGAAAATATCCTTAATAAATTTCGAACATTTCAAAAATTTCATTTCATTTACATTTGAAAAATATTGAACTAAAATTTGTTGAAAGTATGTAAATAGTTTGATATTGTCACAAAAAATTGCTACAGTTCCTTTTATAGAAAATATTTGCTTTAAAAAATCTAATACTTTTTCTTCAAAATATTCTTTAATAATAATTGTATGTCTAACCTTTTCTTCATATAAAATTGTCTTGTCATATTTATAATTTTTTCCTAGTATAATAAAAATTTGATTTTTGAATATATTAATCGGTGATTCAGAAATACTTATATAATCATTAAAGTTTTCTTTTCCACTATGAATTGTAGCTAAATCAGTATGAATTGATTGTTCTTCTTCTGTTAACATATTTACATCTAAACTACTCAGGAATTCTGCAACTTGATTTGTTTTTCCTTTAATGTTTTCTATGTCAAAATTATATTCATTTAATTGTATTTTCCATCTTTATAATTTAGAATTGGGTTCTTTCAATTAATTAAGCCATACAGGACGATGGTCAGTTTGAATTTTAAATTTTCTGCCAAATAAATATGTTCTAAAATATTTTACTGATTAAACAATCGCTAATACTCGTAATTCTTTTTCAATAGCACTATAATTTAATTCATGTTTATTTAAACTTCGTGATGAATTTGCGATTGAATGCCCATTTTGTGATAACACCGCTCTTAGTGCCTCATTACTAGCATTAGTTATCAATAAAAATAATTTTTCAATGTTTGGATATGACAAAACTAGACTGATACATAAAAGTTTTTTTTCAGAATCACTTTCTGAGTCGATTTCGCAATGTCCGTCCGTCCGTCCGTCTGTCTCTGTGTCCATGTAACCGTGTAATCAAACTACAGGTCACAAATATGAAAATATTTTGATGAAATTTGGTATATAAGCTTCTATTAGCCACAGGACAAACCATATTGAACTTGGTGAAAATCGGTATATGTTCAGACCTAGTCCCCATATAATGACCCCTATGAAATCGGCTTATATTGCCATAAGATCCAAATTATCATTTAGATTCGGTCAAATTGGGCTCGTGTGTGTTTATTACATCCATTAATCAGTAGTTCAAAAATAAACCCAATAGGACAATTCTTAGTCATAGCCCCCATATAAAGCTGCTTCCCGATCTTCACTTAAATCTATAAAAAAAAAATTTTGGTATTATATATTTTATATATTGTCGCAAAAAATAAGTGACCTTACCAAATATGGTCAGGATCGGTCTATTTTTCGACCTAGTCCCCATGTAAATATAGCATCTGATATGAACTTTTTTATATTCAAAAGCAACAAAATTAACAACAATGCCACTCAAATTTGATGTATGCTTATTTTCTATATCCAATTCGTTGGGCCTAAGAGATGGGGTCTCTAAACGCATGGTATAGGGAATCGTATAGCCGGTCAAGAATTAAAGTTCATTTTTCATAAATGAAACACAACTTTATTTAATTTAATTTATTTTATAAATTTAATTGTCTTTATTTTGAAAACACTTTATAACACTTGAATTTTATTAATTGTTCTGCTTCTCGGTGCTAAAGGTAAATGAATTATAACTATTAATGTTCGAAAAAATCGTGTAAGATCAAGTATTTTCTTATCCTTTCTTCCGCACTGTACGTAAGAAAGCAAAAAAAAAATATTATTGGGAATATATGTAAATATGTGTATACAGATTTACACATTACTAGCTTTCTCATTATTCATGCCTAATTGTCTTTCACTTAGTAACAAAATAATTTACTAAAGCAAGCTTGTGCATGTTCGATCATGTCGATAGCGGTATACATACATACGTACAAGTGTATTTACATATACATTTAGGTTAAAAACAAAAGCAATAAAAAGAAGATTCTGCATTTCCAATCATAATACTTAGCAACAATAAAATATAAGTAACAAATCAAATGCAGTTATTATTTTTGACTTTTTATAAATGATTTAAAGCAAGCAAGCACTTAGCAACAAAATAAACACATATGTTTAAAATATTATGGTAGTATACAAATTATATTAAGGGTATTCATTATTAGTATAAATATATAAACATATACATAACGATATGTATGAATATGAATATGAATCTATGTAAATACTCCCTACAAAGATGTTTACAAAAAGGAGTAAAACTTAGATTCTAACTTGTAATTAACCCATAAAATATTTTTAATTTATTAGGCAACTCTGACCACAAGAAGTAAAAATTAAGTGAGATTAAATTTAATTCAAATATAAAATTTCATTCGGTTTAAAAAATAGATAGGACTATTTAAAACCATTTATAATAAAACACACTGTGTAAAATATAAAGTTATAAGAAAAAAGTTATATTTTGTTTATAAACTTTAATTAAAAATGCCTGATTGCAGTAAATGTAAAACAGCAATACGTGGGGAAACGGGTGTAAGATGTATGGGAGTGTGCAATAAAGAATATCATTGTACAACTAAATGTGCCGGAATAGACCAATATTCAGCAAAGGTTCTGGAAGCAAACAATTATGTCCGTTTTATATGTGATGACTGCCTGCAGTACATATAAAATGTTGATTTGGTACTTAAGGATATACAAGACGATGTCAATAAAAATAAACAAAACTTAGCCGAGTATAAACACGAATTCAAAATGTCAAGCAACTACTAGAGGCTATTGAAAAAAGATACGAAGAAAGATTTAAAAAAATAGATAGTGCCCAAAAATCATTTGAAAAAAATGCACGAGAAATAAAAAAATTATGTGAAAATGTAAACCAATTTGAAAATAAAAGTAATGATATATGCAACAATATGGAAGAAAATAATATAAAGATGTGTAAAGATAAAAAAGAAGTTATAACAGAAATAAACGTCAAACAAAGCAAAATGTCATATGCTGATAAAGTGCAATCTAAAACAATGATGCCAGATGCTAATAAACAAATGCCACTAATATTAAAACCAAAAGAAAAGCAGTGTCGAAAAAACAAAGGAAGAATTAAATAAAAAAGTGAATCCCGTTAATTTAAAAATAACTAATGTCGAACATAGAAGAAATGGAGCTGTAGTAATTCAAAGCGAAAACAAAAGAAGAGAGGAAAAAATAAAAAATGTTATATAAAATGAATTGAGTGATGATTACGAAATAAAGGTGCCCAACCCAACAGAATTTTATATAGACATAACAGATATTTCGTTTAAATATTCGGACGAAGAAATTATTGAAAAAATAAGGAACCAAAATCCAATTATAAACAATTGTGAAATTAAAGTAATAAAAGCATACGAATATAAAAGAAGAAGAGGAACCAATATACAATGTTAAAATAAAAACTGATGGTGAATTATATACAAAAATAATAAATGCGTGAACGTTAAATATAGGTTGGGAAAGATGCAGAGTTTTTGATGGCACTGATATAAGGAGATGCTTTAAATGCAAGGGCTTTAATCATTTATCAAATGACTGTAAAATCAAGAAGTCTGTATGAAGTGCCATGGAAATCACAAATCCAAGGAATGTAACAAAGAACCTGTAACTAAATGCATAAATTGTATAAGGATATATATAAAATTAAATATGGGATTACATGATAATCATGGGACTTATAGCAAAGAGTGCCCAGTTTACCAAAATAAACTTAAAATTAAAAAGAGAAAAATGCGTCTATCCTTTTGACATTTAAAGAATATATATATTTTATATACAAACGTATAAGGCCTTACAAATAATTTTAATCAGGTAGAAATAATAGCTGCAACGGAAACACCAGGTTTTTTATACTATCAGAAACACATATGACAGAAGATGTTGCCGAAGATGAAATAACTCTACAAGACTATAATGAACTGGTATCGTTTTCAAATTCTTCAAGAACTGGAGGCGTAATCATATACTACAAACAAGAATGGAGAGTCACAAAAAAATTCGAAAAAAGGCAAATTCTAAATATTATATTATAGCTTGTACAGCAATTCGTAAAAATGTGCACTTGATAATTGTAGCAGTTTACAGATCGCTCAGTGGTTTTGAATCAGAGTTCTGTGAAATTTTACAGGAAGCCTTACGACGATTTGTGCACTTGATAATTGTAGCAGTTTACAGATCGCCCAGTGGTTTTGAATCAGAGTTCTGTGAAATTTTACAGGAAGCCTTAGACGATTTGTGTGAAGAAACCAATGACATAATATGGCAGGAGATTTTAACATAGATTGGTCATCATATAATTTTTATAAAAATAAAATCGAAAGTTCATTGAACGATAATGGTTTTAAACAAATAGTAAATGAATACACTCGTGTAACAAATACATCCAGAACGATAATTGATTATGTTATTACAAACAGCGCTAAGATAACTATGCAAAATTGCAATCAAAATAAAATATCAGATCACGAAATGATAAAAAAAAAATATTAATAAAGGATGAAGAAAAAAACAACGAAAAAGAAAAAACACTTTAGAATTTTTTAAATATAACAAAAAACAATTTTCAAGGGAGATAAGTCAAAAATGTGCTTTCAAGAAAATATGAATGTTAATCAAAATGTACTGATGCTTGATGAATGCTTGGAGGAGACAGTACAAAAGTCTACGTTAAAAAAATTATAAACAAAATAAAGTTAATAAATGGTTTAATGATGAATTACGTGCTATAAAAAGAGACAAAATAACAAAATACCATATTGCTAAATTTGAAAACACTACCGAAGCATGGGCAAATTACAAATCAGTTAGAAATTTGTATAAGGTTGAAATTGAAAATGAAAAATGTAAATACATTAACAATGAAATAAATAATGCAATGGACCAAAAACAAATGTGGAGAGAAATAAAGGACTTAGTGATAAAGAAAAGCCAAAATGTGATAAAATCTGTGATATTTAATAACGTAGAATTTAAGGAAAATATTCAAATAGCTAATAACTATAAGAAATATTTTGTGGATAGTATTAAGATAATAACGGACTCAATAGAAGATGTGCAATATACCAGTCAAATGCTTATGACCAACCAAAGATTTGAATTTAGTGCAATAACAATTCCAGACCTTAAAAATATAGTAAAGAAATTAAAAAACAAACCGGATTATCGTAAAGTATCAACAAAAATTATTCTTGATAATTGGCATATAACGGGAAAAATTTTACTCGAAATTGTAAATAAATCATTTGAAACAGGGCAGTTCCCAGAAAATTGGAAGGAAACTATGGTTATCCCAGTTGAAAAAGTGGCAAAGACGAAAAAATGCGAAGAATATCGTCCCATAAATATGTGAGAAACATGTGAAAAATAGAAAAAGTCGTAAAAGTACAGTTGGAAAAATATATGGAAGATCATAATTTATTTTCAAAATATCAATCTGATTTTAAGAAAACAGTTTCGTGCGAAACGGCTGTAAATTTTGTTATAAATCGGTGGAAAAACGTTGAGAAAAGCAGAAAAATCATGGCTATTTTTTTAGACTTTAAACGGGCGTTTGAAACTATCGACAGGAAAATATTAATTCAGAAATTATATAAGTACGTATGGCATCCAAGGCAAAGAGCTCAAATGGTTTGAATAGTACCTGAAAAACAGAAAGCAAATTACTAAAGTTAATGGAATAAAATCATGCACAATTATTAATGATTTCGGAGACCCGCAAGGCTCAATATTGGGGGCTCTACTGTTTATCATATACATTAATTATATGCCAAATATAATGGATAAATGTGAAGTGATATTATATGCAGACGATACACTCATATACACAGAAGGGTCCACAAGTGAAGAATGTCGAGAAAAATGATGATATGAATAATGTTAACACATGGTTAAAAATGAACATATTAAAATTAAATGAAAAAAAGACAAAAATGCTAGAAATAAATATTGAACAGCGAAACAACATTCAAAATTAACAAGGTAATAGGTTATAGAGAAAGTTAAAAATGTAAAATATATTGGATTTATAATAGACCAAGAAATGAAATTTAAAGATCACATAGAATATACATGCAGAAAAATTGGCAAAAAAAATTGGTTTTTTCAAAAGACTTTGAAATAAAGTGTCTATAAACGGCAATAAATATCTACAATACAATAATAAAACCTCACTCTGAATTTGGATCAATAATAATATATATGTACATGCTGCAATGAATCACAATTGGACCAAAAACAAATGTGGAGAGAAATAAAGGACTTAGTGATAAAGAAAAGCCAAAATGTGAAAAAATCTGTGATATTTAATAACGTAGAATTTAAGGAAAATATTCAAATAGCTAATAACTATAAGAAATATTTTGTGGATAGTATTAAGATAATAACGGACTCAATAGAAGATGTGCAATATACCAGTCAAATGCTTATGACCAACCAAAGATTTGAATTTAGTGCAATAACAATTCCAGACCTTAAAAATATAGTAAAGAAATTAAAAAAAACGGATTATCGTAAAGTATCAACAAAAATTATTCTTGATAATTGGCATATAACGGGAAAAATTTTACTCGAAATTGTAAATAAATCATTTGAAACAGGGCAGTTCCCAGAAAATTGGAAGGAAACTATGGTTATCCCAGTTGAAAAAGTGGCAAAGACGAAAAAATGCGAAGAATATCGTCCCATAAATATGTGAGAAACATGTGAAAAATAGAAAAAGTCGTAAAAGTACAGTTGGAAAAATATATGGAAGATCATAATTTATTTTCAAAATATCAATCTGATTTTAAGAAAACAATTTCGAGCGAAACGGCTGTAAATTTTGTTATAAATCGGTGGAAAAACGTTGAGAAAAGCAGAAAAATCATGGCTATATTTTTAGACTTTAAACGGGCGTTTGAAACTATCGACAGGAAAATATTAATTCAGAAATTATATAAGTACGTATGGCATCCAAGGCAAAGAGCTCAAATGGTTTGAATCGTACCTGAAAAACAGAAAGCAAATTACTAAAGTTAATGGAATAAAATCATGCACAATTATTAATGATTTAGGAGACCCGCAAGGCTCAATATTGGGGGCTCTACTGTTTATCATATACATTAATTATATGCCAAATATAATGGATAAATGTGAAGTGGTATTATATGCAGACGATACACTCATATACACAGAAGGGTCCACAAGTGAAGAATGTCGAGAAAAATGATGATATGAATAATGTTAACACATGGTTAAAAATGAACATATTAAAATTAAATGAAAAAAAGACAAAAATGCTAGAAATAAATATTGAACAGCGAAACAACATTCAAAATTAACGAGGTTATAGGTTATAGAGAAAGATAAAAATGTAAAATATATTGGATTTATAATAGACCAAGAAATTAAATTTAAAGATCACATAGAATATACATGCAGAAAAATTGGCAAAAAAAATTGGTTTTTTCAAAAGACTTTGAAATAAAGTGTCTATAAACGGCAATAAATATCTACAATACAATAATAAAACCTCACTCTGAATTTGGATCAACAATAATATATATGTACATGCTGCAATGAATCACAATTGGAAAGACTACAGAAATTACAAAATATGCTCGATACACTTAAATGGATGAGTATCAAACAAAGACTTGAATTCAATACTCTTAGCTTTATACATAAAATTAAACATGATAATGCTCCAGAATATCTATGCGAACAAATTAACTATGTCGGCGAAGTAGAACCATATCAACTACGAAATGCGGAAAAGCTAAGGAAAACTACTACAACAGCTATGCAAAGATCGGTATTTTATAAAGGTCTTCAATTATTTAACACACTTACAAATGATATTAAAACAGAACAAAATTATATTATATTATATTGTATTTAAAAGAAAATGTGTAAATGTGTAAATTTGTAAAAAAAATAAAAATAATAATTAAAATGTTTTTTTTTTCTCTCAAAATTATTTTTTTAGTTTTAAACTATGAATGTTAATGAGAATTTTTAAAGTATTACAAATACTACTATTAATTAAATAAAAAAAATAAAAATAAAGGGGGTTAGGGTTTGCAAAAGGGCAAACTAAATTAATAAGCAAAATCAAAGAATTTGTGCTTAAACACCTTATTTTCCTTTTTTTTAGAAAATCGTATATGAAGTTGATTATTTTTGGAGCAAATTTCCACTCTTTTAATTGCATTAAAATCGTGTGAATGCCCAGACGACCAAATGCTTTTTCAAAATCGATGGATATGATTGACAGATGGTTTTGTGCGATAAAGTAGATGCTGTGGTATGATCAATGTATATAAGGGCGATAATTTTTTCGAGAAATTTTGATGCACATGGAATTAGTGAAATTGGGCGATACACATCAACAGATGTCATGTCTTTTTTTGGTTTAGATATTGGCGTGATCGTGGACGTCTTCCATTGTTGTGGTGTAATACCAGTTATAAATATTAAGTTAAAAAGTTGAAGTTGGGAGCCAAGTTTTTAATATAGGGCAAGATATTTTATTTTACCTTTATGGAGTTTAATTTTGATTGCAATTCGAAATATGTTAAATCTTCTAGGAGTTTTGGGAATCTGTTAAGTTGATAGTTTATAGAAATATCTATGGAATTTTTGCTCAAATTAAAACGAACCGTATACAACGAGCACTTGTTATCGACTGATCCCAAATTTAGTTTTATTTTGTTTGAACAAATTTAAACTAAAAAGGGAATTCACTAAGTCATCCATGTTATTCGCTATTTTGTTTGAACAAAGTGAAACTAAAACGGGGAATTACCAATGTATCTATGTTATTCGCTATTTATTGTTTTTCGTCGCATATATGTACGTTTTTGGCTAGTTTGTGTGTGAAATTTGATACGCGTGTACGTACATATTTTGCCAATCTCTATAGAAAAGTGAAAGCGGGTAACTGAAAATATCAAATAAACGTAAAAAAAATCCTTGGAAACCAAATTCAAAATCTTGGAAAAGCTAGATTTTAATGTGACACCATCTGCAATCAGCTGTATAAAATCAAATACTGTTTCTAACACCTATCATAACGCAACAAACAAATCACTGAACAGCGCTGAATATTCAAAAATGTAAACAATTCTCTGATTGGAGAAAGCCAAATAGATATTAAGAGAGGAATATGCCGAAAAAGATGCAAATGCAAATTTAAAAAGCGACACGGTATGTTTTTAAAAATTTGTGACGAGATTCTCTCCACTGATGTTGCTTCAGCCACTCCGTTTATTCACAGATTTCGTGCAAAGGTCGATGAGATGGGATTAATGGAGTCACAAACATATAATGTCGACGAAAGCGGATTAATTTTTCCGTTCCCTACCTTATAAAACATGTCTCTGCTTTCGAAAAGACCGCTCCTTGATACAAAATCCAAAAGGACAAAATTTCAATCTTAATTGGTACAAATTCTAATGGATCACATAAATTAGTGCCTTTGGTAATTGGTAAAGCAAAAAACCAAGGTGTCTTAAAGGATTTAATAATCCACTTCATGCACCAATTGAAAAACTTCAAAGTGACGATGGATATATAGTTGCATGATAGCAGCTTTACAACCAATGGATCAAAATTCTGCTTGTTTCAGCTGTTTCATTAGAAGGGCTTGGTTATAGCTAGTTTTAAGTGCATATAATAAATTAATTCGATTTTCAGCCCACTGTGTTTTATTGAGATTTTGCTCTCTCCATGAGATAACATAATCAGCTCGTATTCCATTCAAAACATTCAGCCAGGGATTTGCCGTCTAATAATGATTTTGGAGAGTTGATTGGGAAGACTGTACCCCAGGTGCAAGTCCAAAGTATACAGATGACCATTTTCTATTCCCGTTTCAAGTGTTAGCGTGTATGTTGGTGTAAAGTTAGGAAGCCTCAATATTTTCTTTAAAAGTATAGCTGTAGTTTATTAACTTCATCGAACAGAGGGAATCCCCAGACTTGTGCGCTATAACTTTGTACTGCTCTACAAACTGCCAGAAATAGTTTCCATTTGGATCTTAGAGATATCGAGGGTTTGTTCAAAACTTTGTTCCAGGTCTGATTTATGCTGCTTTTGGAAGAAGCGGTTCTTATTTCAATATGTATTTTGAAAATCATTTTTCGTGTCCACCTAACGCCAATAGACCAATATTCGGATGCTATTTTAATATCTTCTCCTTTAAAATACCCCTTTTTTCATTTCGTGACATTCTTCCACCTTTTCTGAATATAATGATCTCAGACTTACTTAAATTTACCTCCACATCCCACATTTTACAGTAGTCTTCTAATGTATATATCACTTTCTGCAAAACGTTTATATCATCAGCAAGAATAACGATGTCATCTGCATATAACAACAGTCGTATATTTAAGTGTTCGATATTAAGTCCTCCGTCTAAAAAGTCATGCAGATCATTAAGATACAACACAAAGAGTATTGGTGATAGCAGACAACCTTGTTTTACGCCTGATACAGTTGAAAAGTCCTCTGATAGTTCTTGACCAGTCCACAATGCCGAGTTTGTAGATTTATACAAATATATTTATATTTCTATAAACTTCACTTTTTTTTTACGAAAGACCTATTGTATGTAGCTTGTATATAAGAGCATTTCTAGAAATTTTATCGAATGCGGCTTTAAAATCCACAAAAAATGCACATGTTTTTGAGATTTAAATGTAGTAAAGCTGAAAGGATATAACGTAACATACTGTCGTTTGAGATTTAAAAAACCAAAAAAAAAAAAAAACAAATATAATGGATTATATGTCAAACAGCGATTAGTTGTATACTTGATGATTGTGCCGTCTATTCATCCAGTAACTCTAAATTAATATCTGAGCTTTGAACATTATCGCAATTATTTTAAGTTTTTTTTTAATACATACATACATATCGATTTTCTATTTTTAATTAGAAAAATTCATGTGATGTAATTGGAGTAAATCTTTTTGTTTAGTTGCATCTATTTATACCCTTTACCACTATGTGGTCAGGGTATAATGACTTTGTTCTGATGTTTGTAACTACCAAAAATATTTGACCTAGATCCACCTTTTATTATCCCGATCGACTCAGAATCACTTTCTGAGTCGACTTAGCGATGTCCGTCCGTCCGTCCATCCGTCTGTGTGTTCATGTAAGCCTTGCAATTAAACTACAGGTCGCAAATGTGAACATATTTTGATAAAATTTGGTATGTACGCTTCAGCCATAGCATGAACGCTATTGAAATTGGCGAAAATCGGTGCATGTTCAGACATAGTCCTCATACAAATGAGACCTTTAATTGCCATATGATATTATCATATAGATCTCGCTCAAATTGGGTTTGTGTGTGTTTATTACACCCATTAATTAGTAGTCCAAAAATAAACCCTATAGGCCAATTCTTAGTCATAGTCCCCATATAAAGCTGCTTCACGATCTTTACTCAAATCTATCAAAAACAAAAATATAGCACAGATTTTTGTCAAATATGGTCAGGATCAGTCCATTTTTCGACCTAGTCCCCATATAAATAAAGGAAAAAAATTTAATAACTACCACTCAAATTTGGTGTATGCCTATTTTCTGTATCCAATTAGTTGTGCCTAAGAGATAGGGTCTCTAAATGCATGGTATAGGGTATCGTATAATCGATCTAAACCGACTATAATTTTCTTATTTTAATTTAATGTATATGTACATATATTTTAATTATCAAAAAAATTACATGTATTGCACAGGATTGTTACGCTTTGTTTTCTTGTTATTATTAAATATGAAAAATTTAATAAAAAAGTGTAGTTTTCTTGAAGTAAATTTACTCCAGAAATTAGAATATTTCAGAAATTAGCATTAGCTTAAAAACAGTGTGGTCTAATTTTCGAGCGTCTACTGTAAAAAAAAATATTTTTTATTTTTTCGAGCAGAAGTGAAAATTATTTGTAGAAACCCATCAAAAAAGTGAACTTAATAGGATTTTTTAATTGGAATTTTCTGAAAATTGTATATTTGATTGAAATATATTTTACGAATATTTTATCCGACATTTAATAATGACTGAATTTCCCAATTCATTGCCTATTCTACAATCCGAATTGACTGGAACTGTATAATACAGATTCCATAGTTATCTTTTATTGCCTTGAAAAATACAGTAGAATTTTTTGTTGTAGTTCGACTGCTGCGTCTACGTTTTCAGTTTAGTATTGTTGCAAAATGCCTTCCGTAAAGAAGGCAGGCAAAACTTGAACAAATTTAGATAAATTTCTTATTGTTGAACAGCTTCATAGACGCACGAGTGGAAGTTATTTGTTGTTATTTTATTAAATTTTCAATTATATATTCTTCCTTTATTTACATATTTTAACAAATTTGATATCTACATATGAGATCTTATCTTTACATATAGATATTGCAACACATAATATATAGGATCTAAAGATATTAAATAGTTTTTATTTTATTTTTTTAATGATTTTTAAAGGAAAATGGGAGGAAAAACCTTTATATGATTTAATATATTCAAATACTATCTGAAAATGTTTATATGATTATAGGAGGTTTATTAGTAATAATAGACCTCTATAAGCATATAATTTTCAATTTGGTGATTTCTTTTTTAATTTTACGTTATTTCTATAGCAGTGGGTAAGAGGAATTTTCAATTTTGGCAAAGTAATTGTTATTAATCCTTGATATGAAATCGATAATTTTTTCATAACCGGTTTCTTCATGAAGAAGATTTGTAGGATACCTCCAGGGCTTTTTATATATCATTTTAAGACATTTGTTTTGTATAATTTGTAAGCGTTTTAGGTGACAGTTGGCAGCGTCACTCCAAATAGGACACGTGTATGTTAATATTGGCCTTATAACACTTTTGAAGAGTATATTTTTGTTTTTGCCACGTAGCCATAATGTTGTTTAAATGTAAGCTTTTTGTCCAAGATAACTCCGAGATAATTGACATCGTTAAGTACATTTATGGTATTATTTCCAATAAGAAGATGACGTCTTGGCAGTCTTTTGGGAGATTTGTTGAATGGAAAAATTATTGCTTGGGTCTTGTTTGGATTAATTTTGATTTTCCATTTGTGGAAATATTTACTGCAATTTACAAGACCCTTTTCCATTTTCTTCAGGAGTGCACTTGTAAGTTTGTTTGAAGAAATCAACGCAGTATCATCTGCGTAATAAGCAATTTTCATATATTTTGGGACTTTAAAATCGGATGTATATATCGAGTAAAGCAATGGCGACAAGACTGATCCTTGAGGTAGCCCTGAGGTAATGGTTTTTGGAGTTGATGTTTCATTATTAATCGCAACTTTAAAGCTTCTGTCGTGAATGAAATCTGAAATAAGTTTACATAGATATTTTGGTATATTTTCATCAAGAAGTTTAAATAAGAGGCCATTATGCCAAACGGTGTCAAACGCTTTTTCAATATCTAACAATATTACACCCGTTGAAATTATTTTTATTGGTGATTATTTGATTTTTAATTCTGTTTATTTGGTGAGTAGTGCTATGTCCTTTTTTAAATCCAAATTGTTCTTTAGCAACAATAGAATTGGTCGTTACAAATTCACTAAGACGAGAATGTAGAATTTTTTCAAGTAACCGAAGTTACTTAATAGACTGATAGTTCTGTAACTGTTTGGGTTATTTTTTGGCTTGCTAGGTTTGTTAATAGCTATAACCTTAGCATTTTTGAAATGGTTTGGGAAATAGTTGAGTTTGATGCAGCTGTTAATTATTATAACCAGTAATTTTAGAGCTTTGAGTGGTAGTTTCTTTAAGAGCATGTTGGGAACATTGTCAAAACCAGGGGATTTTGAGGGTTTTATTGATGAGACAATATTCATTACTTCTTCAAGAGATGTATATAAATTTTTTTTTTTTTTCAATTATATATTCTTCCTTTATTTACATATTTTAACAAATTTGATATTTACATATGAGATCTTATCTTTACATAGATATTTCAACAAATAATATATAGGATCTAAAGACATTAAATAGTTTTTATTTTATTTTTTAATGATTTTTAAAGGAAAATGGGAGGGAAAAAACCTTTATATGATTTAATAAATTCAAATACTATCTGAAAATATTTATATGCTTATAAAAGGTTTATTAGAAATAATAGACCTCTATAAGCATATAATTTTCAATTTGGTGATTTCTTTTTAATTTTACGTTACTTCTCTACATTCTCTTATCAGTGGGTAAGAGGAATTTTCAATTTTGGCAAAATAATTGTTGTTAATCCTTGTTATGAAATCGATAATTTTTTCATAACCTGTTTCTTCATGAAGAAGATTTGTAGGATACCTCCAGGGCTTTTTATTTATCATTTTAAGACATTTGTTTTGTATAATTTGTAAGCGTTTTAGGTGGCAGTTGGCAGCGTCACTCCAAATAGGACACGCGTATGTTAATATTGGCCTTATAACACTTTTGAATAGGAGATTTTTGTTTTTGGGGTTTAGAAATGACCTTCTATTTAGAAGTGGCCATAATGCTTTAAATGATTTTATAGCTTTTTGGCACGTAGCCATAATATGTTGTTTAAAAGTAAGCTTTTTGTCCAAGACAACTCCGAGATATTTGACATGATTAACTACATTTATGGTATTATTTCCAATATGAAGATGACGTCTTGGCAATCTTTTGGGAGATTTGTTGAACGGAAAAATAATTGCTTGGGTCTTGTTTGGATTAATTTTGATTTTCCATTTGTGAAAATATTTACTGCAATTTACAAGTCCCTTTTCCATTTTCTTCAGGAGTGCACTTGTAAGTTTGTTTGAAGAAATTAACGCAGTATCATCTGCGTAGTAAGCAATTTTCATATATTTCGGGACTTTGAAATCGGATGTATATATCGAGTAAAGCAATGGCGACAAGACTGATCCTTGAGGTAACCCTGTGGTAATGGTTTTTGGAGATGATGTTTCATTATTAATCGCAACTTTAAAGCTTCTGCCGTGAATGAAATCTGAAATAAGTTTGCATAAATATTTTGGTACATTTGCATCAAGAAGTTTAAATACTAGGCCATTATGCCAAACGGTGTCAAACGCTTTTTCGATATCCAACAATATTAGACCCGTTGAACGTTTATTGTTTTTATTGCTGATTATTTGATTTTTAATTCTGTTTATTTGGTGAGTAGTGCTATGCCCTTTTTTAAATCCAAATTGTTCTTTAGCAACAATAGAATTGGTCGTTACAAATTCACTAAGACGAGAATGTAGAATTTTTTCAAATATTTTACCAAAGTTACTTAATAGACTAATAGGTCTATAGCTATTTGGGTTATTTTTGGGCTTGCTAGGTTTGTTGACAGCTATAACCTTAGCATTTTTGAAATGGTTTGGGAAATAGTTGAGTTTGATGCAGCTGTTAAATATTATAACCAGTAATTTTAGAGCTTTGAGTGGTAGTTTCTTTAAGAGCAGGTTGGGAACATTTTCAAAACCAGGAGATTTTGAGGGTTTTATTAATGAGACAATATTCATTACTTCTTCTAGAGATGTATAAATTGCTGACTCAGAAGTGGGATTTTCCTTCTTAAAATTATTTACTGTTGAATTTATTACTATATCCGCTGAGTGGTTGTAATTCGAAGTGAGGTTATTTGCTTTGACAAATGTATTTGCCAGGACTTCAGCCTTGTCCTCATCAGATGTTATCCTTGTATTTCCAACCTCAAGGTGAGAGATTTGATTTTTTCCTTTTCCTCGCAAGTTCCTGCTTATTCTCCAAAATGATTTATCACCTGGTTTTAAATTGGATAATAATTGACACCATTTGTTATTGCGTTCCGAATTAATTCTTTTATCAATCATATTACTTAGAAACTTAGTACATTGATTATAAAAAGTTTGCTCGGCTATATTTGAAGATCGTTGGCTTTTTCTTTTAAAGCTTCTTCTTAGTTTAATATATTTCACAGTACTTTCTGGTAATGTGTAATTATTTTGTTGGGTTATTTTAGGTGTAGACGCATCCCTTGCTTCGAAGACTACATTTATAAATTTTTGTATTTCCTGATCAATTACTACCTTGCTATTGTATATATCCGAATTTAACGTGATTTTATTTTCTAAAAAATTCATATAAATGTTCCAGTTGGTTGCACTATAATCATAATAATTGAGGTCAACCTGCGAGGCCACTGATCTTTTAAGTGTACACATAATGGGGCGATGGTCTGATGGTATTTCGTAATCCATTGTCTTTACGTCTATATTTAAAGCGGTATTGCTTAAAATAATATCGACTGTGGATGCTTCGCGATTGTGTTGATGGGGGAATAGGGTTGAACTATTAGGATAGTGTATAAAAAAATTGCTTGATTGCTGTAGATTGTTGAGTGCTATTCCTGCAGTATTATTTGAACGGCAATTCCAAGAGCAATGTTTGGCATTTAGGTCACCAAAAACTATGTATTCTTTGGTGGAAGGTGTTAGGTTCAAGATATCAGCACAGAAGTTATGGGTATATCTTGGTGAATATAACGAAGATACAACAATAGGTCTATTATTTATAATAACTTCAATTGATATGTTTTCGATTGATGAAGTGTTTGATATAAAGAAGATTTTATGAGCGACAGATTTATGAATTAACAGAGCTACTCCTCCTCCTCTAGCATCTGTTCTGTCACTTCTATATAAATAATAATTTTTAAAAAAGGGTCTATGATTTTCTGAAAGAAATGTTTCATTCAAAGACGCTATTTTAATATTTTCTCTTTCAATTAGTATTTCAAATTGTTTTAATTTAGAAAAGTTTGAAATGCCATTAGCATTCAAGTGAATCATTTTGAATTCGTTTAAATTATTAGTATAATCCATGGGCGTATTTTACCATTGACATTACAACTTTGATTTGTTGTACTTTTGAAGTGCACCTATGCAAATCATCCATAGCTGTAGTGAAAATATCAAAAAGCTCATCAATGCTAAATAAATCGTTGTTTGTTTTCAGCTGGTTAGCATATGTAGCTTTGCTGTTATTATTGTTGTTGTTACAATTTGTGTTGTTGTTTCTTAAATTAGGGAAATCTCCCACATTAAATTGAAATGAGTTATTTTGTTGTTGTCTGCTTTTATTCGGACTTTTAGAAGTAACTCTTGTTCTAGTTTCCAAATAGAGAGAACGTAACGGACAGTTGATATCGTTTGCAGAGTGATCAGTTCTCTCTTTTCCTTGTTTTTTTGCAATTAAAGCAAGTAAAAACAGCTGGCCTTTTTTCATTTGTGTTAAACGGACACACACTTGTATGATGTTGTTCTGCACATATCATACATGCAGCACTTCGATGGCAATGTTCACCGCCATGGCCATACATCAAGCAGTTCCAGCATTGAGTTGGTTTGTTCTTGGATTTCGTTTTGTATTTTTTCCAAGAAATTATAATGTTAGAAATTGTTCGTACATTTTTTAAAGCAGTTGGATTAAAATTTTTACGAACAAATTGAACTTTATAAACTGCATTATTGTTTGAACTGAATTTGGTGACTATTTCAGTTACGGAAGAGGGGGATAGGTTGTAGTTTTTTAACTCCTTGGAGATTTCCTCAGAGCTTATGCGGGGTAAACCGTGTAAAAAGGTGGTGTATAACCTATTTTCTTTGGAGCCATAAGAATGAAACTCCATCTTATTCTCTTTAAGTATTTGTTTGTAGCATTCGTACATTTTATTACTAGGAGCAAAAATTTTGGTACCAATTGAAGTACGTTTGAAAATGCAATCCTTACCAAGCAGCTTTTGTATATCTGTAAATGAAGCATTAGCTTCTACAACAATCGGTGGAGGTTTGTGTTCCTTAACATCGTTAATATTTGATACGGGAGTTACGTCCATATCATTGAGGCCAGCAAGCAGGCTAAATCTGTTGCTTGAAGTTGACGCCATGTTCGGGTTAACAAAACCCGGAGGAAGTTTTGTCATCTTATTCACAAGCTTTCTTTTTGATGAAGACTTGGCCCCTCGGGCCATCGCAAAATTTATATTCCTGTTTTAAGCTGGATTGTCTACCACGTGAGTTCAAATGAGATCAAGAATAGGCAATTGCAAAAACAAAAATATACACTTGTTTTTAATTTTAAATAGTTGTACTCTAAGCGCTTTGATTTTTTACACAACCGTTCGTAAAGAGAGTTAGATTCGAACTCGAGAGATGTATATATTGCAGATTCAGAACAGGGATTTTCCTTCTTAAAATTATTTACTGTTGTATTTATTAGTGTATCTGCCGAGCGGTTATAGTTCGAAGTGAGGTTATTTGCTTGGACAAATGTATTTGCCAGGACTTCAGCTTTGTCCTTATCAGATGTTATTTTTGTATTTCCAAATTGTTATTTTATTAAACTGATTTATTAATGTACGAACTTTTTCCTTTTTATCATTTTTGTAGTATTATTTTTATAAAAACATTAGTAATAACAAATATATTTAAACTTTTATATTTTAAAAAATAACGGAGAAAAACTTCGATAAACCGGAAAACTCGAAAATCCTGTTTGCGGTCGGCAATTATTATTTTCGGTAACTGGCATAATAAACGACACTTACATTTTGTAATATTTTTTAATAATATAATTGAATACGTGCAATCTTAAACGTAATGGAATGTCAACTAAAGAATGTTGGATATATTGAACTATTTAAAAATGTTAGAGCTCTGGCATATATAGCATTATAAATATATATCCTCATGTTAAGCATATTATCATGGTAGACATAAACATTATAGAAGGAATAAACTGACGGCATTTTCACCCCTTTTTTTAATGTATGCAATTTTAAATTATCATTCATAAATATAAGCAGAATTATATAAACTTACCATTGGGTGACTCTGGGCGGTCTTCAAAAGAGAAAGTGGCAACTGAAAGAAAAATTAATATGAATTCTAATTTAAATATTCTTACTCATAATCACCATTATTAATCCAATTGAACTATAAACAAAGTAAACAAATATATGCTGTACAAAAAAAAGAAACTGACAACCAGAGGTCCAAGACGAAGAGAAATGTTTGCCGGCGGCAATTGCAGCGGTTGGTCAAAACCACAGCGTAAACAGTGGCGACAGCTCGAAAAATACAACAGTGTATTTTTGTTTTAACAATCAAATCAGGGTTGCATGTTGTAAAGAAATCGGAAGCAACAGCTATATTAAAAAGTATATGCTATCACCTTTATACACGTTGTATACATTGTTTTTATTTATTTGTGATTATTACTGTCAAAAATTCTAATTTGGGAAGAAATTTACGTGCGTGCCGATAGCCTCGAAAAAAACGTGCGTGCCGATAGCCTCGAAAAAATAGCCTCGAATTTCAAATGAATAGTTGGCAACGCGAAATTTTTAAAATGTATACCAATGCTTATGGGAGTGGATTCTCCAGTTTGGGATGACTAATTTAAACAGGAATAATACATAAATAAATATTAGAACATATATTTAACCTAAATTCTTGTTTTTTATTGGGATTTATTGTGGCCGGGATACTCCAAGGAAGCTTCCAGCACAATGGAGCGTCGTACCATGGAGCACGATATGTTATATTGAAGCTTAGGCAAAGGCGGATATAAAAAGTCTTCCGTGCAATAAATTTGCCAGCACGTTTCTGGAAAAACTGGGAATCTTTAGTTTTGGCCAGACCCACTAATTAAGACCCACTTTTTAGACAAACTAAGCTTCGTACCATGGAGCACGGCATGTCAAATTGAAGCTTAGGCATAGGCGGATATAAAAAGTCTTCCGTGCAATAAATTTGCCAGCACGTTTCTGGACAAACTGGGAATCTTTATTTTTGGCCAGACCCACCTTTTAGACAAACTAAGCTTCGTACCATGGAGCACGGCATGTCAAATTGAAGCTTAGGCATAGGCGGATATAAAAACTCTTCCGTGCAATAAATTTGCCAGCACGTTTCTGCACAAACTGCTCCATGACAAGCCTACTAATCAATTTGTTCCAAGGCTATGGCTTCAAATACAAATATGGCTTATCAAATACAGCTGCAGACAGCACCCAAATTTAAAATGCCACTACGAGTGAAAAAATAATATAAAGCACACAAAAACAATTATAGAGAAAAAGATTTAATTTTAATAAAAACTACTGAAGTATTTATATAAGCAACGAATTTTCATTTGTACCAGTTAATCAGAAAAATTAATGTAAAATCTATATCCATAAAATTCTATATTAAAGTGTTTGTTACATATGGACTCTAAAATGGCTGGACCGACCTTGGGTTCTATTTGAATAATTATTGAATAAAATTTGGCATGACTGTTCATTCTACCTTACTAGCTTTAACAGTTCAGCCAATATCTAGTGGCCTAGTAGAACAATGACATGTTCATAAATTTTTTGCAAGATATAAAAGCTGTGTTGTTATTGGTTCCTGAGAAATAAATAAAAGAGTAAAATCAGATGGATTTTTTTTCTTAAATTTGATTTTATATTTCTGTATTTGGCTAACCATTTCATTTTGCAACTTAAGTAGATTCAACAACTATTTTTTTATAAATGAATAAAAAAAATAAAACTAAGAATAATATGATTATGACATTTGTCAAAAAGAAAAAATCTCTGTCATATTAAAGGCGATTTTAATACCTTCGAAACGGCACTTTTTAAGATTGTCCTTAGCATGATGATCAACCTTTCTGCGTTTTTAATTTTTGATAAGAGTAGTATTACATTTAGTTGCAAATAGGAGATTTAGTAATGAACTTTAGATAAAGTTGGATATACTTTATATTGCAAAATTTTAATATTTATTAAGATACCTTTTTAAAACAAGTGCTTTCTTAAAAAGTAAATCTATATAAAAAGGTGTTTTATAAACAAACAAATGTAGAAAATAATTAAAAATTTCATATATAAACATTAGGGGGCTTTCACTATTCCTCACCATTTAGCTTGCTATTTTAGACGTGAAGAAATTTTGTTATCATGAGGCATTCTATTCAAAATACGATTCAAAGTTCAATCCACCGAATGGAGTTATTTATTTTGTTTTATTTTCATTATCATTGCCATTTTGAAACCGTTTTGTGCATTTAGTCAAGAGATCCTTTTGGCTGTATAAAGAAAGAAAAAAGGCACTGACTGTGTCATTAACGAACATTTTAAATCATTCAAATTCATTCTTTATATATATTTATGTATACCTTAAAAAAAACTGAATATAAAGCTTGAATATTCTCATCACTTTTTGAGAACCATCAGTTCCAACAGTTGGCTCTTCATCATCATTTTCAAAATCATTTTAATTACTGGTTATTTCTAAATCTGCATCAGGTTTATGGCATTTTTCTTCATCGTCGTCTTCATCCTCACCGTCTTCCATGTCCTCGTCATCTTCATCATCAGAACCTTAATTATAATTTAAACTAATGATTTTTTGTATGTAGATTTCCACACCATGCATGTCACAGAGACAAATTCAGTCTATATAATTCATTTATTCATTAACTACTTTCACTATACCTTTTGTTACTACGTCTGTGACTGCTTACACTAATAGCTTTCAAAGCATTTTTATATACATTTCTTTTTATACATTAATTATTCACATATTTACACTAGATGATAATAATAACGTGAAAATAGAGTATATAATTCCAATTTCAAATTCTACTTTCACTAAACTAAGTTTTATTACTACACCTGATATTACTTTTACCAATTATACTATTTTATAGCATTTTTATATAAATTTTTTTATATTAACTTTTTTTATATATTAAATACTTATATTATTAATACACTAGAAAATAATAATGTGAAAAAATTGGATATAAAAAATTCACAAAAAAAAATTAAATTTTATTTAATTCATTAAAAATATATTTTTACCGCAAGGGTTGTTAAACTTAATATATAGAAATTTAGAAAAATAACTGTTTAACGATTCGCGCTTTTTATAACGTTTTTAATTTTCAGAGATATTATATAAGTAATAATATTGGTTTTGAAGATAGTGAAAACTTGGAAAAGCTTGAATAAAACGTTCCAATTTTTTTGCTTTTTTGAAAAAAAATTTTATTTTATTTCTATATATTTTTTGTTTCTATTTATACAACTCTACTTTTTAATAATATAATTTTATTACTTAGGACAGTATTTGCATGAGAATGTTTCAAAAGAACTTTTCAATTTTTGAATACTTTCTTTGTGAAAGTTATAATGCTTAATGCAATACTCACATATATATCTTTCACAGGAGTCACATTGCAGATTTTCTTTGACTCTGAGTAACTTTTTTCCACAATGTAAGCAAACTCGTGCAATCGAATCTGCATATTTGAGCAGCATCGTTTTTACTTCTTCTCGATAATTGTCTGGATCAACAAAATTTGTAAAAGGTTGCGAATTTATAAACCTTCCCGCAAATTGTATAACAAATATTCCACAGTTATACGAATCTCTTTGTATATCATGATCTACCTTTTTAACTGTCCATTTTGTATCTGGAATATTTGTTGCTAAAATATTTTGGTAATATAATGCCAACTTTTTACCATTTGCTGTATCTCCATACGGATCTATACATATAACTGATTTTTCAATAAAATCGAGAAGAACTATTGAAAAGTGATTTTTAATACACTGCGGAACTATTACGTAGTTTGGTTTTTTAGGAATGTATTCAACTATGAGTCGTTAATTTTTGAAACAATTCTCGCCACCTTGTAAGAAATTATATACAGGACTAGATATGCAACTTTATTAACGAAATTCATTCGTGAAGAAATCCCTTCAGTTATTAATTAAAATTTAAAGGCCGTATTCATAATAAAATAAATACAAGCATGTAAAAATTTATTTAACTAAAAACAATTCTGCTTACCAAAGCACCAGAGTTTGATATTTGTTAAAAATGTTCTAAATAATGAAAAAAAAAAACAATAACAGACAAGAATTTTGTATGAGTTATATATTTTTATTGGTCTGTACATTTCATTTATGTACACTGGCTAGTCCATATAAACCTATATATAGACTACAGCTCGCATATGTCATATGGGTGAAATATGGGCGATCGCTATCAAAATTATTGGAAACCTGAAAACGCATGATTTTTTTAAATAAAAAAAATATATGTGGTCAAAAATATATGTAGGTGATCCCAAAATAAAGCACATTTTGCTCTACCCTGGTTAGTTTTCGAGAAAAACGCAATTATAAGAAATTTTCATATAAAATTTGATTTTTGTTTTCGACAAAAACGCATTTTTATGAAACTTTAATTATAGATGATTTAAAATTAAAGCCATTTTTTGCTCTATCTTGTTTAGTTATATAAGATATGGTAGAAGACTTAAGTTGTTGAATATATATTTTTCAAATTTCAATTAAATATTCTTCCTTTATTTACATATTTTAACAAATTTTGATATTTACATATGATCTTATCTTTACATACAGATATTGCAACAAATAATACATAAGATCTAGAGATATTAAATAGTTTTTATATTATTTTTAATGATTTTTAAAGGAAAATGGGAGGAAAAAACCTTTATATGATTTAATAAATTCAAATACTATGTGAAAATATTTATATGCTTATAGAAGGTTTATTAGAAATAATAGACCTCTATAAGCATATAATTTTCAATTTGGTGATTTCTTTTTAATTTTACGTTATTTCTGTACATTCTCTTATCAGTGGGTAAGAGGAATTTTCAATTTTGGCAAAGTAATTATTGTTAATCCTTGTTATGAAATCGATAATTTTTTCATAACCTGTTTCTTCATGAAGAAGATTTGTAGGATACTTCCAGGGCTTTTTATTTATCATTTTAAGACATTTGTTTTGTATAATTTGTAAGCGTTTTAGGTGGCAGTTGGCAGCGTCACTCCAAATAGGACACGCGTATGTTAATATTGGCCTAATAACACTTTTGAAGAGTAGATTTTTGTTTTGGTGGTTTAGAAATGACCTTCTATTTGGTAGTGGCCATAATGCTTTAAATGATTTTATAGCTTTTTGGCACGTAGCCATAATATGTTGTTTAAATGTAAGCTTCTTGTCCAAGACAACTCCGAGATATTTGACATCGTTAAGTACATTTATGGTATTATTTCCAATAAGAAGATGACGTCTTGGCAGTCTTTTGGGAGATTTGTTGAATGGAAAAATTATTGCTTGGGTCTTATTTGGATTAATTTTGATTTTCCATTTGTGGAAATATTTACTGCAATTTACAAGTCCTTTTTCCATTTTCTTCAGAGGTGCACTTGTAAGTTTGTTTGAAGAAATTAACGCAGTATCATCTGCGTAATAAGCAATTTTCATATATTTTGGGACTTTAAAATCGGATGTATATATCGAGTAAAGCAATGGCGACAAGACTGATCCTTGAGGTAACCCTGAGGTAATAGTTTTTGGAGTTGATGTTTCATTATTAATCGCAACTTTAAAGCTTCTGTCGTGAATGAAATCTGAAATAAGTTTACATAGATATTTTGGTATATTTGCATCAATAAGTTTAAATAAGAGGCCATTATGCCAAACGGTGTCAAACGCTTTTTCAATATCTAACAATATTACACCCGTTGAACGTTTATTGTTTTTATTGGTGATTATTTGATTTTTAATTCTGTTTATTTGGTGAGTAGTGCTATGTCCTTTTTTAAATCCAAATTGTTCTTTAGCAACAATAGAATTGGTCGTTACAAATTCACTAAGACGAGAATGTAGAATTTTTTCAAATATTTTACCAAAGTTACTTAATAGACTGATAGGTCTGTAGCTGTTTGGGCTATTTTTTGGCTTGCTAGGTTTGGTGATAGCTATAACCTTAGCATTTTTGAAATGGTTTGGGAAATAGTTGAGTTTGATGCAGCTGTTAAATATTATAACCAGTAATTTTAGAGCTTTGAGTGGTAGTTTCTTTAAGAGCAGGTTGGGAACATTGTCAAAACCAGGGGATTTTAAGGGTTTTATTGATGAGACAATATTCGTTACTTCTTCAAGAGATGTATAGATTGCAGATTCAGAACTGGGGTTTTTCCTTCTTAAAATTATTTGCTGTTGTATTTATTAGTGTATCTGCCGAGTGGTTATAGTTCGAAGTGAGGTTATTTGCGTGGACAAATGTATTTGCCAGGACTTCAGCCTTGCCCTTATCAGATGTTATTTTTGTATTTCCAACTTTAAAGTGAGCGATTTGATTTTTTCCTTTTCCTCGCAAGTTCCTGCTTATTTTCCAAAATGATTTATCACCTGGTTTTAAATTGGATAATAACTGAGACCATTTCTTATTGCGCTCCGAATTAATACTTTTATCAATCATGTTACTTAGAAACTTAGTACATTGATTATAAAAAGTTTGCTCGGCTATATTTGAAGATCGTTGGCTTTTTCTTTTAAAGCTTCTTCTTAGTTTAATATATTTCACAGTACTTTCTGGTAATGTGTAATTATTTTGTTGGGTTATTTTAGGTGTAGACGCATCCCTTGCTTCGAAAACTACATTTATAAATTTTTGTATTTCCTGATCAATTATTACCTTGGTATTGTATATATCCGAATTTAACGTGATTTTATTGTCTAAAAAATTCATATAAATGATCCAGTTGGTTGAACTATAATCGTAATAATTGAGGTCAACCTGCGAGACCGTTGATCTCTTAATTGTACATATAATGGGGCGATGGTCTGATGGTATTTCGTAATCCATTGTTTTTACGTCTATATCTAAAGCGGAATTGCTTAAAATAATATCGACTGTGGATGCTTCGCGATTGTGTTGATGGGGGAATAGGGTTGGACTATTAGGGTAGTGAATGAAAAAATTGCTTGATTGCTGTAAGTTGTTGAGTGCAATTCCTGCAGTATTATTTGAACGGCAATTCCAAGAACAATGTTTGGCATTTAGGTCACCAAAAACTATATATTCTTTGGTGGAAAGTGTTAGGTTCAAGATATCAGCACAGAAGATATGAGTATATCTTGGTGAATATAACGAAGATACAACAATAGGTCTATTATTTATAATAACTTCAATTGAGATGTTTTCGATTGATGATGTGTTTGATATAAAGAGGTTTTTATGAGCGACAGATTTATGAATTAACAGAGCTACTCCTCCTCCTCTTGCATCTGTTCTGTCACTTCTATATAAATAATAATTTTTAAAATAGGGTCTATGATTTTCTGAAAAAAATGTTTCATTCAAAGACGCTATTTTAATATTTTCTCGTTCAATTAGTATCTCAAATTGTTTTAATTTAGAAAAGTTTGAAATGCCATTAGCATTCAAGTGAAGCATTTTGAATTCGTTTAAATTATTAGTATAATCCATGGGCGTATTTTACCATTGACATTACAACTTTGATTTGTTGTACTTTTGAAGTGCACCTATGCAAATCATCCATAGCTGTAGTGAAAATATCAAAAAGCTCATCAATGCTAAATAAATCGTTGTTTGTTTTCAGCTGGTTAGCATATGTAGCTTTGCTGTTATTATTGATGTTATTGTTACAATTTGTGTTGTTGTTTCTTAAATTAGGGAAATCTCCCACATTAAATTGAAATGAGTTATTTTGTTGTTGTCTGCTTTTATTCGGACTTTTAGAAGTAACTCTTGTTCTAGTTTCCAAATAGAGAGAACGTAACGGACAGTTGATATCGTTTGCAGAGTGATCAGTTCTCCCTTTTCCTTGTTTTTTGCAATTAAAGCATGTAAAAACAGCTGGTCTTTTTTCATTTGTGTTAAACGGACACACACTTGTATGATGTTGTTCTGCACATATCATACAAGCAGCACTACGATGACAATGTTCACCGCCATGGCCATACATTAAGCAGTTCCAGCATTGAGTTGGTTTATTTCTGGATCTAGATTTGTATTTTTTCCAGGAAATTATTATATTTGAAATTGTTCTTACGTTTCTTAAGGCAGTTGGGTTAAAATTTTTTCGTACAAATTGAACTTTGTAAACTGCATTGTTGTTCGAACTGAATTTGGTGACTATTTCAGCTACAGAAGAAGGAGACAGGTTGTAGTTTTTTAGCTCTGCGGTAATGTCCTCAGTTTTTATGCGGGGTAAACCGTGTAAAAAAGTGGTGTATAACCTTTTATCTTTGGAGCCATAAGAGTGAAACTCCAACTTACTCTCTTTAAGAATTTGCTTGTAGCATTCGAACATTTCTTTACTTGGAGCAAAAATTTTAGTACCAATTGAAGTACGTTTGAAAATACAATCTTTACCAAGTAGTTTTTGTATTTCAGTAAATGAGGCGTTAGCTTCAACGACAATAGGTGGAGGTTTGTGTTGTTTAACCTCGTTAATATTTGATACAGAAGTTACGTCCATATCATTAAGGCCAGCAAGCAGGCTAAATCTGTTGCTTGAAGTTGACGGGATATTTGGGTTAAAACCCGGAGGAAGTTTTGTCATCTTCTTGTTGGCAAGGAGCTTTCTTTTCGATGAAGATTTGGCCCCTCGGGCCATCGCTAAATTTTTTATTCCTGTTTTAGGCTGAATTGACTATCACGTGAGTTCAAATGAGATCAAGAATAGGCAATTGCAAAAACAAAAATATACACTTGTTATTAATTTTAAATAGTTGTACTCTAAGCGCTTTAATTATTTACACGACCGTTCGTAAAGAGAATTAGATTCGAACTCTGTTGAATATATACACGTTGAAGAACCCGAAGGAAATGAAGATATAGATCTTGTAAAGGATGTAGTCTTTAATAAGACATACAATATGTATAAGAACAGTTAAAATGATACAACTATTTACATTGTCTGTAATAGTTGTATCACTTATAGTTTGATCGATAACATTCCAGAACTTTTCTATTGTTTTTAGCAAATTAATTTCTAGCCAAGAGACTCATTGGAAATGTGTATAAAAACCGAAATGAACTGTTACATCAGTTAATAATTGAAATATTCTGTAACACTAATCATTTGGAACGAGCAACAAATAAAAAGGCATACATAAAAAGAGGAACAAATATATATAATAGGAATTTTTACTTTTATTTAACATAGAAAAGCAGCTTTACTTATAAAATAATTTATCACAAAGAATTCTTTTCTTTTCATCGTAATAATCATAACTAGCAATGCTGTGGATTGGTAAAGGATGATGTGTAAAACGCAATAACTTAGTTCTTTTTTGAGTTTTTCTAAAATACGTTTTCCTTACAACAAATATCCGACTTTTCCTTTCTCAATAATTGTTGTTTTTGTGTGCTATATATTCATTTTTCACTCGTATTGGCATTTTAAAGTTGGGTGCTGCCTGCAGCTGTATTTGATAAGCCATATTTGTATTTGAAGCCATAAAGTCTTGGGTTTAAGTCTAGTTTAGGGGCGATGCCCCCATCGGTTCAAAATTTTTACCACTTATAAAACTTTTTAATGTGATTCCAGGGAAATATTTTTTTTTGTCGGGCCTACCAAATATGTCCGGTTCTGAAAGGGCTAAGTGGTCATGAGATACATCAAAATAAAACTTATGGACCTACCTTTTATTCAGTTAATATAAAACCATATATGATATACGTCTGTTTATGAGATAATCCCATATTAAAAAAAAAACTCTCACAAAAATGCAAAATTTTCAATAGGTTCACAATGGGTTAATGGATTTCAAATTTTAAAATACCAAATAGAAGGCGCTCAAATAAGCTTTCCAACGATATATATATTGTCGAAACCCGATGCTAAATAACAAAGTTATACACTAGTCAATATCAAAACTTTGGGGGTCCATAACTCGGAAAATAGGCTCGACCGACAAAAAAAAAATATTTCCCTGGAATCACCCCGAAAGCCCCTACCCCCTCCAAAAAAAACTAAAATATCGGGGCATCGCCCCTAAACTAGACTTGTTCCAAGTCTTGGAACAAATTAATTAGTAGGCCTTTTAGAACGATGTCATGGTGCACCATAAATAACACATGTGTAAAACCAGTATAAAAAAAGCACCGCCCGTGTGATGATTTTGGTGTATAAACATCAACACATTTTGGGCAATGTACTTTAACTATTGCCTCGCCAGGAATATCAGATGAACCCAATTGCTACATTGGTTGACTTTCGCAGCATACACGTGAACAATGTCCGAAATCTCCAGTTTGATATTTTTCAATAATTTGTGCAATGCGTTTGAACGGTAGTATAAAATGTATACCTCATACCACATTTTAATTTACAGAAGCGTTGCACAAAATACACGCCAAAAAATAAAACAATAGTCTATTTTATTTTTAATATGTTTGGCCAGATATTTTTCTTTGTTGTATTATTGACGAGCTAATTTGGTCTGATTCCTTTGAAAGTAAATTAAAAATGCATTTTTTAATTTCTTTGTCTACTTTATCAAGGGAACGTCTATTTAATTAATAAAAACATTATTTTTACAATATTCACATCAATGACAAACCATAATAAGTTTTTACTTACAATATTATTTCTATATTGATCTAAATCTTTACATTTATAAATGGAACATAAATATATTTTTATAGAAAAACACAAAAACATATATAACCACAAATTTAACATTTAAAAAAAAAAAAAAAAAACTGATTACTTTTAATATCACAGTTTGTTGATGGCAACCAAATAGCATGAACTAATGTTGTTGGTGTCTTCTTTTAAGTTCATTGTCTTGTTTATATTTTGTTGTATTCGTAAGCTCTCGATGGTGTATCTCTTTTTTTCAATATGTTCCCTATCTAATATTTTGACTTTTTCAAAATCAGCTGTGTGTCCAGTATTTAATATATGCTGTGATAGTGCTGTTGTTTCTTTCTTTTTCGTTATGTCCATTTTATGTTCTCTCAGTCTTGTTTCTAGGGTTCTCTTCGTTGTACCTATGTAAATTTGTTCACAGCTTTCGTCGTTGTTCCCTTTACATTGAATTTCATAAACAACATTGCTTTGTTGTTCTTTTTCAATTGGCTCTTTTATATTTGAGAAAATTGTGCTTAATGTTCCGTTCGGTTTATAAGCAAAGCTAATATTTTTGGACTCTATTGTTGTTTTTATGTTATTGCTGTCAGTTAAACCAGGAACATATTTTACACTGTAAAATTCTTTGTTTTTATTGGAGTTTTGGGTTTTGTTCAGATTAGTAGTTTTATGTCTAATTTTTGTTGATACGTTTTCTATTAATTTATAAATAAGTTTATGTGGAAAACTGTTATTTTTTAGTATTGTAACTATTTTTTGTTTGTTTCGGGTGTAAAATTGATCGTCACATATATTAAAAATTCTTGCTATGAATCCTTGAGCTGTGTTAATTATCTGACTTTTTGGTTGTGTTGAATGAAAATTCATCAACCTACCAGATGCAGTATCTTTTGCATACCAATCAAAAATAATTTTGTTGTCAATGTGGTGGAGTTCCATATCCAGGTATGCAATTTTTTTGTTACATTCCATTTCCATTGTGAATTGAATATTGGGGTGATAATTATTCAGAGTTGATAATATTTCTTCTCGGTCGTCTAAGTTGATTATAGCCAATATGTCATCCACCACATTGACAACAAAATTATTTTTGATTGGTATGCAAAAGATACTGCATCTGGTAGGTTGATGAATTTTCATTCAACACAACCAAAAAGTCAGATAATTAACACAGCTCAAGGATTCATAGCAAGAATTTTTAATATATGTGACGATCAATTTTACACCCGAAACAAACAAAAAATAGTTACAATACTAAAAAATAACAGTTTTCCACATAAACTTATTTATAAATTAATAGAAAACGTATCAACAAAAATTAGACATAAAACTACTAATCTGAACAAAACCCAAAACTCCAATAAAAACAAAGAATTTTACAGTGTAAAATATGTTCCTGGTTTAACTGACAGCAATAACATAAAAACAACAATAGAGTCCAAAAATATTAGCTTTGCTTATAAACCGAACGGAACATTAAGCACAATTTTCTCAAATATAAAAGAGCCAATTGAAAAAGAACAACAAAGCAATGTTGTTTATGAAATTCAATGTAAAGGGAACAACGACGAAAGCTGTGAACAAATTTACATAGGTACAACGAAGAGAACCCTAGAAACAAGACTGAGAGAACATAAAATGGACATAACGAAAAAGAAAGAAACAACAGCACTATCACAGCATATATTAAATACTGGACACACAGCTGATTTTGAAAAAGTCAAAATATTAGATAGGGAACATTTTGAAAAAAAGAGATACACCATCGAGAGCTTACGAATACAACAAAATATAAACAAGACAATGAACTTAAAAGAAGACACCAACAACATTAGTTCATGCTATTTGGTTGCCATCAACAAACTGTGATATTAAAAGTAATCCGTTTTTTTTTTAATGTTAAATTTGTGGTTATATATGTTTTTGTGTTTTTCTATAAAAATATATTTATGTTCCATTTATAAATGTAAAGATTTAGATCAATATAGAAATAATATTGTAAGTAAAAACTTATTATGGTTTGTCATTGATGTGAATATTGTAAAAATAATGTTTTTATTTAATTAAATAGACGTTCCCTTGATAAAGTAGACAAAATATCTACGAAACGTTGGGAAAGAAGAAATTAAAAAATGCATTTTTAATTTACTTTCAAAGGAATCAGGCCAAATTAGCTCGTCAATAATACAACAAAACAATAGTCATTGAACACACCCCATCATTTACATAGGCTACACAAAGAAGTGAATATATCTCGAATTTTACCTATTAATTTATGTATTATAAGAAAATAATTTTATTAATTAAATAAAGATTTTGAATTTTTCCACAAACGTGCACGCAAATTTATTGCACGGAAAGCTTTTTATATCCGCCTATGCCTAAGCTTCAATTTGACATGCCGTGCTCCATGGTACGAAGCTTAATTTGTCCAAATAGTGGGTTTGGCCACAAAAAATAAATATTCCCAGTTTGTCCAGAAACGTGCTGGCAAATTTATTGCACGGAAGAATTTTTATATCCGCCTATGCCTAAGCTTCAATTTGACATGCCGTGCTCCATGGTACGAAGCTTAGTTTGTCCAAATAGTGGGTTTGGCCACAAAAATAAATATTCCCAGTTTGTCCAGAAACGTGCTGGCAAATTTATTGCACGGAAGACTTTTTATATCCGCCTATGCCTAAGCTTCAATTTGACATGCCGTGCTCTATGGTACGAAGCTTAGTTTGTCGAAAAGGTGGGTCTGGCCAAAAATAAAGATTCCCCGTTTGTCCAGAAACGTGCTGGCAAATTTATTGCACGGAAGACTTTTTATATCCGCTTATGCCTAAGCTTCAATTTGACATGCCGTACTCCGTGGTACGAAGCTTAGTTTGTCTATAAGGTGGGTCTGGCCAAAAATAAAGATTCCCAGTTTGTCCAGAAACGTGCTGGCAAATTTATTGCACGGTAGACTTTTTATATCCGCCTTTGCCTAAGCTTCAATTTGACATGCCGTGCTCCATGGTACGAAGCTTAGTTTGTCTAAAAAGTGGGTCTTAATTAGTGGGTCTGGCCAAAAATAAAGATTCCCAGTTTTTCCAGAAACGTGCAGGCAAATTTATTGCACGGAAGACTTTTTATATCCGCCTATGCCTAAACTTCAATTTGACATGCCGTGCCCCTTGGTATGGAGCTTAGTTTGTCCAAAAAGTGGGTTTGACCACAAAAATGAAGATTTCCAGTTTGTCCAGAAACATGGTTGCAAATTTATTGCACGGAAGACTTTTTATATCCGCCTTTGCCTAAGCTTCAATATGACATATCGTGCTCCATGGTGCTGGAAGCTTCCTTGGAGTATCCCGGTCCCAATAAATCCCAATAAAAAACAAGAATTTAGGTTCTATAAATGTTCTAATATTTATTTATGTATTATTCCTGCTTAAATTAGTCATCCCAAACTGGAGAATCCACTCCCATAAGCATTGGAATACATTTTAAAAATTTCGCGTTGCCAACTACTCATTTGAAATTCGAGGCTATTTTTTCGAGGCTATCGGCACGCACGTAAGAAATTTTTTTTAAACTTTGAAAATTCCACAGCACAGTTTATCACAAATAAAATTTTTGAAATAAATATAAAAAATAAATAATAATGGCATTAAAGTAAGTAACAGAATATGCATTATAGTTTAAAAAGAAAATGTGTAAATACTAGTGTACAGAAAAAAGTTAAGCAACAGGTACACCAATGGTTGTTTGCCCAACAAATCTAGGTGTGACAAATGTCCACCATGAAAACTTAAGTGTTAGAAGAACCTCCTGAGGCGGACAAATACAGGGATTAAGGATTCTGCAGAGTTAGAACATAGAGGAATTACAGAAACAAAGAAGAGCGCACCAACTTTCATGGCCAATTCATATTTCAGACAAGTTAATGCTGAATTAAAGAATGTATTGGTCGGTACGGTTGGAGAAGCTCTTTTAACAAGAGAAAATATATTAACCGAAGACAAGTTACAGTTAACACCCACTACAATTTTAATGTATTCGCTTTGTGGTTAGGGTATAATGACTTAGTGCTGATGTTTGTAACCATCTTTAATTATACCGATTGGCTCAATCACTTTGTGAGTTGATTTAGCACTGTCCGTCCGTCCGTCTCTGTGTCCATGTAAACCTTGTAATTAAACTACAGCTCGCAAATATGAATATATTTTGATGCAATGTAGTATATAAGCGTCTATCGGCCATAGGATGAACGCTATTTAAATTGGTGAAAATCTGTCTATGTTAAAATTTGATTTATGCTTATTTTCTATATCCAATTAGTTGGGCCTTAGAGATAGGGCCTGTGAACGCATGGTATAGGGTATCGTATAGTCGGTCTAAACCGACTATAATTTTCATACTTGTTTAACTATAAGCTTCTAAGTGGTTATTTATACATTTTTCTCCTAAAAATTATAATGCATATAAGTAGATACGAAGTTGAATTAGTAAAAAATTAAACAATGTTATTTATATATATATTTTTTTTAATATAGTGTGTGTTTAATGGGTTGTGATCTTGGGGAGGCAAAACTCCATACGTTACCGAGGGATCCGAACCGGTATGTCTATATTTATATATTTTTTGCATATTCTAAATTTGTTATTTTTTCAATATTAAATTGATATTCAGATCTTGTTTAGTGTTTGTTGTTCATACAGTTGTAGCATGCAAGGTTTAATTTTATTAGACATCAATGGTCACTTTTATTGGAATGAAGAAATGGCGGAAGCACGCGATCAGTTCCGGCTGCCTGCTCGTCGGCGGGGGGTAGGATCTTGCCATTGTTCATCCTGTAAAGCTGCTATAAATTTTATTTAAACATCGCGTGCAGTAATCAGAAGGAAATAAAAGAATAATAGAGAAAAATGGGGACAGAAGAAGAGGTAGAAATGTAAAAAAAAAAGTTTCAAATACCAATGTTTTCCTTTTCATTTTTAAATTTGGTTGTGCTCAGATGTAATTGCATCAACCGCGACCCACCCAACCTGTTCATTAGCCAGTAGTCCGTAAAGGTTAGTTCCAATGAACCCATACATACTTCACAACAACAAGTTCGTTAAACCAGTACACTAAAAATCAAACTCAGTCGGAGTTATTTCTGCATAATGTTATCACTTACATTTATTAAAAAAAATTCATTTTATATTAGAATTAAAAGTAGCCACTAAAAGTTTCAAATTATTACGGATTTAATGTATGGTTTAAATTCATAAAGCCTAGCTTCATATTTATAATATGTCAAAATGACAATAACAAATATATCGAAATTTTAGTTTTTTTTTTTTCTTAAAATTAATATTTCCTATAAAGGAATAAAATATTATAAAAAAAAATTAGCCTAATGACGAAATAAATGCTATTCGGGTATATGTTTTCATTGTAAACTACTTCAAGATACGAATGATCTGTTATCAATAACTGACTAATGGCGGTATTAGCCGTTTACATATAAAAAATTAAAGATCAATTAAATTAATTAATTAATTAATTAAATTACAAATAAAAATTCACGATACGAAGGATCTGTTATCATTAACTGACTAATGGCGGTATTAGCCGTTTACATATAAAAAATTAAAGATTAATTAAATTAATTAATTAATTAAATTACATATAAAAATTCAAGATACGAAGGATCTGTTATCATTAATTGACTTTAACAAAGACCAATGGCGGTGGTAAATAATTTTTTTTTTTTTGCTATGAATAAAATGAATGAAAAATGTACCGAACTTACTTTGGTGAGTGCAGAGGGTCCATCGATGAAAGTATTTTCATAACTGGATTCCGGAGAGGGTTCTGTTGATTCTGCTCACTGAATAACGGGAGTCAAATATGGTTCACAGTTTTTTTATGACCTTAAATTGGTTGTCTCATTAAATTCGCACAACAACATAAAAAAAATTAACCACTTAACTTGGCCACAATAATTTAATTTGAAAAAAATAGTTAATTGGCAGTTTTAAATTTAAAAAATATTCACCGTGATATGATTAAATATCAGCAACATTTGACTAAAGAGTTGAATGAATATTACTTAAATTAGTTTTAAAAAAAATTATTTACATTAGGATATTTCATTTATAACTCTGATATATAATATGATATATATAAAATTTTTTTTCTAAATTGAAGCTAGATTGAAGTTGTCGGTCTAAATATGATTCCCGTTCGAACTAATTATGACAAGTTTTTTTTTTTTTCATAAACATATTACACAAATTTTTTTTTTCTCATGAATTTAGTCACTGTTCTATTGGTCTTTTTTTTTTTCACTGGTCTTTGATTATTGTTCTTGACTTTTCCAAACAAAACGAACTGCCGACGGTATAAGGTAATACCGTGTACGTTTCAAACGAGCTTTCTAAATGGCTGAAATGTTGTATGTTGTCCTTTGACATAGGGAGGCAATTATGTTGTTGCAAAGTAACGGGTGCCGGTACAAGGTATTACGTACCAAATCTAGAGGAATTATAAACCGTTAGAGTCTAAAGGGATAATATTAATTTTAGTATTCCTTTCTTACCCTAAATGGAATTGGCACTTGGTCCATATAAACAATTTAATTAACAGGCAGGTTTCCGATCTCCGTTCTCAATAACAAACAAAATCCGACTTATGTAGGTATGTTAACACTTTAATTTAAGGCAGTTGCCTTAAGTAACTAGTTATAAAAATTAAATGTTCTTATGGTGTCTTTAAAAACTTTCAGGTGTGTAGTTTTATACAAAATTTAAGCAAAATGTCTAACAACATACAATAGTACTTACTTAAACAACATATTATGGCTACGTGCCAAAAAGCTATAAAATCATTTAAAGCATTATGGCCACTACTAAATAGAAGGTCATTTCTAAACCCCAAAAACAAAAATCTACTCTTCAAAAGTGTTATAAGGCCGATATTAACATACGCGTGTCCTATTTGGAGTGACGCTGCCAACTGCCACCTAAAACGCTTACAAATTATACAAAACAAATGTCTTAGAATGATAAATAAAAAGCCCTGGAGGTATCCTACAAATCTTCTTCATGAAGAAACAGGTTATGAAAAAATTATCGATTTCATAACAAGGATTAACAACAATTATTTTGCCAAAATTGAAAATTCCTCTTACCCACTGATAAGAGAATGTAGAGAAATAACGTAAAATTAAAAAGAAATCACCAAATTGAAAATTATATGCTTATAGAGGTCTATTATTTCTAATAAACCTTCTATAAGCATATAAATATTTTCAGATAGTATTTGAATTTATTAAATCATATAAAGGTTTTTTTCCTCCCATTTTCCTTTAAAAATCATTAAAAAATAAAATAAAAACTATTTAATGTCTTTAGATCCTATATATTATTTGTTGCAATATCTATATAAAGATAAGATCTCATATGTAAATATCAAATTTGTTAAAATATGTAAATAAAGGAAGAATGTATAATTGAAAAATTTACAAAATTTAAACAAAATGTCTAACAACATACAATAGTACTTACTTGTAAAAAAAATATGTAGCGCAAAAACCAATTTACTAATTGAGCTGATTTCAACAGCAGAAATGTCAATAGAATCGTGTAAGATTTTTTTTCTTTTCACTAAGTAGTCACGAGGTACTTGTAATTATTTCAAGAAGAATATATATGCTTTGCACTCTAAGGCTTGATCAGAAAATGAAGTTCAGTAATACTGTAATTTTCTTTAAACCTGTTATTGCCAATTTACCACATAATCTACCACTTTGCAGAAATAGCGTAGAATGTGCGTAACCAAAACAAAACAAAAATTAATATTATCTAAAGAATAAGGACCAATCCAATGACACCCAGATGGCGTTGTAAAAATAGTTTAATGCCAAAAAAAAAAAAAAAAACACCTCAACTACAAGCGCCACTTCAGAACCCCCCTGCCAAGATCAGATTTCGGGGAGAAAACGACCTTGAAATCTGATATCGCTTGTAGATGGCTTTCATTGGTTCCTGTTTTCATAACCGATGGTCTCCTAGTACTACTGACGTAAATCCTTAGCATGGTAATTACCGATGGAGCGACCTCTCAAATCCTCTAATTCGTAATACGAGTTACCAAGCTTACGTTTCACCCGAGCTTTAACGAACGTTGGTGCCAATTTGGCGTTGAAACCCTGCTCAAAGTTGCTCTGCCGGAAGTTCCTGCGGAAGATCTCTTGACCAACGACGAAGCAAACCTCACTTCCGCAGCTCGGTTTCTAACTATCTCCAAGGAATCCTTACCTTCAAACCTTATAGAGCGATCCTCCAACATCTCTAACTTCCTAAGCAATTGATATGTAGACCCATCAGTAACCATGTGTTGGCCAAAAGCCATATAATACGGAGATGTTCCAATAGCAGAATGAATAGCTGATCGTAAAGCACAGGAAACACTACTGATACACTCGTCCCAGTCTTTTTGATCCGGCCTAACATTGCCTTTACAGCCGACAAAATTGAGCGGTTTACTCGCTCGGATGCATTTGCCTGAGGGGAGTGAACTGCAGTGTAAACATGAGCAACGCCATATCTCTGTAAAAGATCATTAAAAGTGTGAGCCTTAAACTGCGAGCCATTATCTGAGACAATCGTTTCAGGTACTCCAAAAGCATGGAATAGATCTTCTTCGAGGTATTTTATGATGACGTCAGCAGTAAACTTTTTAACAGGCTTTATGAAAGGATATTTCGAAAAATGATCTAAAACGATAAATATGCCCACGTTACCCGATCGTGACCTTGGCTAGGGACCAAGAAAATCGACATAAAGCTTCTGAAAGAATCGACACGTTTCAGTAGGCTTTCCCATGGGTGGACGAAGCACATAGTTCGGATGTTTTGTACATTTACATGTTTCACATGCATTAACATAATTCTTGACGTCATTTATCAAGTTGGGCCAATAATAAAATCTCCTAATTCTCTCGAGGGTTTTATTAATTCCACCGTGCGAAGATAATGGATGATCGTGGGAGTTCCTAAGCACATTCGGTATTAACCCCTTAGGGATCCAGAGTTTCCACGCCAAATCATCCTGTAACTGTTCACCTGTGGCATGGTCAGTCCGTCTGTATAAATAACCGTCAATTATCCTTAGGTCTGGTGTTTTACTTATATTATTTTCAATTTTTTTCAGTAATTGTAAGTATTCGTCCGATTTGAAAAAGGTAGAATTCAAATCTACAATAGTCCCATTGTCATTTACTATTTCGGACAACATATTGACATCTAATCGGACAGATCATCAGTATTGACACGTGAAAGCGCATCAGGAACCACGTTCTGTGTCCCCTTTCTATGCTCAATCTTAAACCGGTAACCCTGAAGCTTTAAAGCCCACCGAGCCAGCCTGGTGCTTAAGTCGGTCTGAGACATAAGCCACTTTAAAGACGCGTGGTCTGTGATTATAGTGAAATCATGTCCCTCGACGTAAGCCCTAAATTTTTTCACACTTAACAATGCTGCTAAGCATTCCTGTTCGGTGACAGAATAGTTACGTTGGGCTTGATTGAGTTTCTTCGACATAAATGCTATCGGAAACTCTTCGCCTTCCGCATTTTTTTGCACCAATACGCTTCCTATTCCTGTCCTGCTCGCATTACAGTGAATGTAGAAAGGCTGCGAAAAATCTGGACTGTGCAGGACAGGGGCTGAATTCAAAATGGACTTCATCTCCTCAAAAGCCCGTTGAGCTTCGTCGGTCCAAACAAATTTTCTTTTACCTTTAAGCAGATCAGTTAATGGGGTGGTGATCGAAGCGTAGTTCCTGATGAATTTTCTGTACCAGCCTGACATACCTAAAAACCGTCTGACTTGTTTGACAGACCCAGGGGTCGGGAATTCGGATACAGCTGAAATTTTCTCTGGGTCTGTTTGAATCACCCCGTTTCCCACAATATGACCTAAATAGCGGACTTCTTTAACACAAAATTTACTTTTCTCGACGTTTATTGTTAGTCCGGAGGTTCGCTAACACTGAGCCACTTCCTTTAGAACTTCCATATGACGCTCAAATGTGGCAGATACCACTAGAAGGTCATCAAGATATACAAAAACTTCCGTCCTGAGAGCCGCAGGAATAACGCGATCCATTAATCGTGACATGGTTTGTGGAGCGTTACACAAGCCGAATGGCATAACCTTAAAATGGTAAAGCGGTCTCCCAGGGACGGTAAATGCGGTTTTATCCTTTGATGACTCATCCAATGGTATTTGCCAAAAAGCGTCCTTAAGGTCAAGACTGCTAATGAACTCCGCCTTTGGCAGTCTACTTAAAATACCATCGATATGTGGAAGTGGGTAAGCGTCGCATACAGTCACCGAATTTAGCTTCCTGCTATCAAGACACAACCTATTCTTACCGGGTTTCCTATGAAGCACCACTGGCGAAGACCAAGCGCTAGAAGACTCATCATAAATTTGTTTTTCAATCGCAGGAGACACAGCGAAATGCCTCTGCTTTATAGCCTTTGCATCACCGGTATCAATATTGTGACAAAGGACATTGGTTCTGCCCAGTCCCTCCTTAGTGAATGATGGAAAAAGAGAGATAACATGCTGAAGTTGTTGCCGCTGTGTATAGGCAAGTAATTTCTGATCTGGGACCTCAATCAAATCCAAAGAATGCGAATTGCTAACAGATGAATCTAAATTGGTAGGTAAAAGATTGAACATCTCCCAAAAATCAATTCCTAAAATATGGTTCTGAGAAAGGCTGGGGACCAGATAAATTGTTATTGGTAATGATTTACCCCGAAAAGTAATAGACGATTGAATATATCCCAGAACATTCTGTGATTTACCGTCCGCAGTTTTAACAGAAGTATTAATTTTCTCATATGGGAACTTATTTTTTTCTAATTCTAGAGCAATCTGTGAACCAAAACAGGAAACGGAGGCACCAGTGTCTAAAAGACCAATGAGATCTCGATCTAAAATAGTCACGGCCGCATAAGGGCGTACATCTCCATGTCTATCGAGCAACGAAATAGCAAACTTTCTCTTAAGTTTTTTCACTTTTTGCCAATACTCCCGTATACGACGACTTGACCTATTAAGATTAGTTTGTTCCCCAAAAATTCTATTGCGAACCTCGTAGTAATGTTTTAGACGTACATGCAAAGGTTTTATCGGATGAATTTTAAGATGGTCGTTTGCCGATTTAATTTTGTCCGTTTCGGTCGTTTCACTGTGAAGAATTGTTAATCCGTGTTCGTTTCTTGGTGTTTCGTTTGCCTCCCGAAATTCGGTTTGTGTGCACCTCTCGGTGGCAAAGATTTGAAGTTTTTTGAATCCGTATTACATCGCTTACAATTTGGCTTATAAATTTGAGGGGTACCACAGTCATAACAAAAAATGGCCCTATCAGCTACACAGTCTTGGTAACGATGTCCTGGTTTGTGACAATTCCAACAAGTAAGGGATATTTCTGAAATATCCTTCTCTATCGTATCCTGGCACTCCGAATTGTCGAAATCTACTTCCGTTACGCGTTTTGAGAAAGTGTGCGCTTTAGTTGCGGAAATACCGTGCTTACGGCGTATATCCTGAAGGAAAAATTCACGACGCCTACATATATCCCTTAGATCCCTTACAGATCTGATTTCCATATTAAGTATCTCATGCTGGATCTCTGGTATTAAATTTCGACGCAGAATCTCCACAAGAGAACTATCCGGCAGAGGTTGATGTAGCTTATCCACCAGCTCGATAATAGATTCATAAAAAGAATCGAAAGTTTCATTAGGCTTCTGCTTGCGATCTCTAATCATCTCTCTAAAGTCCACGTCCGTCCGTGAGTCTTTATATTGTTCACGAAGGGAACGACAAAGATCTTGCCACTGAAAGTTTGGATTCGACCGATGAAATCTCCAAAACCAGTCATCGGCCTTCCCTTCAAAGAGTGAGCAAGCATTTTTACACATTAAATTGAAGTTACCATTCAACGTCTGCTTAGTAAAGGCCTCAACTCTATATATAAATCTGTCTACTGAGAGACCGGTTGAACCACCAGAAAATTTTAGCTTCCAATTATATATTATCTGACTGACTCTGTCAGGACGGAAACTTAAATCAGCCATAGTATCCTGTGGAGAGTTTGGTGAATTAAGGGGGTACCTTATATTGGGACACACGTTCGCATTTCCCAAGTTGTTTAGGTTGTTATTGTTGGTGGTAACACGGGGACAGGACGATCGGACGGAGTTGGTGGTATTATCGACTGACCCCCCGGGCTTAATCTTGAGACACTTGCTTCTACACTTCTCTCAATTATTTCTGACATTTGACTAAGCAACGTCGAAAACATTCGAGATTGTTGTTCATTAAAAACGGATGAAGCTATTTCCCTAATACTGTCATCGTATATACTAGGAGGTTGATCATGGGCTCCTGGAGCCGCAGCGGTAAAGGAGGTCTCCACCTACCTATTGACATCATAGTTTTTCGCTTTTGTCTGAGAACGGGTTAATATTGAAGCTGTCTTAGTCTTTGCACCTGTAGAGGAAGAACTATTATCAGAACCTAATATCCTCACTCCACACAAAAGACAGTTTGGATTGGATTTGACATGAGCAATAATGCAGGTTTTATGATAAGTATGATTGCAAACAGTTTTTAGTGACACTGTTTGAGCGTTTATATCCTTATTACAAAGGCTACATTTAGGATCACTAGGATCCACTGCCGCAGCACGGTCTTCTGTACTTCTAGTAACCGGCATTATAAATCAGTAAGGTAATCAAACCAGTAACGAAAAATAATTTCAATCCCTTGGGATAATCATACAACTGTAAATTAAAACGTTTTGCTATCTTATTTTAGGCTCGGCTAAAAAAATCTCGTTGAAGAACGTGTTTGGATTTTGAACAATTGCGCATAAAGGAATTAAACCTTAGCTGTTAACACCAGTTGTGTACTAATTAAATACTATAAAAAAAATTAAAGAAAAAGAAATTCAAATAAAAATAATTTGTTTTAGTCGAATTATTATTAGTTTGTTTTCCAATGATAAACTGTATATATATATGTGTATATAATTATTATATATACTTTCTCCCCGTCTCCAAGACAGTTCTTTTTATTTTTTTTTTTTTTTTACAGACAAAAAAAAGTTACTGAATAAGGTAAATGGCATGAATTTAAAGTTTGATTTTTTTATGTAACTGGGAAACTTGATTGAAAAAAGACATTAGCTTAGAATGTGTTAGATATTTAGAAAAGTCGACATTCAAAAAGGGATAAGAACTTCTTCAATAAAATTCATATTTTCCACTTAATGAAAAAGAAATAGGAAATAAAAGTAAGGATATTTGACTTGTTTTATTTTTTTTTTTTTATTTTGTTGGTAAGATTTCAGTTTTATCTTCCAAAATCTAAGTTCCAATTCGTAAAAAAAATCATGGAGTCAATAAATTAATAAAAGAAAACCTAGACAATTAACGACCGGTAATAACCAAAAGCACTTCTGCTTTTTACAGGTTAAAAATTCCTCGCAATTAAAATATCCAGATATGAAGAGAAATAGATTTATGAAAAGTTTTTTTCCTTTTTTTTTTTTTTTTAAGTAGGTTGAGGAGGGAAAAAATAAATCTTGTGTAAGGCCTTGACAAACGTATTAGAAAAGCCTTTGAAATAGTAGGTACATTCAAAATGCCACAACGGATGAAAATGCTGTGTCCGTTTGCCTCGGGCCCCACGTTGGGCGCCAAAAATTTATAACTGTAGCATGCAAGGTTTAATTTTATTAGACATCAATGGTCACTTTTATTGGAATGAAGAAATGGCGGAAGCACGCGATCAGTTCCGGCTGCCTGCTCGTCGGCGGGGGGTAGGATCTATAAATTTTATTTAAACATCGCGTGCAGTAATCAGAAGGAAATAAAAGAATAATAGAGAAAAATGGGGACAGAAGAAGAGGTAGAAATGTAAAAAAAAAAGTTTCAAATACCAATGTTTTCCTTTTCATTTTTAAATTTGGTTGTGCTCAGATGTAATTGCATCAACCGCGACCCACCCAACCTGTTCATTAGCCAGTAGTCCGTAAAGGTTAGTTCCAATGAACCCATACATACTTCACAACAACAAGTTAGTTAAACCAGTACACTAAAAATCAAACTCAGTCGGAGTTATTTCTGCATAATGTTATCACTTACATTTATTTAAAAAAAATTCATTTTATATTAGAATTAAAAGTAGCCACTAAAAGTTTCAAATTATTACGGATTTAATGTATGGTTTAAATTCATAAAGCCTAGCTTCATATTTATAATATGTCAAAATGACAATAACAAATATATCGAAATTTTTGTTTTTTTTTTTTTCTTAAAATTAATATTTCCTATAAAGGAATAAAATATTATAAAAAAAAATTAGTCTAATGACGAAATAAATGCTATTCGGGTATATGTTTTCATTGTAAACTACTTCAAGATACGAAGGATCTGTTATCAATAACTGACTAATGGCGTTTACATATAAAAAATTAAAGATTAATTAAATTAATTAATTAAATTACAAATAAAAATTCAAGATACGAAGGATCTGTTATCATTAACTGACTAATGGCGGTATTAGCCGTTTACATATAAAAAATTAAAGATTAATTAAATTAATTAATTAATTAAATTACATATAAAAATTCAAGATACGAAGGATCTGTTATCATTAATTGACTTTAACAAAGACCAATGGCGGTGGTAAATAATTTTTTTTTTTTTGCTATGAATAAAATGAATGAAAAATGTACCGAACTTACTTTGGTGAGTGCAGAGGGTCCATCGATGAAAGTACTTTCATAACTGGATTCCGGAGAGGGTTCTGTTGATTCTGCTCACTGAATAACGGGAGTCAAATATGGTTCACAGTTTTTTTATGACCTTAAATTGGTTGTCTCATTAAATTCGCACAACAACATAAAAAAAATTAACCACTTAACTTGGCCACAATAATTTAATTTGAAAAAAATAGTTAATTGGCAGTTTTAAATTTAAAAAATATTCACCGTGATATGATTAAATATCAGCAACATTTGACTAAAGAGTTGAATGAATATTACTTAAATTAGTTTTAAAAAAAATTATTTACATTAGGATATTTCATTTATAACTCTGATATATAATATGATATATATAAAATTTTTTTTCTAAATTGAAGCTAGATTGAAGTTGTCGGTCTAAATATGATTCCCGTTAGAACTAATTATGACAAGTTTTTTTTTTTTTTCATAAACATATTACACAAATTTTTTTTTTCTCATGAATTTAGTCACTGTTCTATTGGTCTTTTTTTTTTTTTCACTGGTCTTTGATTATTGTTCTTGACTTTTCCAAACAAAACGAACTGCCGACGGTATAAGGTAATACCGTGTACGTTTCAAACGAGCTTTCTAAATGGCTGAAATGTTGTATGTTGTCCTTTGACATAGGGAGGCAATTATGTTGTTGCAAAGTAACGGGTGCCGGTACAAGGTATTACGTGCCAAATCTAAAGAGGAATTATAAACCGTTAGAGTCTAAAGGGATAATATTAATTTTAGTATTCCTTTCTTACCCTAAATGGAATTGGCACTTGGTCCATATAAATAATTTAATTAACAGGCAGGTTTCCGATCTCCGTTCTCAATAACAAACAAAATCCGACTTATGTAGGTATGTTAACACTTTAATTTAAGGCAGTTGCCTTAAGTAACTAGTTATAAAAATTAAATGTTCTTATGGTGTCTTTAAAAACTTTCAGGTGTGTAGTTTTATACAAAATTTAAGCAAAATGTCTAACAACATACAATAGTACTTACTTGTAAACAAAATATGTAGCGCAAAAACCAATTTACTAATTGAGCTGATTTCAACAGCAGAAATGTCAATAGAATCGTGTAAGATTTTTTTTCTTTTCACTAAGTAGTCACGAGGCACTTGTAATTATTTCAAGAAGAATATATATGCTTTGCACTCTAAGGCTTGATCAGAAAATGAAGTTCAGTAATACTGTAATTTTCTTTAAACCTGTTATTGCCAATTTACCACATAATCTACCACTTTGCAGAAATAGCGTAGAATGTGCGTAACCAAAACAAAACAAAAATTAATATTATCTAAAGAATAAGGACCAATCCAATGACACCCAGATGGCGTTGTAAAAATAGTTTAATGCCAAAAAAAAAAAAAACACCTCAACTACAAGCGCCACTTCACAGTAAAAGCCCTGTTATTCGGAATGCTCGATGATGAGAGCATTACGGATAATCACAAATTCCGGATAAATTAATGTTTCATTCAAACTCGAGTTTTTACGAGAATTTCGCTTGATTTTATTATTTTTTTAGGATGAGCGAATAATAAAAAAACAATTCTCTTGTGAAGAAGAAAAACCAACAAAACTTTCTAAAAATTAATAATCCGGCTTACTGAGTGTTAATTGGATGCCGGATAATCGGGCTTTTACTGTAGTATGGTGTGGTCCCGGTCTTAAAAGGTATTTAGATAGCCCTTTTTATTTTTTATGATTTTTTAATTTTTATGAATTTTTATTTTTGTGAATTTTTTATACTTTTTAATTTTTGTTAATTTTTTATTTTTATACTTTAAAATTTTTATGAATTTTTATTTTTTATGATTTTTTAATTTTTATACTTTTTAAATTTTGTGAATTTTTTATTTTTATACTTTTTAATTTTTGTGAATTTTTTATTTTTATACTTTACAATTTTTATGAATTTTTATTTTTTATGATTTTTTAATTTTTATGAATTTTTATTTTTTGTAAATTTTTTATTTGATACATTTTAATTTTTATGAATTTTTATTTTTTATGAATTTTTAATTTTTATGAATTTTTATTTTTAGCTTTTGGTTGTGGGTGGACCGATAAATTTTTTGGGACCTAGGAATTTCAGAGAGTGAACAACACGACGTTTTTTTTTTTGTTTGTAAAACAAAACATATACTTTCAAAAATTAAACTATTGATTTTAATTTAATTATAAAACAAATTGTATTGTCACTCGCTGCAATCCAGGGGTAAGTGTAGCGCGATACATAGTGTAAGACAATGCACCTATGCATTTTAAACACATAGCTTCTCCTTACCCAAGACCGTCATGCGTGGTGAAGAACCACATCCTTAGCGAGGTGGTACTGTTTCTAACAGAACATGACGGATCTAGACCAGAGAAGGTCGAAAAAAAATCAATTTCTACACCACTGGAAGATGTTGTTTTCATAAATAATGTTTATTTTACCAATAATATTGTAACTATAAAATTTTTCTTACATATTTATAACAAATAAACATCTTTTATAAAAGTCAATATACTGTTTTTTATTAAAATTCAATGGTTTTTTTTTTCAATAACTTTTACAATTAGGTGGTAGAAATGTCTCCTCAAGCGCCGATGCTACTGCTGGAGTGCCATTGGCGTTGTTGTGTGGTGTGTTGTGGGTCGGATGGGCTATATGCGCTGTTAGATTGTGCAGATTTGTGACTACTACAAATTTGCGGTTGCTGTCTAATCTGGGTTGTGAAGACCGGTTCTACCCACTGATTTAAAGGTACTGATAGGGCTGTGCCAGCACAAGCTTTTACTGCCTCTGGACACAAACGTTTAGGCACATCCCGCAAGTCTTTTTGATCTATTCCTTTATCCGAAAAACTGCCTCCAACAGCAGCTTTGCTTATTGTACTCAACAATTTTTGCTATAAGTACACAAATTTAAAAAATAAATAACAATAAATACTAAATATCTTAATAAACAATGATTATCATATCATGCACAGAAGAGGCAGAAAAATATTTTGTAGCAAAGAAAACTGGAAGAGTTTGGTTTAAAACTTCGATTATATAATCGTCACTGTAAGGTTTAAAAACAAATGCAGTGCATATATGAATATCTGTGATTTCAAAATGTTTATATATATTATTAACTTACATTGTTTTTCTGCTTTTGGTTCTTGCAATTGTTACAACAAATCCTTTTCTATGCCACTGAAATTTTCTGCTACCTTTTCAACTTTAAGTTGGGCTTTCTTAGCTACTTCTGCTTGTAGTCCATCTACTAATTTTTGTAAGTTATTTGTTGTTTTGTCTGTTTTACATTTTACTGAAGTTGTTTTTATTTATACTTCAATCCCATTTCCAAATACTCAATCAATTTTTGTAGTTCTTGGTGGTTTTGTATTTGTTGTTCGTAATTGTTAATTTTTGGAACTCACATTTTTAAGGGTTTACTAGCCTTTATAAAATTAAAGCTGTTCAACAGGCTGTTGTTTAGAAGCGTTCTCAATTGTAGATATCTGTTGTTATATTTGAGATTTTGTCTTCAGTTGCGGCTAATTTTTATTCCTTTTCAGCTGGATGTCTACTTATAGGAGTAAAAAAAGTGCCAATTAATGTTTTATTTATAAAGCCAATGGTGTAGTGCCCAAAGCATTGAATAATACCGGACAAATTTCGATTTAGGGCCACTCACGCGCAAGTCATAATCCAAAGCATTAATACCACAATTCAACTTGCGAAAAGTTTCGTGACTCGCCACCAGCAACTGGACCAATAGTTAGCTCAACTATAGTAATTTTTGATTTCTTCCTTTCGGCCCTGGGTTGAGCAGTGGTGAATGTAACTGGCAAATTTACCAGCATTTATACCAACATTACTGGTATTATCACAATCACAAGCTTTAGGTTTTAATATGCACCTATTATACCTTTTATTTCTGAAAAGGAAATACCACAGATTACTAAATTTAATGTTAATTTGTCAAAAATACAATTTTATGAATTTTTTTCAATGTTTATACTCACCAAATTTCCATTGTTTTTATTTTTTATGCTGTCAGTGGTTGAAAACATGTTCTATAGCTGTTCACTTGCACACATTATATTTTGTATATTCTATTTTTTTAATCTCTTTCGCACTTCTTTACCAACACAAAATGCAGAAAAAGGTAAACAAAGCCATACGGTTCGAGATTGCTTTTTTGACAGCTGTCAAGCTGTCACAACTGGTATAAACTGTGGTCAAAACATTATCGTCTAAAAGCGTTTTTATATATATATTCAAATTAAAATGATTAATTTATAACAAAACTACAATGCAACTAATATTTATTAAATGCAACCATTTGGCAACAAACTTTTCTTTAAATAAAAAAATGCGTCTGACTTACAATAATGATATCTAGCGCATTGGGGCCCCTTCGGTGACGCCATTCTTTGGTTTGCTAAGATAGCATAAGCAATAATTGAAATTTTTCTAGAAATCATGGATTTGCTTCATTCAAATAAGGTACGTATAATTATAAATAAAAAAACATATAAAATATATTATAAAATAGTTTAAAAACACAATGCAGCTTTCGTCAAAAGCTGGGTTATGCGCACCGCAATTTAAAAACATTTGCGTACGACAATTTAAATTTCGTTGAGCCCACAACCTCTATGGTAATCTGTGGTTGTCATTATAAGCTTCAAAATAAACATAAGATTTAATTTATATTTTATGTTAGTACTATTTTCAATGTTTTCATTTAATGCATATCTCTTACTTTCTAACAATTTTTTTAAACAAAAATATTTAAAAATTTAAAGTGAATAAGTGGCTATATCGTCTAGCAAATATACAAAATCTGTCGCCTACTAACCGGCGGAGTGCTTAAGCCGTCTACTACCTTTCGACTTGGGTGTCTGTCGAAAAACAATTAATTGTTAATTCTTTAAAGAACTGCAACAGTACAAGTTTATGAAATGCGCATAAAGGCTTAGTTAGCCACACGTAACCGCAACCTAACGTGTCAGCTGTTTTTTTTTTTTGTTACATGAAAAGGATTTAAAACAGTTATCGAACTGAACTGTTACGTAACCGGAACATTCCAACCTCTTGAAAATAGATTTCTGCTACGTTTGTACGTGACATTTGTGAACAGCTGATAAAGTTTGGTTAATTTAACACACCAACTTGCTGGTTTGTTTTTACGTTCTATAATTGCAGTATACGCCACCGTAAAATTTACGGTACAGCTACATTTTAACATAATTTATTATTATTTGTATACTAACGCCATTAAAGCCATTAAATCATATTCTTTTGAAGATGCTACGTAAATCCCCGTGCATTTACATGGTGCGTGTTTGGTTGCAACTATTGATTTTTTTACGTTTCTTTTGTCGATCTTTTTCATTTATTATTTCGCAATAAATAAACATCTTAAGAACCACTTTGTTTTGTTTAATTACGTGAAGAAATTATGGAAAATTTAAATTTTTTTGTCCACATTTTGTAATTTTTTTATTTTTATTTTTTTTTTTTTGAAGGGTGAATATAGTTCGGCTTAAGGTCATCGCTTGTTAAATTCTTCTCTTTGTTATATGAACATTTTTGTTAAAAATACATAAAACAGAAGTTTTTTGAATTTTTAAACAATATTTATAACAATATATTCTCCAATATATTTCCATCAACTTTGTTGATCATCATCAGGGATTATCTGATAAACAACAAAAATACAAATAATTTTGAATTAATCATTAACAAAAAACATTAAAAATATTTAAAAATAATATATATCTAAAAAGAATTTTTTAATTTGTTTGAGTTACAACTTATCTTCACACAGTTTAATTGTCAACTAACTTTTGTTTTAATCGTTTGTGTTTGTCAACCGTATGTCTGTAGATCTTACCCCCCTATCTCGCATCACACTGCAATTGTGAAATCGTTGTGTACGTATTATCAACGAAAAATTGTTCGAATTAGTCGAATCCATCGCCATTAACTTTTGTGCTCACACATCTGACTGCAATCTCATTTTTAAAATGTTGTCGAAGCGTAAACTTGATAAAATTTGTTCTCTCTCTTATTTTTTTTTTTAAATAGAGTTACCGAGTATATTATACAGGCACATGTTTGAGGGAAAATGTTTACATTTATTATTATTAGTTTTATTTTCATAATAGTTAATAATATTTATGTTCTATAATTAACAAACTTGCGTTTTTATATGCGCATTTCAAGAAATAAATCATAATAATAGATTTAACAAGTTAAAACTTTAATTACAATTTTGCAGAATCTAGTAAATTTGCATTAAATTTATAACAGGGTAACATTAATCATCGTTAGTGGCAGCCACTACACGCATGAAAAATTTGGTGCTATTAATGTGACCACTGCGGAATATGTGTGTATAAGTAAAAAAATGTGAGTGTATTGAGTTTTTCGAACTTGCAGTGTGATGTGAGATAGGGGGGTTAGCGAATTACAATTACAAGCAATTACATTTTTATTTTTGAACTCCACTGATCTACAGACATACAGTTGACAAACACAAACGAGTAAAACAAAAGTTAGTTGACAATTACGCAGTGTGAAGAGAAGTTGTAACTCAAACAAATTAAAAATTTGTTTTAAAGTAAATATAATTTTTAAATGCTTTTAATGCTTTTAAATGCTTTTAATGCTCTTAATTCAAAATTATTTGTATTTTTGTTGTTTATCAGATAATCCCTGATGATGATCAACAAAGTTGATGGAAATATATTGGAGAAAATATTGTTATAAATATTGTTTAAAAATTCAAAAAACTTCTGTTTTATGTATTTTTAACAAAAATGTTCATATAACAAAGAGAAGAATTTAACAACCGATGACCTTAAGCCGACCAACTGTATATTCACCCGTCAACAACATAACAGGTTAACAAAAATCTAAATTATCGATATTATTCCTTTTTATTTAAATTGCGCTTAAAAATACACCTTAAAAATATTTTTTTAAATAAAATCGCTTGTCACTTTGCTGAGACTAGAATAATAATAAAACAACTTGTCAAGGAAACGAAAGAGTGTAGAAAGAAATGTAAAATAAATCTTCAAAAACAGAAAACACCACTTGTTTCTATCCAGCTTGCATCTTTACACCGTTGGACAGCGTGGAAACGTGGCGTGTAAATGACCCCATTGTGTGAATAAGTTTTTCAACACACTATAAAAAATTTTATGCAAGAAATATAATTTAATTAGAAAATAAACTATGTTAAATATTCTTTCTATATACTTTCGTAAGGTCTCAAATAACTTCTTAAGTCCTCTTTAAAATCTAAGCTTCTGCTCAAAAATTAAGTTCTAAAAAACTGATTGAGAATAGAAGTTGTTAATTTATTAAATAATACTAACAAAACATAACTTCAAGTCTTCCGCGATTTTAATTTATTTTACCGAATAAATAACATAAACTTTCAAAATATATTTGCTAAATATTTAAATTGTTCAAAAAAAGATTTGATTGTAATTCATACGTATTTTCATATTTGCAGTAACTATTGAGTAATAGTACGGTTACATCAAAGGTAGGCAGCGTTGGTATTTTGTTTACCCCTTTTGCATTAATTAGTGATTTAGTTATAGTGCGATAACATCTAAGGAAAATCTAGTAGATTTTATTTGAAATCTATTTCAAGATCTATATGGCAGATCTATATGGTTGAAGTCTACGTGGCAAATCGAGTCGCACAAATTCAACGTATAATAGTGCGTTTACATCTAAGCAAAATCTAGTATATATGAGATTTCGAACGAAATCTAGCTCATTTTTACTAGATTTCCCATACAAAACAGAATCTAGCTCGTTACTAGATTTGTGCAAAATCTCACAAAATCTTGTCAAACTTGGGCACTACCAAATGATACTACTGTGTTTTTTAATATTGTAGTAGAAAATCACAACGCAGTGACTGAAAAATTGACATTTAAAAACAAAAGCAAACAAGTTGAATAAAAAGGAAATAAAATATTAATTATTAACAAAAACAAAATGACGAATCTATAATAAAAAAAAATATTTGGTAATTGAAAAGTTATAACTTTTTATACTGACATGTGCCCATTCCAGTTTGCTAAATAATAATTGTGGAAAATTAATTTGTTTTTGCTGTTCAAACAATACATTTAACAAATGCTGATTTTTTTCGCAAGATTTTTTGATTTGATTTTCCTATTGTTTTGTTTATTTTTGGTATTTCTAGTTTATATGTTTTATTTTAATCAGCTGTTTATTGTTGTAGAAACAAAATCTCACAAAATGTCAAAAAAGTTAGAATCTACTAGATTTTCCTTAGCTGTAAATGCACTATAACTGATCTGAATAACTGAAGATATGTTCCTACTAAAGACAACCCTTCTGACTGCGCATCTCGAGCTTTGCTGTCCGAACAACTAATTCATCACACTCTTTGGTGGAAAGGCCCACATTGGCTGCAAAGTAGCTCTGACGTTTGGCCAACTTCCTCTAATGATGTCCATCAGAAAGAAATATATCATAATGTAGCAGTTCATCACACAAAAAACCACAGTAAACTTAACTTTTCCCGATATGACACAAAAATTCTCTAAGTGCTGGTTTACACATGAAAGTTTTCTTGCTGAAAGTCTTGAGTTTAGAGGTGAGACGTGAGAGAAATCCTCTTTTGTTTCTTGCTTCGTAATTTTCAAAGTGAAGTTATTTTACGTTTTCTTTAATTATACCCTATACCACTATGTGGTTTGGGTATAATGACTTTGTGCTGCTGTTTGTAACTACCAAAAATATTTGACCTAGACCCATCTTTTATTATACCGATCGAATCAGAATCACTATCTGGATCGATTTAACGATGTCCGTCCGTCCGTCCGTCTATGTGTCCATGTAAAGCTTGTAATCAAACTGCAGGTCGCAAATATGAATATATTTTGACGAAATTTGGTATATAAGCTTTTATCGGCCATGGGATGAACGCTATTGAAATTGGTGAGAATCGGTCCATGTTCAGACCTAGCCCCCATACAAATGACCCCTATGAAATCGACCTAAATTGCCATAAGATCCAAATTATCTTATAAATTTTAGTCAAATTGGGTTTGTATGTGTTTATTACATCCATTAATCTGTAGTCCAAAAATGATCCCTGTGGGACAACTTTAGTCATAGGCCCCATATAGAGCTGCTTCCCGATCTTCACTTAAATCTATCAAAAAACAAAAATATTGCACTGATTCTTCTCAAATTTTGTTTCTATATATTTTTGCAAAATACAAGAGACCTTACCAAACATAGTCAGGATCGGTCCATTTTTGGGCCTAGTCCCCATATAGATATAGCATCCGATATGAACTTTTTCATATCTGCAGGCAAAAAACTAATAAAAATCCCACTCAAATTTGGTTTATGCTTATTTTCTATGTCCAGTTAGTTGGGCCTATGAGATAGGGTCTCTAAACGCATGGTATAGGGTATCATATAGTCGGTCTAGACCGACTATAATTTTCTTACTTGTTTTTATGTTCGTTTGTGTTAAGAAAGATAGTAAATTAAAATAAAGTTAATTTAATTAAATAAAATGATAAAATAAATAGATAAAATGATAAAGTAAACATGAACAAATCTTGAATTTCAATACAAAAATTTCAGTGTGTAGACACGGATGAAAGTTTAAAAGAGAATTTCAAATAGTTTTAGAAAGAAAAATTTCATGTGTAAACCGGGACTAAGCTGGGTACGATGATGCGTGCGACGTCATATATTCTTCCTTTCTACAACAACACTAAATGGCAATTAACACAAGACAGGAAAGAGGTTGGATTCATAAAAACATATGAGCTGAAGAGAGCACTTCAATTACTCATCGAACTGACACAAGTTGTGTCATTTCATGAAGAAATCAGCTGTCTCAAATTGGGTAGCGCGTTCCAAATCAAAGAAACATTGCCAAATTATCTCTATTTCTGGATGAAAAGAATATCTACGAGTTGGTGGAAGATTGTCGAATGCATCAATACCATATAAAACTAAACACCCAATTTTGTTGTCGAAACAAAATCCTATATATTTTCTTATATTTTCAGATGCCCATATGAAAACTTTTCATGGTAGCCTCCAGCTTATGCAGTCCTGTGTATCACGCAACTATTGAATCGTATCAGCAAGAAACCTGGCGAAGCGTGTGCAATGTAAATGTGTTGTTTGCTTTTAGTACAAAGTCAAATTGTCAGCAACTAATGGGCAGGCAGTACGTATTCACCCAACCCGAACATTTAAGCATAGTTAACTAGACAACGCCGGTCCAATAAATTTCAAAACTTCTTCACTAAGGACCGCATGAACCTCCAAGGGCTACATCTGCTTTTTTATCTGCACGTGCACCAAGGCGATACACCAAGAAGCGGTTGCGAGTCCAAACTTCGACTCATTTCTTGGCGCTTTCCGACGCTTTACCTCTAGGAGGGGTTCATGTACAGATCTCTATTCTGATTGTGGAACAAATTTCGTGGGTGTCAACAAAGAACTTCAAATCCTCTATCAGCGAAATAAATCGTCGTTACCAGAGCATCTTATGAAAACTTTGGCAAATCAAGGCTCTACATGGCACTTTATTCCTCCGCTTCACCTTACTTTGGCGGCTTACGGGAAACCGGTGTGAAGTCAACAAAGAACCACTTGCACCACATTGTGAAGGAACGCACACTTATGAAGAACTTAGCACACTTTTGGCACAAATAAAAAGCTGCTTAATTACAGGCCCTTATGCCCACTCTCTGCTGATCCTGCCGATTCCGGTGTGCTCACACCAGCTCTTTTCCTTATTGGCGAGGCCACCAATTGCATCCCTAAAGATGACCTAGTAGATGTAAATATTGATCGCTTGACCCATTGGAAACTGCTTGAACGCCTCAAGCAAAAGTTCTGGGACCGCTGGAACAATGAATATTTATGCAGTCTTCAATCTCGTCCAAAATGGAACAAAGTAGAGCGAAATATTAAAATTGGCCACATGAACGAAGTGTTCCTGGGAATGGCCACTTACCAAAATGGAGGAAGTACATCCTGGCCTGATGGTTTGGTTAACGTTATTAACGAATTTAAAAATTTGAGAGAGCTATGGGACATATCTTCTGGAAAATAAAAAAATAAAAATCTGAGAAAAAAGCATACACATGTGTCTTTTCTGTACCATAGCTACACACAGTACGGATGTTGCGGCAATAGTTGCCACGTATGTAGTGAACAAAAAAAAATAGGTTACTACAACACGTTGCTTCCACGGTTACCTCGTATGTATCTAGCATTATAGATCAACCAACTTATGACCATGACCCGAAAGGAAAAGAAATACGTAACGCAATTGCAACCTTTTTAAATAATTATTTTTATTTAAAACAAAAATAAAAAGACAATTAAACACAAATGTTTTAAAATTTAAAAAAAAAATACAAATTTTTAATTAATTATATCTTATAAACGAATAGTTGATGGCCACAGAAGCTAGTGCTCCTTTCACAATTTCTTTATAATAATTTATCATATTATTATTATTTATTATTCATAAAATAAATAAATAACTATTTTTGTACTGTATCAAGGGGACACGAAATATTTTTACGTGTAAATTCTTTAAAGGTTGCTAACGCCAGTTAAATACAACTCTGACAGAGTCGTGAGTACTTGCGAATGCAACGGAGCCAAATACAATCATGTCACCGTGAAGTAGGTCGCAGTTAAATAAACGAGACGACTACCATTTTGATGAAGGCATTTCCGGTTCCTTCCGACCGAACTGCCAAACGAAGAAGTAACGGAGGTGTGCCAAGAAAAAGGTAATATGCGGTTTTTATTAATCGGGGTATATCTGATACATCTCTTTACATCCCATATTCAGGGGAGTCTCTTGCAAATCGGAGAAAAAGGCGCGACCGTTCCAACTTTGGTGCGCTAAATGAAGACAACATCAAAGCCACAAATTTCGACGCAGCAGTAGTCCCTCGCTAGGAACGTACCAACCTGGCTAAACGCAGCCAATAGCAGCACCAACCATTCGTTGCCAGTAAAATAGAAGGTGGGACTAAAAGACTATTTGCTACGGCGAGAAAAGATACAGGCAAAATAGGACAAAACGAATCCACCTACTCCTAATAATCGGGTTGTGGCATTTAGTGCGAACGGAATTAAAGTCCGTCGACCGAAGACTTTGTCTCAGAGAAAAAAAAAAACCAATTGGTCAGGTCACGGTTTCTTGTTACTCTTCCGGCAGAATCCGATTACGAGGTACGAAAGAAGCAAAAATTGCGACAAGGACAGTCACCTCGTAATCAACGCTAAGCACGGCAGTAATATCGTCCACATTTTTATATCCAACAATGCCACAAATGCGTAAATAATTCTTATACAAAGTTATAAGTTACCACTTTACACAGCACAATAGTAGCACGAAATGAAATTTTAGTTGATTTTTTTATTCAATCAAAAAAATCAACGTCAAAATTCGATATGAAAACTAAATTCCTTTAACAAACAAAAGAAACAAGTTGAAATTGCAAAACGTATGAACCATTAGAGGTGTTTTGAATAAATTTTTTTTTGGTTTGAGCTTACACTCAAGACTTAATAGAAGTTCAAGGAAATAAATCCATCAATTTGGAATTAAATATTTACTCCTGTAATGTACCAACACTTGCAATACAAAATTATAAAGAGTATTGGGGAATGAGTGAAAGATCAAACGAAAAGAAATTTATGAATTCGTTCTAGAGTTGCCATCACTTTCAGATCAAAAATTATTCCGGCATTTAATATAGCTTAAAACTATTGATTAAAACTTAAAATTTTTATGAAACTCAATAATCGTCCGCATTCTATTAGATATTAGGATTTAAATTTGCACTTTTGGTACTGAAATAATTAAACATTTCAATACTATCCATAGAAAATATTTTTGAAACTGAAAAATAAAGTTTTTTTAAAAAAGAAAAAAAGGATACTAAAACTTTAATAAGTTTAGGAATACGTTTGAAATTTGAACTTTAGTACGACTCGGCAATTCAACGCAGTTGATACAACAGCCTGAATTGCCCATCCCATAAATCGAAGGTGCAAATTTTTATTACTAATAGTAGGCAAACGTCAAACATGTAATGGAAGGTACGGTCACTGAACAGTGTCGATTTGTGTTTCAAGATGAATAGGGAAGAAATATTTTAATTCCCATATCACAAGTGAGGCAACCCTAATCACACCCATTCAAAAAGAAAGAAGAGATTGATATACGTTCTCCATAAATAAACAAAAAAATATAAAATATAAATAAAACCAAACAAAATCTTGCCGAATTTCACAAGTATTTTTAGAGGTCAAGAAGTTAATTTAAGCAACAATTTAGTAAATTTGCAGTTATAGAGTAACATTTAACATAGCCATAGAGTAACATTTCCTTGGTTACCGGAACATCTTGGTCAGGCTTATTAGGAAGAATAAAAACTATTAGAGAAAACATGAATTAAGAAAGAAGCTAAATTTGTAAAGTTAAGAAAATTAATTTTAATAAGCCTGAGAAGGAAGTTCGGGTGGCTTTCGGAGACAATATAGCGTTAAGTGGTTGTTTAGAGAGACCTTAGGTGTAACCAATCTTTATATATACTTATATACTCTATGCGAGTTCGAATTCTTAAGTATTGAATTGAAATGTATACACATAAATACTTTATATGATATTGTTTTTAGCTTTAAAATATAATTTTTTGAATTTTGTAAATAACTGCTTACCAGCAGGAATTTTATTGGCAAAGATGGCAGAATAGAGACCAAAAATACCAGGTAGGTATCGAAATGGCGAAGATCGAATTAGGGGTAACTCATAATAGTGACTAAGGGTTACCATGGATTAGGGGAGGGAGAGGTAGACAGGTCCAGCTAAGTCTACTATGAAAGACCAGAGATTTTATCAACACTGGCACAGATTTTTTGTCACGGAACAATCCGTACTGTCACTGCGACGGACCACCACCCAAGCCCGCGAGCCTTAGCCAAGCCTAAGTACAAAGTTGCCAGTGTGACAGTGACAGTTGGGGGCAGACTTTGGTTTTGACCAGATGTTTCGGAGGGTTTTGGGTTTTCTTTGGACCTTAATAATTCCAAAAATTAAAACACCATTTTTTAGATAATTTCATGAAGCATCAACGCTATCTAAATGTGACAGAAATTGGCGCCCAACGTGGGGCCCGAAACGAATCTAGTAGCATGTTTTTGCATCGACTTGGTTAACGAGTTCGTAGAGGGTTACCACATAACATATAGTAATAGACTAACCTTTAGGTATCAATTTGATAGGAAGCCAATATGATTGTTTCGAAAGTCACAATTCAAGCTAGTGAGACACGGTAGGATCACCAATGGGTTCTACGTTTGCAACTTGCTTGCAATTAAGTACGTTCTTCTAAGCTTCTTGTAAGTCTTAAGAGTCCATGTAGCGGAAATTTTAAATGCGACAAGAGTTAGCTTTAGAACAGAGTGAGAGAGAATTCGATTGTCGGTCCAGGTAAATGGGCGGTAATAGGTCACCTGTTAGCGACATCGGTCCTTTCATAATAATCGTGTAAAATTGATTCTTAGGGGTTAGACAAATGACAGGCCCGCTAATTAAGCATCTCGGTTTTTCACTAATTTTGTTTTCGCCAAATTCGATATCTCCTAGTAACTACGTAAATAAAATCAGAAGAAATATCCTTTTGAAAGTCATCAAGTTTGACAAATATTTAAAGAATACTGCTAGTAGTGCCATCTAATAAAATTCTTGTTGACAATTCAGGAAATTGTTGTGAAAAGTGAAAGCGGTAAAATTGAGTTTTCCTTTAAAGATTGTTATAACCGTCAGTTGGCAAGAACTTTGTCAATATCTTTTTTTTTTAACAGTGAAGTATTTTTATATTTTCGGGTTCACAAACCCAAACCGGCGAATACGCGGGTGAGTTTGTTTTACGGTCGCCCTAAACATTATATTCAGTAATCGTTTTAATATCGTCGATATTAAGTTTTTTTGTGTCAAAAACGGAATTAGCAGGAACGCGGTCAAAGTGATTTCATATGCGTCAAAATAAATTTTTTTTTAACTCTGTTTCAGCGTACTTGTAAGTAATATAGTCTCGGCATAGACCGAATGGTTTTATGAATTTTGTTTTAGAAACCTTTCTCTTATTCGATATCTTTTCAACATCGTCGGTCATTGTAACGAACATTTTCGGTAATACTCTTGGCTTTTATCGCTGATAGTAAATTTTAAGCATTGTCGTTTGATCTGAGCGAATGTTTTTTTTTCTTTTCAAAGTTTTTACAAAAGAACTATTAGAATATTTTTAGTAATTTCAGTTAGATCCTATATCTTTCTCAAGGCGGTCGATCATTTGGTCGAACAATTGAAATATATTAGCACCGTTTGGCTAACTTCTTTTTTTTGCTCACATTTACGAACAAGTGTACGACATCCTAAGCAGTAGTAAACTTGGACAAATTTTATGAAAGTTTTTTTTTGGTTGCCTTTGCCGATGAGTGATCGGCATTGATTATCAACAGCGTTTTAGTAATCCCGTTAAATTAAATTAAGCTGGATACCTTAGCCGTCATTGACAAATATTTGGGTAGATCTGTTTAATTAAATAAAATGGTAGGTACGCGCGTCAAGAAGCGAAAGCCATGATCCGGTGGTTACCACGGCGACGGTGACGATAACCACAATAGCAACAACCGCAACCAACACGAGAACGACTAAGGCAGTAAACACAGGAGCAGTACCGAGGCAACTCAATTTCAATCCAACGATATTGGAGGGGCAGGTTCAAGAGGACTTGGAAGCGAGTGGAGGAAGCTTGTCAGGTAACAGTACTATAGCGACGCCACCATTAGTAGCATGAGCGCTAGAGGGGTCGTTGATGCTTTTCAACGAGGTGGGGATTGCAATTTGACGGTACGAATAAAACTCCCAGTGTGGAAGATTTTGTGTTCAGGGTGGAAACGCTTCAGCATTATTTTAGAGTTTCTTGGGCAGACATACTTAGGAATATGCATCATTTTCTGCGGAAGGCCGCTCAAGACTGGCTGTGGGATTACAGAAGGTTGAACCCGAACGTGAACGACTGGGTCAGTTTTAAGGGAGCATTGGTCAAATATTTTCATAAATTTGAAAGCGACTTTGATATTCAGAGGAAAATTTTAGATAGAAGACAACAGCACAACGAATCGTTTAATGAATTCTGTAACGCGGTGTTACATTTGCGAAATCAACAGAATAACCCATTACAGAACAGGACCTGGTAGAGATAATGAAGAGCAACCTGAAACCAGCTATGATGCAGCTGTTGTTTGCTGTAAGACCGTTAGGTTTTGATCACTTCCGAGCAGAAGCCAGAAGAGCTGAAAACATGCTTAACAACCAGCGACATTTTAACCCTCGAGGCCTCAATAGACAGGTGCAGGAACTAGTTTACGAACCGGTGGGAGTTGAAGAAGAACTCTTGGAGGTGAACGCTATCAACAAAGACCGAGCGCTAGTTTGCTGGAATTGCAAGGAGAATGGACACACGTGGATGAAGTGCCCTATGAAGCAAAGAGAATTGTTTTGTTATGGATGCGGCCTGGAATACGTAGTGTTTCCGAAATATCCAGTCTGTACGGGAAACAGGAGTGCGAACGAACCTCGAGCTGGGCCAGAGATTCGTTCCAGGAATCCGGTGACCCAGTATCGACAAACCAAGCAGGAATAAATGATAATACAACAATCGGCCTCCAATTTGCAAACATCTACGCAACCAATAATTTGGGAAAAGGTCAGAATCGTAAAGATGGAGAAGTAAATGAAGATAACTTGGCAAAGCCGAAACAGATACAAATTTTGGAGAATATAAGGACAAATGAACCAAAACATACCACATCACCATTAAAGCATCTACATGTCAGAGTGCGAGAATATAAAGAAGCACGTGAAAGGATTTTCGGACCAACGGATCGGATCATGAAGACACGGAAAAGGTACCAACAACGAAAGCAAGTTCGATTTCAAATAGCATCAGCCAGGATATACGAGGGAATAGATTCCAGATTTTATACGACGATTGAGATATATGGTAACCCCATACAAGGTCTACTCGACAGTGGAGCCACCGTAACATGTTTGGGAAATGGATGTTTAGACTTCGTAGAGAAAACTAATCTAGCGATTTACCAATATAATGAGGTGTTAGTGACAGCGGACGGTGCTCCAAATAGAATCATAGGTAGAGTTAGGGCAGAAATCGCGTTTAATAAAATGACTAAGCCCGTGGATTTCTTCTTAGTTCCAACGCTCAAGTCTAGATTGTATCCAGGATCCGATTTCATGAGAAAGTTTAACGTGATTAGAATGGAGATTAACGCTTTGTCTGTCGGTAAGGTAGAACAGGATTTTGAGGATGAGCAATCATTCCCGAGGATGCACGAACTCGAGATTTCGCAGCAAATTCAGTTAGAGGAAGTAATAGCACAGTTTCCATGTTTTACTTGTAAGGGGTTAGGCAAGACCTCGCTCGAAATTCATACGATAGATACAGGCACGGCGGTCCCTGTGAAAGAAAAACACTTTCCGGTTTCACCCGCCGTACAGAAGCTTATGTATGGTGAACTGGACAGAATGTTGTCGCTAGGAGTCATTGAGCCGAGCGAGAGTCCATGGAACAATCGCGTTACATTTGACCGGAAAGGCGAAAAGGTTAGAATATGTTTGGATGCGCGTCGGCTCAATGAATTCACCGTAAAAGACGCATATCCGCTTCCTCACATAGAGGGTCTGTTAAGCCGACTGGGGGACACCCATTTTATTTCGAGTGTTGATCTCAAAGACGCGTTCTGGCAGATACCACTGGCAGAGACGAGTCGAGAGCAAACGGCGTTCACCGTACCGGGGAGGCCCTTGTACCATTTCACGGTAATGCCTTTTGGGTTATGCAACGCTGCCCAAAGGCTGTGCCGTCTAATGGACAAGGTTATTCCAGCCCGGCTAAGAGAAAGGGTGTTTGTATATCTAGATGATCTGCTAGTGGTATCTTCTACGTTCGCAGAACAATTAGAGTTGCTAAGAGAGGTCGCTTTTTACCTAGACAAGGCGGATTTAACAATTAATGTCGGAAAATCAAAGTTTTGTTGTCGGAAATTAAAATATTTAGGGTATATCGTGGGTGCGGGTTTACTAAAACCGGATCCTAGTAAAGTTCAGGCGATAAAAAACATAAAATATCCCACAAATCCGAAACAGTTACGAAGTTTTATGGGTACTACGGGTTGGTACCGCCGTTTTATTTCGGACTACGCGGCGATAACGGTGCCTATTTGCGACACCCTCAAGAAAGGCCTTTGATAAACTCAAGGAAAGGTTAACCGCAACTCCAGTTCATACTCACCCAAATTTTAATAGGCCATTTTTTATTCAGTGCGATGCCTCAGACGTTGGTATTGGAGCGGTTCTTTTTCAAGACGACGATAATGGCGAAGAGCATCCAATAGCGTATTATTCAAAAACATTAACGTCCGCGCAAAAGAATTACTCGGTTACAGAGCGCGAGTGTTTGGCGGTAGTAGCAGCGGTTAAGCGATTTCGACCATACGTCGAGCTAATGCAGTTCGTAGTTATAACAGACCACTCTAGTCTTAAGTGGCTAATGTCGCAGAGAGACTTGAGTGGCCGGTTGGCGAGGTGGAGTCTTCAGCTCCAAGCGTTCGCGTTTGAGATTCGACACCGAAAGGGTTCACAAAATATTGTTCCCGACACACTCTCACGTTACGCAATAGACGAAATCGAGTAGCAAGTGAATGCTCTTATTGATTTCTCGTCAGCGGAGTTTAAGAACACAGATTATTTACAATTGGTTGAAGCAATCGAGTCAAATAAGAATAGCTTACCAGATCTCCGAGTAATCGATGGTTTCGTTTACAAACGTGCGGTGCACAACGATGGCGATGCGGCGCGCGAAGACCACTGTTGGAAACTGTGGGTACCGGCAGGCCTCACCTCGAAGATAATTGACAAAGCTCATTGTTCTCCCGAAGTTTCTCACGGCGAGATAGCGAAAACAATTTATCGGGTTCGCCAATATTTTTACTGGCCTCACATGAACGTTCACATTCGTGATTATATTAACCAGTGCGATATATGCAAGGAGTCGAAGCCCGCAAACACTGTTTTAAAACCACCAATGGGACGCGAAACCGATGTGTCACGTCCATTTCAGAGAATTTTTATAGACTTTTTAGGACCGTATGTTAGATCGAAGAAAGGAAACCGCTTCATATTCATCGTTTTGGGTTACTTTTCAAAGTATGTTTTACTCAAAGCTATGCCAAAAGCTAATTCCAAGAATGTTAAAAAGTTTTTGACTCAGGAGGTGTTTTATAAATTCGGTTGCCCAGAGTCGTTAGTGTCAGACAATGGAGTGCAGTTTGTGTCCAAAGACTTCGCAGAATTAATGAAGAGCTACGGGATAGGTCATATGAAGACAGCTTACTACGCACCGCAAGCTAACGCGTCCGAGCGCGTAAACCAATCGATATTATCCGCAATTCGTTCGTATTTGGATACTAATCAACAGCACTGGGACCTTCACATCTGTGAAATCGAATGTGCACTACGATCGGCCGTACATTCCGCTACGGGCACCACACCATACTTTGCGTTATTTTGAACGAACATGATTACGCACGCCTCGACGTACAAACTCGCGCGCAAGCTAGATTTAGTCGACGACTCGGAGAATAGGTTGGAAAACCGAAACGAGTTTATGGAACTGGTTCGTGATAACATGCGAAAAAATCTCCATAAAAGCTACGAAACGAATGCTCGAAAATATAACACCCGATGTAGAGAGACTAAGTTTAGATGCGGCCAGGAAGTGTTCCGCAGGAATTTCGCGCAATCCGACTTTACGAGGCAGATATCCGCGAAGCTTTGTAAGAAATTTATAAAATGCCGGATTTTAATGCCCGTGGGAAACAACTTGTATGCCGTTGAGGACATGCAGGGGAAACCGCAAGGAGTCTTCCACGCCAAAGATTTGAAGGCATAACAGGAGTCTAGTCAGACCGAAGAGGAGAGACAGAGCTTAACTGTGAACTTTATCATATTAGCAAATTTAGTTTTCTAATATTATAAAATCACGCACAGTGGTTAAGGAGGTGTGTACTGTGTCAAGGGGACACGAAATATGTTTACGTGTAAATTCTCTAAAGGTTGCTAACGCCAGTTAAATACAACTCTACAGAGTCGTGAGTACTTGCGAATGCAACGGAGCCAAATACAATCATGTCACCGTGAAGTAGGTCGCAGTTAAATAAACGAGACGACTACCATTTTGATGAATGCATTTCCGGTTCTTTCCGACCGAACTGCCAAACGAAGAAGTCGTAACGGAGGTGTGCCAAGAAAAAGGTAATATGCGGTTTTTATTAATCGGGGTATATCTGATACATCTCTTTACATCCCATATTCAGGGGAGTCTCTTGCAAATCGGAGAAAAGGCGCGACCGTTCCAACTTTGGTGCGCTAAATGAAACAACATCAAAGCCACAAATTTCGATGCAGCAGTAGTCCCTCGCTAGCAACGTACCAACCTGGCTAAACGCAGCCAATAGCAGCACCAACCATTCGTTGGCCAGTAAAATAGAAGGTGGGACTAAAAGACTATTTGCTACGGCAAGAAAAGGTACAGGCAAAATAGGACAAAACGAATCCACCTACTCCTAATAATCGGGTTGTGGCATTTAGTGCGAACGGAATTAAAGTCCGTCGACCGAAGACTTTGTCTCAGAGAAAAAAAAAACCAATTGGTCAGGTCACGGTTTCTTGTTACTCTTCCGGCAGAATCCGATTACGAGACACGAAAGATGAAGTAAAAATTGCGACAAGGACAGTCACCTCGTAATCAACGCTAAGCATGGCAGTAATATCGTCCACATTTTTATATCCAACAATGCCACAAATGCCTAAATAATTCTTATACATAGTTACCCTGGTACCACTTTACACAGCACAATAGTAGCACCTTCGGCAACCACCATTATTTTTCATCTGTAACCACCAACATTATTTCAATAACCCCAACCTCAGCATCAGCATCAACAACAATACCAATTTTACTCCAATATCCACCATAGCCACATCTCAGTGTTTTTCCATCTGTAACCACCAACTTTATTTCAATAACCCCAATCTCAGCAGACCAACATTATCATCCAACAACATCCATAGACCAAAATCACCATCAACACCGACAGCTCACCATAAGCATCACCATCACCAACACCTACAACATTCAGCTTCATTATTTCCATCAACAGTATTAAGATAAGTAACATATATTTTAACGTAGATAGCCAGCGTGTTTTTCTTACCCCGGTAGAATTTGTTCTTTAGTTTTTTTTTTGGTTCGTAGCGTAACCATACGACAGGTGGTGATGATTCAAACCCTCGACTTTGTACCACAGGCTAAAGCGTGACGGTTTGAACCATCTCCAACTTCAGTAAAATACACGAGTATAAATTTGTCAGTTTACATTTTTTACATTTATTAATATGAAATTTTTGTTGATTTTTTTATTCGATCAAAAAAATTAACGTCAAAATTCGATATGAAAACTAAATTCCTTTAACAAACAAAAGAAACAAGCTTAAATTGCAAAACGTATGAACCATTAGAGGTGTTTTGAATAAATTTTTTTTTTGGTTTGAGATTACACTCAAGACTTAATAGAAGTTCAAGGAAATAAATCCATCAATTTGGAATTAAATATTTACTCCTGTAATATTGTAGAGATCCACCAAATGAATTTCTGTTGCTTACAAAAAAACTTAAATTCAAAATAACATGTATGAAATATAAATCCAAAAAAATTGATGGCACACTTTGTTGCTACTCGAATACAATGTTTAGCTCAAATACGATGTTTAGCCTTTAATTACCGAAAGTGAAAAATGACACTTTTCATGAAGGCCACTCATGGTTTCTTTTTTTTTCAAGTTCAACTGTTGCGGTGGTTCTGGGTGATGGTGTTGGTTGCCCTGCGGGAGTAAAAAGATTAAATTAGTAGGTGGTAGACTTAAAATCGGAGGAACGATAACTGACCTGTTGGCCTTCATGTTAGGCGTCCTGGTCTGTATGTTTGTTATGGGTTGCCTGGACGGCTGTAACAATCTGACTCACTTTTAGTTTCCAGGGTGATATTTGTTTTCTGTTTGTGCCCACAGTTTTTTTGTGATGCTCCTGATGCACTGTTTCATCCAACTATTGAACCATGACCGGCTTTCCCTTATATAAATGTTTCGAGGTTATGGGTGAAAACAATCTACGTAGACGGAATAGTAAATACAGGTATTTTCGAAAAAAAAAACTTACGAGGCTGGCTAGAACTTACCTGAATAATGGGATTGTGGGTGAATGGGTTCCAGACAGCATTGATGGCTTCCCAGTCCACTATTGTGGTGATGGCTGTGTGTCGGATCAAGGTTGGTGTTTTTTTTTTGTTGATCGGTTTTGTTTGGGTGTTTGCACGGTTTTTTTTTGAGTGGATAGACTTTTTGGTGTTTTTCTTTTGTGTGTGCTGGGTCTGTTTTGCTTTTATGTGTACTAAGTCTGATAAGAATTTGCGTAATGTTAGTTTTTTTTTTTAAACACGCGTGGTTAATATGTTTTATGTTTTTAACAAAGACGGAGAATGGTTTTGATAAACAGGTGTCACATCGGCTGGGCGTAAATGGCGTTGCCAGACGGTATAGTTATTAAATACACTACCAGAAAAGGAAAATTAGAAAAACAAAAGGACGTTATGAATGAAATTACTATTCGCTTTGATTTGTGTGTTCTATATTGGAAAATAGATAACCAGGTTAGTGTCTGCGATCGGAAAGGAAAAAAGGGGTATTATAAAAAAATCTAGAGTATTCGGAAAAAAAGGATAAATATAGCAATTAGACAGAGTAAACGAAAGGAGAAAAACAAGTATATATAAAATATTGGAAAGTAAAATAAGTTTGCGGGCTGAAGCTGAAATCAGCCACAGGTTGTTGAATCATTGCTAAGTAAGGCACCGACCAGCAAAGTGAAAAAATAAATCTCAGACGAAACTTTTTGGTGTTAAATTAAAATTATTGATATAGTGTGCATTGAAATATAATACGTAATTTGAAATATACGCCAGTGTTTTTGTTTGTGGAAAGGAATAGTAGTCCAAGGTGAGTGGCAAATTAAAGCGATGTGAAAATTAGGGGAGGGTTAGAATGATTTCTGTTTTTTTTTTAAAAACGTTACAGGAGTGATAAAGGTTATCGATCTACAATAAAGTTATTGGGGATTCCCAGGGTTAAGACCGTAAGGACAATTGGAGAGGAAGGTGGAGACCGTTATTGCAGGGTACCATACTTCAAGGCCTAAAGGAAATATTCTGTGAAAGTTCCAGAGCCCACAGGTGAGTTAGGTAAAGATTTTGTGGTATATACTAAAGGCGTTATACAGAGATCAGAAAAAGGCGTCAGATACCGAGAGAAAATGAAACAGGTAACCTGTTTGTGTTTGTCCATTTGGCTGCTAACAACAAAGTCGTAAAATAAAAAAGGTTGTTAATTTGAAATTTGAAAAGAAAAATTATATATATATATATAAAAAAAAAGAAAGGAAAAAGAAATACAGTTTTTGTGAAAAGAATTCCCAAAGTAGATAGAAATGCTAAATTTGCAATGAAAAAAAAAAGAGATTATATGAGAAAAAGATTTACCTTTATTTTGAAAAGAAAGCATAAAAAAAATTCTGGAGGAATATTGATCCTGGAAAATAATTGTAAAAAGCTTTAACCTAAAAAGATATAGAAAGTTAAAAATTGTGTCTTTAAAAAAAAAAAAAAAAAAGAAAGTTTATAAAAAAAAATTTATATAATAACGAACATAAGAAAATTTGTTAATTATCTAGTAAGGTTTAGCTAGAAATATATAAAAAAAAAAAGAAAATATTATTAAATTGCTGAACAAAAATCATTATAAATTATATGTTTTAGTAATTTAGAGTAGTTAGTTTATGTTAATTAAGCATAGTTGTAAGTCATTTTTTTTTGTGTTTGTGTAAAACGGACCAACCGAAGACGGGTCTAGTGGAAAAAAAATCATTTACCTCCGGTTAACTTTCGCGCGAAACGTATGAGTATACTTATTTATCTGCGGAACCAACATCTTAAGGGAGCTCCTTCAAGGTAGGGTTGTAGCAGGCGGGTCGATAGAGAAAAGATAGAAAATAATAAGAGAGGACGTAAATTATTTTTTTTTAGATTAGACAGAAAGAGTTCAGAAGACTGCGGTTGGGAGGTTCTGTTAGTGTTAGGTATAAGAAGTTTGTATTAGTGTACTTATGAGATATCGATAAGCAGTAGCAACTAATAGATTTTAAAGGAAAAATTTTTATATTATATAATAAAGTCATGCTCTGAATTATAATGTAACATGGAAATTATGAGGTGCTAATTTGATACAGAGGGGGTGGTAAACGAAGGTAAGTGGTGGTGAATATGCGGTTTGTGGGGTCACCAAAAGAAAATGTGTTATGGAAATTGTGACCATGGTTGGGTTTGGGTGGTTGGAGGCCAACATCTGCCTCCCACTCGAATGAGGTAGTGTAAGATGTAGTTTTGTTTTTTTTTGTTTTGTCTATTTTAATTGTTCGTGCGGTCAGGTTAGGGGTTTGGCGGGATGAACCGACTCTGAGGGTTTTGTGTTCGTATAGTGCTAGCCGGCGCTTGCCACCCTAACGCTGCTGCCGTCACATAACAATATGGCGCCCAAACGGAAGGACTTCGACATCTTCGGATGTCTAAATTTGATGTTGTTCATTGTGTAGAAGATCGAAGCACATATAATAGAGTATTAGTTGTTGTTATTAATAGACTAAAGGTGTTTGCTGTTGTAAATTGTAAAATTGTGTACCGAAAACACGTAGCCATTTTGCATAAGTGCAAAAGTTCGATGTACGTGGTTCGTGGCCAATGGACCGAAAGCACAACAGGGAACAACCTACCATTACTGAAAGGAATAGTGCTGCCCTAGCGAGTTGTAAACATAACACTCTGAGTGTGCACACTATGTCCTTTATTTGTTCGTTTTTTAAATTGTATTAGAGTCAGCTTGATGTTTTGGGATACAGGGAACATATCCTTAGTATAACCGGCTCAAGACGAAGTCTAAGAGTGCCGTGGTATAGGAGGGAGAGTTCACTGGCAGTCGGTAGGATAACGGCCGAGTGGGGTTACTTACCGAGGCAAGATCAAAACGAGAAAAAAAAAACAAGTTTGGTGATTTAATTGATGGAGCAGGTTCCGACTGAACGATATCCGCTTGGTAATACATCTTCAAGGTCCGTAGTATCGGTAGGGAAGATACCTAGCCCCTGGTACGAATTCTGTAAGAAGATAGTAGAGAAGTTAAATTGCCAAACGATGCCGCATTAGTTTGTTTTTTGATTAATACCTTACTTGAGATGCTCTTAGGAGAGCCAGAATGAAAGAAGAAACACCGCAAAATACCACCACCTTCGTTAACCACCCCTCAAATAAACGAAAAAAATAAAAATAAGTTTTTGTTTTGCTCAGATAGGAAAAATTTAAGCCAAGAAGATTTGTGTACATTTCGCAATTTCTTTTAAATTGATAGATAAATAGAGGTACCTTATCCTGGAGGCGAATAAAATTTTATATTTTTTTTTTGTATCACTTGAATCATTATAATTTAGAATTTTTAATTAGTTTTGTTTTGCTATATATTATTATTATTTACCAACATTGATACCATTTCATGCAAGTACGCATATCGGTTAACATCAAGGTTGTTCGAGTAAATTATTTATTATCTATTTTATTTTAGGAATTTATTAAATTTTTATTTTGTTTATATCATATTTGTATTATTGTTCTTTATTATATTTCAATTATTATTATTTGTCTTTATTGTATTTATTGTAATTTTTTTTATTTTATGTATATAATTTATTATCAATCTGGTTGTAGTAAAAGGGTTTAGTATCATTTATATTCAGATTTTCAATTATATAGATTACTTCCTTGTTTTTACTGAGTTTTTTTTTATATATTGTTTTTCTTAACACACCGGAAGTTTAAATAATTTATATATAGTTCCTTGTGAATACTGGGGCGTAACTGGGAAATTGGTTTTGATAGAAACGTGTGGTAGAAGGGTAAAGGGAGACGGTCTGAAATAACTAGTAGGTGATGAGTGTAGTCACCCGTTCCAAAGACGAGAATAGAAAGCGTAGGGCGGTCTTTGATTCCAATCGTTCTATCCAACATACCCGACCAAAACAAAGTAGGGTGAGACTATCGAAATCAAACACTAAGATGAATACTGAGGAGAATCGTGGCCCAAACCTAAACACGGGACAAATTATTGACATGTCAGCAACAATTATGGCTGGAAACCCCGGCACATCTACAGGCCAAACTGTTGACTCAGGGTTACGGGCTGTAGCGACGAATCAGAACGGCATGGACGAAAATCTAGCGCCGGAAGTTAGGAATCTGGTTGTTGATGAAGCGATGATAGTCCAAAGGTCGTTGGAAGTTCAGGTTAGAAAAATGGTTCAGGGAGAAATGGTGGAAATTAGGAGGACTATAAGTGATCTAGCCAAGACTGTCACTGAATTGTCAAAAGTTGTGCGTCAGAACCAACAGGCGGAGGAAAACGGTCCAATAATAACAGGTAACATACCACACCCACGAAACGGTATCCCGACACCACAGACGGTGAGGGCGAACCAAACAGCTACAAATACAGGCTGTGTATACGTTAACGGAATAACGCCCAGGGAAAACTCATTCGTTCCAAATCGACCCCTGAGTGTCCCTTTAGAAAGCCCGTTTCCGCCGATAAGTTCAAACGGTGAAATGTCAAATATGCCTATGCGGGAAGTTTACCGACTTTCCAGGGTATGAACCGGAGCCCACCGACCTGGATTAGGACAGACAAATGGGGATTGAATTTCGACGGCAATGTGATGCGTATGAGTGTGGAAGACTTCATATTCCGAATTGAACGTTTCCAGGCCCAATATGAAATACCATATGAGGAAATTTTACGGGATTTCCATCTATTAGTGTCTGGGCCAGCCAAAGAGTGGTATTGGCTATTCGTACAAACAAACTACGAAGTGAGGTGGCCAGGGTTGAGACAGGCATTACTAAGCTAATACCAGACATCGCGGTCTAATTTTGAGGTGATGCGAGACCTGGTGGAAAGAAAACAACAGGTCAACGAAACCATCGACCAATTTTTTCACGCCATGTGCAGACTGCGGGCCAAATTAGTTCAGCCAATTCCAGAGTATGATATTATCAGAATTCTAAAAAGAAACGTCAGGGAGAGCGTAGCAAGGATTGTATATCCCATCAACGTGTCGTCCGTGGAACAACTTCGGATAGAATGCAACGAGGCTGAGAGGAACTTTCCCAGAAGAGAAGCAAGGCAAATGGCACAACCAATGAGGCCCGTGAGGCAGGTGAATGAATTATATAACGAGCAAAGAGAATATTTATCTGAAGAGGACGAGGGCATGCAGGGGCTTGAAGAGGTCGCAGCAGTGCATCTTAATGACCAACAGAATAAGCCCGCGGTAGTCTGTTGGAACTGTAAAACAGCGGGGCACGTATTCATGGAGTGTCCATCAGCAGAAAGGGCATTATTCTGTTATAGATGCGGTAAGCCCAACGTGATCACTCCGAATTGTCCCACATGTCAGCGGGGAAACTCGATGCGGAGCGTGGTATCGACGGGGGAACCACGGTCCTTGCGAAACGCCCCGAACAACCAGTAATGGAAAAGATGAATGTAAGAAAGGGAGAAAAAAAAATTAACAATACAAAAAATTTACCTAAATTAAGACATTATTTACCCATAGAAGTAAGACAGCAAAATTATAATGAAGCAAGAGCGCGCATTTTTAATTCAGAAATAGCTCAGAACGCCCCGTCAAATCGAATTCTTAAAATTAGGAGAAAATTCTCAGAACGACGTCGAGTAAATCGTTGCCTAGTGGAGGCAGTAGATAAAGCTGCTCATGGGAGTGGAGATCCTCGTGTTTTTGCGGAAGTAGAAATAGAAGGCCAGCGGGTGAAGGGGCTGCTGGATACCGGAGCATCCGTAAGCATTTTAGGTAAAGGATGTAGAGAATTTGTCCAAAGTTTAGACGTGAATATTCTTCCGATGCTGACTAATGTGAAAACTGCCAGTGGCCAGCAACATCGAATATTGGGGAGAGTAAAATTATCCATAACGTATAAAGAGCAAGAACACAAAATGTTGTTGTATCTTTGTCCGGATTTGGAACAAGATCTGTATTTAGGTGTAGATTTTTGGAAAACTTTCGGATTAGCTCCTGAAATTATAAACGTAGAAGAAATAGAAAGATTGAAAAAGACTTCGTAGAGGACCGATCAGAACATCGACTAAAACCACATGAACTGACGGTAGAACAAAAGCAAAAGTTGGATGATGTTGTTAAATGCTTTTACACCTTCGAGGAAAATGGTTTGGGTCATACTGCTCTAGAAAAACATTCGATAACCTTAATAGAAGGTGCGGAGCCTGTCAAGGACATATATTATCCAATTTCGCCAGCCGTGCAGGAAATAACGTATAAGGAAATCGACATGATGTTGAAATTAAAAGTTATTGAAGAAAGCGAAAGTCCTTGGAGCAATCGGACGACTGTAGTCAGGAAACCAGGCAAGAATCGATTCTGTTTAGATGCGAGGAAGCTAAATAAGTTAACGGTAAAAGATGCGTATCCACTGCAGAATATCGACGGGATATTGAGTAGGATTGATGAGACTTATTACATCAGCAGTATCGATCTTAAATATGCGTTCTGGCAGATTGAATTGGACAAAGAGAGTAAACCATACTCTGCCTTTACGGTCGCCGGTAGACCGCTGTACCAGTTCAGAGTCATGCCGTTCGGGCTATGTAACGCAGCCCAACGGTTATGCAGATTAATGGACAAGGTCATACCACAAAAACTAAAGGATAACGTTTTCATCTACTTGGATGACTTATTAGTCATATCGAGCACTTTTGAGCAACATATAAAATTATTAGGAGAAGTGGCTAAGTGTTTACGAGAGGCGAATCTGACCATAGGACTGAAGAAATCACAATTTTGTTTCCAGGAATTGAAATATCTTGGATTCAATATAGGAGGAGGAATGTTAAAGACTGACCCTGGAAAGATACAGGCGATTAGAAATATAAAACTGCCAAGGAACACCAGAGAGGTTCGAAGCTTTTTAGGAACGGCCGGGTGGTATAGGCGTTTTATTAAAGATTTTGCCGCAATTTCAGCACCTTTAACAGACACTCTAAAAAAGGCGAAGAAATTTATTATGACACCAGAAGCGACAGAAGCATTTGAAAAGCTGAAAAGGGCGCTCACCACAGCCCCGGTGTTAAAACATGCGAATTTCAGAAAAAGGTTTTATATCCAATGTGATGCCTCGGACTATGGAATTGGAGCCATACTATACCAAGTAAATGATAAGAAAGAAGAGCAACCGATCGCGTTCTATTCCCAAAAGTTAAATAGTTGCCAGAGAAATTACAGTGTAACAGAAAAGGAATGTTTAGCGGCGGTAATGGCTGTACGGAAGTTCAGGCAATATGTCGAAATGATGCCATTTACGGTAGTGACAGATCACGCTAGTCTCAAGTGGTTGATGACTTTGAAGGACTTGAGCGGAAGACTGGCCAGATGGTCTTTGCAACTTCAAGCGTATGACTTCGATATAGTACATAGGAAAGGGTCAGATAACATCGTGGCAGACATGTTATCTAGAGTACCACAAAACCCGGAAATATGTGAATTAGAACGAGAAGATTTCTTTGATTTCGAAACAACGGAGTTTGAAAGTGAAGAATACCTGGAACTGATAAGAAAAATTGAAGAAAATTTGGAACGATTACCAGACATGAAAATTGAAGATGGAATGATATTTAAAAGGAATGCTTTTGATCGCGATTCGGCAGAAGAATATTTATGGAAATTGTGGATACCAACGAGTATTTCTCAGATCATTATTGAAAAAGCTCACAGTGAAAATACAGCTGCTCATGGGGGAATTGCAAAAACCCTTGAAAAAGTAAAACGTTTTTTTTATTGGCCAAAAATGACCAGTCAAATCAAACAATATGTCAAATCATGTCAGGTATGCAAGGAAACAAAGCCGTCGAATCAAAATCTGATGCCAGAAATCGGACAAGAGGTCAGAACAGAGCGTCCATTTCAGAAAATTTACATAGACTTTTTAGGCAAATACCCTAGATCGAAAAGCGGGAACTGCTATATATTTATTGTAGTGGATCATTTTACAAAATTTACGTTCCTTAAAGCAATGAGGGAAGCCACCACTAATAATGTGGTACAGTTTTTAACCCATGAAATATTTCATAAGTTTGGGGTTCCGGAGGTTATTCATAGCGACAATGGTGCACAGTTTATCGCAAAAGGTTTTCAAAAGATGATCAATGAATATAAAATACAACATATGAAAACCGCTGTGTATTCTCCTCAATCCAATGCATCAGAAAGGGTGAATCAATCTGTATTAGCTGCAATTAGGGCGTATCTAAATGAGGATCATAGGGAATGGGATTTGTATCTTTCAGAAATAGAATGTGCGTTGCGGAATTCAGTTCATTCGGCAACGGGAGTAACACCGTTTTTTGCTTTGTTCGGTTTCCATATGTTTTCGAGTGGTTCCGATTATAAAATAGCTAGGAAATTAATGTCACTATCTGATCACGAAATAAAAAGCTTGAATACGACAGACAAGCTAGAGTTGATAAGGGAAAGGATCAAAAATAATATGCACGAAGCATATGAGAAAAGTGCCAAGAGGTACAACAAACGAGCAAGAAAAGTTAAATTCATCCCGGGGCAAGAAGTGTACAGAAGGAACACGGTTTTGAGCGATTTCGCGAAAAATATTAATGCAAAATTTTGCAAGAAATTTATTAAATGTAGAGTGCTTAAACCGATAGGCAATAATATGTATGAACTAGAGAATATGCAGGGTAAACATATAGGGATATTTCATGCCAAAGATATTAAAGCTTGAAAAGCGCAAAAAGTGGACTGAATTAGTTATCACTGTCTGGTTTTTAAGGATCACCGTTTGACTCTCGATGATTTGGGTTTGTGCCAGTGCAATCAGTATCGTACAATGAATAATTCGATGTAATTGTTCAACAATTATGCCAACGTTTCTAAGTAGGTTACATATATAACCGACATTGTGCAATTAGTGCGACTCCGTTAGCGTTCTGGGGAACTGTGCCATTAAGAACTGGGAGTCGTTAGTCACCTGGTACAATGACATTTATCTGAGCCCGGAATTACGACAAGCTGAACAAAATAATCGAATTAGGAAACAAACAGTTCAGTAGGGATGCTGTGTTTTCATTGTAAGAAGCTGAATGTCACTGACCAACGATTTTGGTCAAATATAGTATGAAAAGTCGCACTCGAGAGAGCAAACGAAAGGTAAAAAAAAAAAATAAAAATAAATAAATAAAAGAGATGCAATAATACGATTGTAATCTGTGATAAAAAACAAAAAAAACCGTGCAATATTAGGATAAGGGTGCAATTTAGAATTAGATTAATAGTTTTAAGTTGTGCATGTCCCAATATATGACGATTGATTTGTTTTCACAAATAAACCATAATTATACACTTCTTTATGTTTCCGTGTTTATACATGTTGATACATACCCCTAGCGAACGTCCAGTGTAATGCCTCTGGAAATAGTGCAATAATTTAGCTATTCCGACACGGGATGTTGAGAGAGAGTACCTGAAAAGTGCGAAAATGAGCAAGTAACTTAATCTGTGATAATAGTATACTAAGTGCAATATTAGGATAAGAATTCAATTTATACATAGTACGTTTTATTTTAGTTATAAGTTGTATTCGTCCTAATATGTGTCACTTAGTACCTGATTTTTGTAGATTAGGATGTCCGTCCAGATTTTCCACGGGGAAGTCGTAATCGCTTGTATGTCGTGAAATAGGTTCCACGTTTGGGGTAATTCCATTGCAAAGTCAGATCGCATATGAACGGAACGATGTACCTGAGAATAATAGAACACAAAGTAAAAAATGTTGATATATATAAAAATTAAATATACTTCCCTGATACCAAACAGAAGGTCCGGGAAGGCTATATAAGCAGAAGTGACTGAAACCTGCCTCGAAAGGAAGATTAGTTTTTGTTTATAAAGGAGGAGTTAATTATTTACGCGTGGTCGATCTTGAATGCCCGGCTAATGAGACTCCAGGGTGTGGGAGTTCCCCACGTTGAATGGATTTTTATTTTTGTGTAAAATTTTGTTTTCGCTCGTCAGCAATTAATCAGCATGATTGTTAACGCCATAGAAGTCCGGCTGGGGATAACCCCACGTTAAAAAACGATAAATTTCATGACGGTAATAGCAACTCACGTTGAAGAATTATAAAACGACCCACGCACACCAGCTTTTGGCGTCCGGGTGTGGCCAAAATTGGAGTTTTGTTGCGGTGGTTCTGGGTGATGGTGTTGGTTGCCCTGGGGGAGTAAAAAGATTAAATTAGTAGGTGGTAGACTTAAAATCGGAGGAACGATAACTGACCTGTTGGCCTTCATGTTAGGCGTCCTGGTCTGTATGTTTGTTATGGGTTGCCTGGACGGCTGTAACAATCTGACTCACTTTTAGTTTCCAGGGTGATATTTGTTTTCTGTTTGTGCCCACAGTTTTTTTGTGATGCTCCTGATGCACTGTTTCATCCAACTATTGAACCATGACCGGCTTTCCCTTATATAAATGTTTCGAGGTTATGGGTGAAAACAATCTACGTAGACGGAATAGTAAATACAGGTATTTTCGAAAAAAAAAACTTACGAGGCTGGCTAGAACTTACCTGAATAATGGGATTGTGGGTGAAGGGGTTCCAGACAGCATTGATGGCTTCCCAGTCCACTATTGTGGTGATGGCTGTGTGTCGGATCAAGGTTGGTGTTTTTTTTTGTTGATCGGTTTTGTTTGGGTGTTTGCACGGTTTTTTGAGAGTGGATAGACTTTTTGGTGTTTTTCTTTTGTGTGTGCTGGGTCTGTTTTGCTTTTATGTGTACTAAGTCTGATAAGAATTCGCGTAATGTTAGTTTTTTTTTTTAAACACGCGTGGTTAATATGTTTTATGTTTTTAACAAAGACGGAGAATGGTTTTGATAAACAGGTGTCACATCGGCTGGGCGTAAATGGCGTTCCCAGACGGTATAGTTATTAAATACACTACCAGAAAAGGAAAATTAGAAAAACAAAAGGACGTTATGAATGAAATTACTATTCGCTTTGATTTGTGTGTTCTATATTGGAAAATAGATAACCAGGTTAGTGTCTGCGATCGGAAAGGAAAAAAGGGGTATTATAGAAAAATCTAGAGTATTCGGAAAAAAAAGGATAAATATAGCAATTAGACAGAGTAAACGAAAGGAGAAAAACAAGTATATATAAAATATTGGAAAGTAAAATAAGTTTGCGGGCTGAAGCTGAAATCAGCCACAGGTTGTTGAATCATTGCTAAGTAAGGCACCGACCAGCAAAGTGAAAAAATAAATCTCAGACGAAACTTTTTGGTGTTAAATTAAAATTATTAATATAGTGTGCATTGAAATATAATGCGTAATTTGAAATATACGCCAGTTTTTTTGTTTGTGGAAAGGAATAGTAGTCCAAGGTGAGTGGCAAATTAAAGCGATGTGAAAATTAGGGGAGGGTTAGAATGATTTCTGTTTTTTTTTTAAAACGTTACAGGAGTGATAAAGGTTATCGATCTACAATAAAGTTTTTGGGGATTCCCAGGGTTAAGACCGTAAGGACAATTGGAGAGGAAGGTGGAGACCGTTATTGCAGGGTACCATACTTCAAGGCCTAAAGGAAATATTCTGTGAAAGTTCCAGAGCCCACAGGTGACTTAGGTAAAGATTTTGTGGTATATACTAAAGGCGTTATACAGAGATCAGAAAAAGGCGTCAGATACCGAGAGAAAATGAAACAGGTAACCTGTTTGTGTTTGTCCATTTGGCTGCTAACAACAAAGTCGTAAAATAAAAAAGGTTGTTAATTTGAAATTTGAAAAGAAAAATTATATATATATATAAAAAAAAAGAAAGGAAAAAGAAATACAGTTTTTGTGAAAAGAATTCCCAAAGTAGATAGAAATGCTAAATTTGCAATGAAAAAAAAGAGATTATATGAGAAAAAGATTTACCTTTATTTTGAAAAGAAAGCTTAAAAAAAATTCTGGAGGAATATTGATCCTGGAAAGTAATTGTAAAAAGCTTTAACCTAAAAAGATATAGAAAGTTAAGAATTGTGTCTTTAAAAAAAAAAAAAAAAAAAAGAAAGTTTATAAAAAAAAATATATATAATAACGAACATAAGAAAATTTGTTAATTATCTAGTAAGGTTTAGCTAGAAATATAAAAAAAAAGAAAATATTATTAAATTGCTGAACAAAAATCATTATAAATTATATGTTTTAGTAATTTAGAGTAGTTAGTTTATGTTAATTAAGCATAGTTGTAAGTCATTTTTTTTGTGTTTGTGTAAAACGGACCAACCGAAGACGGGTCTAGTGGAAAAAAAATCATTTACCTCCGGTTAACTTTCGCGCGAAACGTATGAGTATACTTATTTATCTGCGGAACCAACATCTTAAGGGAGCTCCTTCAAGGTAGGGTTGTAGCAGGCGGGTCGATAGAGAAAAGATAGAAAATAATAAGAGAGGACGTAAATTGGGAGGTTCTGTTAGTGTAAGGTATAAGAAGTTTGTATTAGTGTACTTATGAGATATCGATAAGCAGTAGCAACTAATAGATTTTAAAGGAAAAATTTTTATATTATATAATAAAGTCATGCTCTGAATTATAATGTAACATGGAAATTATGAGGTGCTAATTTGATACAGAGGAGGTGGTAAACGAAGGTAAGTGGTGGTGAATATGCGGTTTGTGGGGTCACCAAAAGAAAATGTGTTATGGAAATTGTGACCATGGCTGGGTTTGGGCGGTTGGAGGCCAACATCTGCCTCCCACTCGAATGAGGTAGTGTAAGATGTAGTTTTGTTTTTTTTTGTTTTGTCTATTTTAATTGTTCGTGCGGTCAGGTTAGGGGTTTGGCGGGATGAACCGACTCTGAGGGTTTTGTGTTCGTATAGTGCTAGCCGGCGCTTGCCACCCTAACGCTGCTGCCGTCACATAACACAAGTATAAATTTTGTTTACACAATCTTCATTAATAAACACATTTTTTTAATTTAAATATTTTTTTGAACTTATTTTTTTTTTTTTTTACTTTTATTGATTTGATTTTATTTGAATTTGATTTTATTTTTATGTATGTATAAATAAGTATTTAAAATTGTAAATAATAAAAACCAAAAACATTAAGTGCTGAATTAGCACAAAAATAGTATAAAATAAAGACCACTGTTGGAGAACAGAATGATTGGTGATTTTAAAAGGATTAAACACTAAAACTGGTCGGCAGGTTTGCCTCAGAATTAGTTTGAAAACTTAACTATAACCAACATAAATTATACCATAAATATATTATATGACGATCCTGTAATAATAAAAAGTCCTTTCAACATAAATATATTATAAATACCAACACTTGCAATACAAAATTATAAAGAGTATTGGGGAATGAGTGAAAGACCAAACGAAAAGAAATTTATGAATTCGTTCTAGAGTTGCCATCACTTTCAGATCAAGAATTAATCCGGCATTTAATATAGCTAAAAACTATTGATTAAAACTTAAAATTTTTATGAAACTCAATAATCGTCCGCATTCTATTAGATATTAGGAATTTAAATTTGCACTTTTGGTACTGAAATAATTAAACATTTCAATACCATTGAAAATATTTTTGAAACTGAAAAATAAAGTTTTTTTAAAAAAGAAAAAAGGATACTAAAACTTTAATACTTTGAACTTTAGTACGACTCGGCTATTCAACGCAGTTGATACAACAGCCTGAATTGCCCATCCCTGAAATAAATCGAAGGCGCAAATTTTTATTACTAATAGTAGGCAAACGTCAAACATGTAATGGAAGGTACGGTCACTGAACAGTGTCGATTTGTGTTTCAAGATGAATAGGGAAGAAATATTTTAATTCCCATATCACAAGTGAGGCAACCCTAATCACACCCATTCAAAAAGAAAGAAGAGATAGATATACGTTCTCCATAAATGAACAAAACAAAAATATAAAATATAAATAAAACCAAACAAAATCTTGCCGAATTTCATAAGTATTTTTAGAGGTCAAGAAGTTAATTTAAGCAACAATTTAGTGAATTTGCAGTTATTAGAATTTATAGCCATAGAGTAACATTTCCTTGGTTACCGGAACATCTTGGTCAGGCTTATTAGGAAGAATAAAAACTATTAGAGAAAACATGAATTAAGAAAGAAGCTAAATTTGTAAAGTTAAGAAAGTTAATTTTAATAAGCCTGAGAAGGAAGTTCGGGTGGCTTTCGGAGACAATATAGCGTTAAGTGGTTGTTTAGAGAGACCTTAGGAGTAACCAATCTTTATATATAAGTGATCTATGCGAGTTCGAACTCTTAAGTATTGAATTGAAATGTATACACATAAATACTTTATATGATATTGTTTTTAGCTTTAAAATATAATTTTATGAATTTTGTAAATAACAGCTTACCAACAGGAATTTTATTGGCAAAGATGGCAGAATAGAGACCAAAAATACCAGGTAGGTATCGAAATGGCGAAGATCGAATTAAGGGTAACTCATAATAGAGACTAAGGGTTACCATGGATTAGGGGAGCGAGAGGTAGACAGGTCCAGCTAAGTCTACTATGAAAGACCAGAGATTTTATCAACACTGGCACAGATTTTTTGTCACGGAACAATCCGTACTGTCACTGCGACGGACCACCACCCAAGCCCGCGAGCCTTATCCGAGCCTAAGTACAAAGTTGCCAGTGTGACAGTGACAGTTGGGGGCAGACGTTGGTTTTGACCAGATGTTTTGGATGGTTTTGGGTTTTCTTTGGACCTTAATAATTCCAAAAATTAAAACTCCATTTTTTAGATAATTTCATGAAGCATCAAGGCTATCTAAACGTGACATTTTCTTTCCTTTTCGTCTTCAATTTGTGTACTTTGAATATTAAAAATACACAGTAGTATCATTTGGTAGTGCCTAAGTTTGACAAGATTTTGTTAGATTTTGCTCAAATCTAGTAACGAGCTAGATTTTGTTTTGTGTGGGAAATCTAATGATCTAATAAAATGATCTAGATTGTGCTGCACATTTCGTATATACGATTTTGCTTATAGTGCGTTTACACTAAGGAGAAGAATCAAAGCCTACTTATATTTATATTCTATACCACTATGTGGTCAGGTTATAATGATTGTCGGGTCAGATCATGTAATGGTGCGGTGCTTGTTGGAATATTCCGCTTCCGTTTCCCTGAGCCTTAACGAGTCGCACGAGCTGGTGTGGGGCCTAGCTCGCCGGATGGATGGGATCGTGTTAAGACCCAGGGAAACCGCACTATAGATATTTACACGTGCGATTAGAAAAAACTGTCATAAACTACGGCATCTAAGGGATGGACAGACATTTTTAGCCTTAGGTGGGGACTAGATGGAGTGCCCCTATTGCCCTCCCTACCATGTTACCTGTTATTCTATCTTACTTGGAGGTAACCAACTTTTAAAATTTTTGTGTTTCGCCATTGTTATTAAAATATCCATAATTTATCTTTCCAGTTTTCACAGCCAATCTTTTCTTAAAAAAACTTTCGATCACTCTCTGTCACTATTATAACCCAACTGTCCACTTGAATCGCCAAAACTTCATTAATTGTTCTTTAATTTTACTTTACTTTATTTTAACTTTACATTTCTTAAAATTATATTTTAAATTTCTTAAAACTTTAAATTTATTTTAACTTCACTTACTTAAACTACATTTTAATTATCTTAGAAGGGTTTTTCCTCACATTTTTTCTTTAACTTTCACATTTCGACTCCCAAAACTTGACTAATTTTTTCTTATAAATTTAAAATTCTTACATTTTAAGTTTCTTAAGAGGTATTTTCCTCAACCTTTCCTTTTAACAATCGCATTTCAACTCCAAAACTTGACTCATCATAATTTTCAATTGCGTCATTCTTTTAATCTTCCCAAGCCGATTTTCTGTTCAGCAAAAATGAACAAAACCTGTTTTGCAAAAAAAAAAAAAAATCGCAACCAACTCATTTATGTGTCTATGTAGATCACTGTGTAACCTCTCATTCAGCAATTCACATTGTCCACATAGATACTCAACTACTCATTCATTCATTTCATTGTATAGGTTTTAACACACGCCCACGCTGTTGCTAAGAGAGTGCGTGAGTTCAACCAGACAATGAATTAGCACGCTAACACAATAGCTGGATGGTAGAAAAAATACTAAGTGGTTTGACGAGAAATTGCAAAACACTTGCATAGGGATTACATACATGAATGAATTCATGATGGAGTTAAAAAAAATTGAGAGAGACTGAGCAAAAAAAATTCCCGCCAAACTCAACGTATTAAAATAGAATTTCGCAAGCAATTATTCAAATTTTCAATCATATATTCTTCCTTTATTTACATATTTTAACAAATTTGATATTTACATATGAGATCTTATCTTTACATAGATATTGCAACAAATAATATATAGGATCTAAAGACATTAAATAGTTTCGCAAGCAAAAAAATTGGCAAACAACAGAAAAATTTCAAGTTCAAGTTTTTTTCTGTTGGATCTTTTCATAGTAAACAACCAAGGGCAAAATTTTAGCATGGTCGTCACAAACCAGGAGATTTGGATTTCTTCAAAGGAGAAATCATCTGAAACTGTTATGTGGGTTATTTACGTATTTGCCTTTTGTAAATCTTTGGCATGATATACTCCAAAGTCTTTTCCATTTAAATCAATGAACTTATAGTTGCAATATCCTATTTTCTTCACAATTTTGACTTTCAAAAAGTTAAGGGCAAGTTTGGAATTATACGCTGCAGCTTTATAGCTTTGTGAAAAATTACGTCGGTAAACAACTTCGCTTTCTGCAAAATTAATCGACCTAGTTCTCTAAATCATAATTACTTATAGTGGTTTCGTACGCCTTTTCTAAATTTTCCTGAACTTTTTGCCTAACCAAGTGTAATTTATCCGAATTTTCTATGACGTCCAAGACTTCTTCTAACAAATCTAAATTTTTGAAAACCTCATTGGATTGTCCATGAGTAACCATTTGTTGTCCGAACAGAACATAGTACGGCGAAAAACCTAATGAACTGCGATATGAGCTTCTCAATCCCACATACGCTGGTCTTTTCCTAAATATTATCTGATTCCAGCTTTGATTGATCGATTTACTCGTTCAGAGTTGTTAGATTGGGGGTGAATAAACGGCAGTGAAAATATGTTGCACTCCATATTTTGTTAAAAAGCTTGCAACAAGTAACGATCTTAATTGGGAACCGTTGTCTGTAATAACGACTTCAGGGACTCCGAACAAATGGAAAACATTTTTCTCTAGAAAATCAATGACAGAGGTGGTTGACATTTTTCGTAACGCTTTAAATAACGGATATTTGGTAAAATGATTTAACACCAAAAAGTAGCCACATTGCCAGCATTTTACCGTAGATAAGGTCCAATAAAATCTAAATACAATCTTTGAAAAGGTCGAACCGATTTGGCTTGAATACCCATAGGTGGTTTTAAAATAAAATTGGGCGCTTTGCTTTGTTTACAAATGTCGCAGTTTAGTATAAAGGATCTAACATATTGGGCCAATAAAAATTTCGCCTCAATCGTTCGAGGGTTTTTCCCACACCTCCATGTGCAAACATGGGTGGATTATGACCGCGTTCGATCACACAAGAGGTGGGTTCCACAGGAACTTCCATGATCGAGCCTCTGAAAATTAATCGCGCTAAGATTCTACGCGTTTATAGATAAAACCATCGGGTAAACGATTTTTATTGTTTTCAATATCAATGATCAATTTAGCATATTGTTCTGAAGAAAAATATGGAGAAGATAAATCTATCTCTGGTTCTAACGAATCTAAGCTGTCAATGTTTTCAAAATTTAGGTTGGTTTCATTTTCGGTCGGTAACCTCGATAACGCATCGGGTACAACATGTTTACTTCCCTTTCGGTGAAAAATTGAAAAACGAAAACCTTGAAGTTTCATGGACCAACGAGCTAGTCGGCCATTTAGGTCTAGTTGACACATTAAACATTTTACTGAATCGTGATCCGTTATGACACAAAATTCGTGACCTTCGACATATTCCCTAAATTTTTCTATACTTAATACAGCGGCAAGACATTCAAGTTCGGTGATAGAGTAATTTTGTTGTGATCTATTTAGTTTGTGCGAGAAGAATGCAATGGGCCTTTCGATACCATTTTCATCTTCATGAGTAAGAACTCCACCGACTCCAGTTTTGCATGCATCGCAAGAAATTATAAAAGGTTCAGGGTTCCAACAAAGGGTTTTACATTTTTTTGTAAGGTCAGTCAAGGGACTAGTTAACGACGCAAAATTTTCCACAAACCTTCTATACCAACCTACGAGACCTAAAAGTTGACTAACTTCTTTAGCTGATTTTGGTTCAGGCAACCCTTTAATAGCGGAAACTTTATTTGGATCAGGTTTTATACATCCAATTGTGTATCCTAGGTAGCGAACTTCCCTCATAAGCCATTTGCATTTTGCGATATCAAGAGTTAGACCGGCTTTACGAGTTAACTGTGCTACTTCGAGCAATAAAGAAATATGTTCTTCAAAACAATCACTAACTAAGAGTAAGTCATCTAAATAGACAAAAACTCTGTTTTTAAGATGAGGTGGAATAATGACATCCATTGAACGACATAGGGTCTGTGGTGCATTTGTTAAACCAAAAGGCATTACCTTAAATCTATACAAAGGTCTGTTCGGAATGGTAAACGCTGTCATGTCACGAGATTTTTCTTCTAAGCCAACTTGCCAAAAAGCATGTTTCAAATCCAAAGATGAAATGAATTCAGCTTTATGTAATATAGATAATATATGATTAATTTTCGTTTGAGGGTAAGCGTCACGAATTGTGACTATTCAGTTTTCGAGAGTCTAGACATAGTCTGAATTTTCCTTCTCTCTGGACGCAAGCTACGGGACTACTCCACGAACAAGTAGGAGGGGCTTTTTCAATCACTCCGAGTTCTAACATGCGATCTACCTCGTCATGAATCTTCTTTTCTACTGCTGCAGAGACAGAAAAGTACCTCTGCTTTATGGGTTTAACTCCTGGCTCTATTTCAATTGAATGCTCTATAATGGATGTCTTACCTAATCCTTCTTTATCAAAATCTGGAAAAATGGATATAATTTGATCTAGTCTTTTTCTTTGCTCGTTGGTCAGAATATTCTCTTCGCACACTTGATTAAGCTCTTCAATTTTTAACGGGGTGTTCCCAAAAATCATGGAAATAAGTCCAAACGAATGCCTAAAATCGATACCTAAGTATACGTTATGAGTTAGATCTGGCATGATATATAAACGAACTAATTTTGTAACATTTCGATAGGTGATATTTGTTTTTACGAAACCTAAAATCTTATAATGCTGACCGTCAGCTGCTTCAACGAAATTAGAAAATTTGTTAAGGGGTAAGTTTTTGCTAAGAAAAGTTTTTCTGCGGAACCACTTATACATGATAAAGAGGCTCCTGAATCTAAGAGTCCCAATAATTTCATCCCAAAAATTTGAATATAGGGTCTTATGTCAGATTTTGACTTATCAATAAATTCTATGCAAGTTCTAACTTTAAATTTGTTCAACTTAAACATTTTATAAAAAATTCTAATTCGTAGAGTATTTCTTTTGACTTCATGAATTTGGGAGCTAAATTTCGTTGGGGTGTCTATCAATTCACAAAATATTCGTTTTCGAGCTATTTAATATAACCTAACTCTCTCATGGTATGGTTTGAGGGGAAATAAAACTGGTTTAGACTTTACCTTGTGGGGTTAATAACCTGTTCAAGTTGTTATTCGCCTAAAAGAGAAATTAATTTGTGCTTTTATTTTACTTATTTATTAGTCTATTGAAATTTTTCCTTACAGACTATAAAAGTAACATACATAACATTTGTAAACATTGTAACAACGCAAATGACTTTGCGTCGTTCATAAAAAAGACAATCAACCACTCAACCGAACATGACATCATTAAAACAGCAAATAAATATACAAAACTAAACACCGATCACCAGCAGTCTAACAACATAAACAAGTATACAATCAACATCACACCAACACAAGCTACAACCAAATATACACACGCAACCACATATTAATCATCTAACCACATTAAGTATATGCGTACATCAATAACAGCAGCTTACTATCCATAAGTATACACAGTCAACCACAAATTAATAGAACCAACCAACCAACCAGTGAATTATAAAGTATATTTATACAATAATGATTTTTTAATTCTCACTTGGTTAATAAATTAAATTGGATAAGAAGGCAGTGTTGAGCTGAGTTAAAAAAGGTAAAGTTTCGATACGAAACGACGTGGGGACACATCACTGAAAAGTAAACTATCCATTTTTAAAGGCGATCGGTACCGGTTGTCATACATATTACTCCAGCGGCTTAACGGCTGTCTGCTCCCGATTACTCCAGCGGCTTAACGGCTGTCTGCTCCCGATTACTCCAGCGGCTTAACGGCTGTCTGCTCCCGATTACTCCAGCGGCTTAACGGCTGTCTGCTCCCGATTACTCCAGCGGCTTAACGGCTGTCTGCTCCCGATTACTCCAGCGGATTAACGGCTGTCTGCTCCCGATTACTCCAGCGGCTTACCGGCTGTTTGCTCCCGATTACTCCAGCGGCTTAACGGCTGTCTGCTCCCGATTACTCCAGCGGCTTTGCGGCTGTCTGCTCCCGATTACTCCAGCGGCTTAACGGCTGTCTGCTTCCGATTACTCCAGCGGCTTCACTGCTGTCTGCTCCCGATTACTCCAGCGGCTTAACGGCTGTCTGCTCCCGATTACTTCAGCGGCTTCACGGCTGTCTGCTCCCGATTACTTCAGCGGCTGTCTGCTCCCGATTGCTGTCGATCCTGCCAAGGCTATTGCTGTCATCAACCGAGCCACCATCAACGAGGAAGCTATTACCGTCACCTGCCGAACGTCTAACGTTGTCGAAGTTGGTCTCGCACCCAACTGGGCCACCAGCTTTGACGAAGTTATTGCCGTCGCTTGTCGAACGATCGATCCGGCCGAAGCTATTGCTGCCGACAACTTAGCCACCATCACTGACGAGTTTATTGTCGTCGCTCGCCGAACGATCGATCCTGCCGAAGCTATTACTGCCGACAACTGAGCCACCAGCACCGACGAAGTTATTGCCGTCGCTTGCCGAACGATCGATCCGGCCGAAGCGATTGCTGCCGACAACTTAGCCACCATCACTGACGAGTTTATTGTCGTCGCTCGCCGAACAATCGATCCTGCCGAAGCTATTGCTGCCGACAACTGAGCCACCAGCAACGACGAACTTGTTGCCGTCGCTTGTTGAACGATCGATCCGGCCAAAGTTATTGCTGCCGACAACTTAGCCACCATCACTGACGGGTTTATTGTCGTCGCTTGCCGAACGGTCGATCCGGCCGAAGCTATTGGTGCCGACGACCTAGCCACCATCACTGACGAGTTTATTGTCGTCGCTTACCGAACGATCGATCCTGCCGAAGCCATTGCTGCCGACAACTTAGCCACCATCACTGACGAGTTTATTGTCGTCGCTTGCCGAACGATTGGTCCAGCCGAAGCTGTTGCTGCCGACAACTTAGCCACCATCACTGACGAATCTATTGTCGTCGCTTGCCGACGGCCAATTCTTGCAGAAGCTCTCACCGTCAACCACAGTACCATCATTGTCTAAGCTATTGCTGTCACCACCGTCATCTGACGAGCGACCCATATTGCCGAAGTCATCACTACCATCTACCGAATCACCGATATTGCCGAAGTCATCGCCGCCACCTACCGAGCCATCAATATTGCCGAAGCTATCGTTATCGCTCACCGAGCAGCCAATATTGCCGAAGCTATTGCCGCCGTACAGTGGACCATATTTTGAGAAGGCGCCCAAAAATCATTTTTTTTTGTTACCGATTTTAAAGTTATGTTATTCATTTGAAAGTAAATACTAGTAAACCTTGGGAGCCAAAAAATTGCGACTCTATCTCAACTATATCACAGCGAACAGGGTCTTCGAAAATGGGCTTTCTCAGTATTTTGCTAAAATTAAAAATTTTTATTTTTGAATGACTGTAACTTTTTTGACTTAAAAGATTGTGAAGTGAAATAAATTTTGTATAATTTTGTGGCTTCCATACTATAAATGTTAAAAATGTAAAATCACTCGGTCAATCCGAAATTTAAAAAAAAATTTTTTAAAAAAGGTCCAAATTTTCCGAAAATCTCCTACTTAATAGAGCATAACTCCTGCCAGTCAAAAGCAGTCAGAAAAAATCTTGCTCTTCTATAGTCCGAACCCTCCCCTATACTCCTATACCCCATTATATACCCGCCAGTTTCCGCCCGTGTGCACCAGAACAATTTTTCTGACCCAAGGTTAGATATTTTCTGCAAAATTTATGAATACAAAAGTTGTCCACTATGTGGTTAGGATATATTAAGTTTGAGGTGATGTTTGTAACTGCCAAAAATATTGGACCTTTCTCCATCTTTTGTTATACGGATCGACTCAAAAACACTTTCTGATTCGATTAAACGATGTCCGTCCGTCCGTCTGAGTGTTATAAATACAAAAGTTGGTCGTACCGGTGCACCGCGGTGTATTTTTTTTGCGTGTCGGTAGAGTTGTCAGGAGTTGTTATATACTTAAAAAAAAAGGGTTGAGATATAATGCGCTTAATTGTTACAGGTACATTTACATTAGGCCGGGTCGATTTGTGGGGAGGCAACAAATCGCCCATTGCTCAGTGAAAATCGTATTCTAGGGATCAAAATAAGAAACTTTGCCGAAGGAACCATACCTCTAAAACGAATTCTGATGTCCCAGAATTTGGGCCGAACTTTTGGGTAGGGGCAAATTTTGAAAAATCCCACTTTGACCCATTTAGAGTGCTCTAATCGAGTCCAAATGTATGACCGACCCCCACTAACTTTGGAGGGTCGACCCACCCATGCCAGTGGCACACCCCTGGAACTCCTCTGTGGGGTTCCCTTATATAAATATTTCAAAAAATCGCCAGTTTCGGCACTTTACATGAAAAAATCAGCGAAATGCCTATGTTTTTTTCTTTTGGAGTTAATTTTTCTCTTTAGAAATTTATTTAGTCAGAACATATGTAAATGAAAAAATGAATTTAACTTAGTAATAGAAAAGAAATTAAAAAAATTTATTAGAAATTAGCGTTTTTTACAACCATTTTAAAACTAAGGCATCACTGTGATGCATTTGCATGTCGTAAACTTAGTTGTGTGGGTTTTTTATTCAACCCTTTTAAAAAATTAACGTATCACTGTGACACAATTGCAGGTAGTAAAATAGCTTGTGTGGCTTTTTAAGCCACCACAAGACACAGCAGGTAGAATTGAAATTACCATTTCTTTCTAATTACCTAGTCTCGTAGACCATATATAACGCAACAGTTTTTGTGAATGCATTAAGTCGTTGTGAAGAACTCAAAGTGTGAAGTGATAATTTCAGATAAAAAATATTTAAAAAAAAATAATAAAGTTTACAATGAATCCACCATCCTCTACACCGCAAGATGAAGCAACAACAACATCAACAACTATCGAAAACCCAATGAGTCATATACCCAAGCATGATGTTACTGTTTTTGGTGTGTCTACTGATTTGACTGATCTTAATTTACCAACCCATCTGGATATCTTGAGATATTACTTTTACTTAAGCGAACGTGCTAAAACAGAAAAAAAAAAGTTTTCCTATAAATCATTCACTATTTAAGTACAAGATAAGTTGATTGGAATTTGGGAAAAACTTAGTATGGAAATAATGCTGAAAAAAGTGTATGTAATAAATTGAATAGATAGCTTGACAAATATCAAGACCAAATCAAGAGAAGAAACAAAACCCAACAATTTACAGAGTATCTAACATCTCTGGAAAAAATTTTTTACAGTGCATGCGGCTTGGTTCCCGAACGCCTCAAGAGTTTATGCACGATCAACATAATCAGAGAAGACTAACAATGGATGCATTTGTGATGGAAATTGAAGAGCAAGGAGCAACGTGTATGTCATCAATGCCAACTTACCAAGATCCCGATGATTCAACATACGCACCGCCACCGGTTCAAGAAGATATGGATAGAAACACAAGTTCACAATACACAGAGAGATACGATTGTTTTAACTTTGCCTTGGTATGTGACAGATTTATTGTGCCTGATAGAGTAGCATCAGCATTGGGAACCGCTCTTTTTCAAGATTTTAAAATTAAAGATAAGCGTGGGAAACCTCTCATCATGGATAAATCGAAAGTTCGCAGAGAAAAAGAGAAATGCAGACAAGAAGTGCTTCGCAAACGGTTAGATGATACCAATTTGTTAGCGTTTTCATTCGATGGCAGAAAAGATGATACTTTAACGATAGATAAAATTGATGAGGAGTATCATACTAGGATGGTAAAAGAACACTGGATGCATTAATTGGAATATGCACTGACGGTGAGCCAACAAACACTGGCCCACACGGTGGAATTATACGACGATTCGAATTGCTGTTAAAAAGACCATTGCATTGGTTCGTTTGCCTTCTACACTTCAACGAACTTCCGTTTTGGCATTTTTTTGAAGCTTTGGATAAATCAGCCAGCACTGGACCGAGATCGCCAACCGGAAAACTGAGCCGTCAAATCGAAACTTGTGAAACTCTTCCGGTAAGTTATTGCTATCACTCATTTATTATAATTGTCAACCATTATTAATTATTTTATTATTATATATTTTCAGGTGGTGGACGGCTTCCAGAAAATTGAGTGGCAAATATGCCCCCCTGCTCCAGAAAAAATTGAATTTTCCACCGATTCGAAGTACTTATACGACATGGCCCATGCAATTTCTAGCGGCGTGGTTTCGGTGGATCTGGCTATCATCAAACCAGGGAAAATTTTACATTCTCGGTGGCTCACCAAGGCCGCTAGATTATTACGATTATATGTGACAACGGAAAATCCAAATGCAAATTTAAGAATTCTGGTTGAATTCATAATTAAATGTTATGTACCAATGTACTTCAATATCAAGTATTACAGCTCTGTCAGTACATTATTTTTAAAGTTCATTGGTTGGTCACGATTTCTAGAACCTCGTTTACGCAAAATTGTCAATCAAGTAATTAAAGATAATTCATATTATGCGCATTCGGAAAATATCTTGTTATCAATGTTGTTTTGCAGATATAAACTTTAATTGCACAAGTTATACGGAAATGATCAATATGAATGACATAAATAACGTATTTGAACCACCATTCACGCGAAGCATTCCGTACGATACATTGAAAGAATATTTAAATCAAGATGATCCACCGTTTAATGATCCAAAAATTCCATCACACATACAAGGAACGGAACGACATGTTCAATTGCTAGCTAGCGTTTCCAAACGGGTTATACCGGAAAATGTAGAGGCTGTAATGGCGCCGACATAAGAGAGCCGTGTGAAATTGCCCAGACTTGAAAGTAAAAAAGACTTCAAACAATAATTTTTTTTAGTTTCTTTTCTATAACTAACTTTAATTACTTTTTTCATTTACATATGTTCTGACTAATTAATTTCTTAAGAGAAAAAATAGATATTATTATAAATAAATAATAAATATTATAATAAATAAATAAAGAAAAAACATAGGCATTTCGCTGATTTTTTCATGTAAAGTGCCAAAACTGGCGATTTTTTGAAATGCTTGTATGGGGAACCCCCAGGGGAGTTCCAGCGGGTGTGCCACTGGCATGGGTGGGTCGGGCCTCCAAAGTTAGTGGGGGTCGGTCATACATTTGGACTCGATTGGAGCACTCCAAATGGGTAAAAGTGGGATTTTTCAAAATTTGCCCCTACCCAAAAGTTCGACGCAAATTCTGGGACATCAGAATTCGTTTTAGAGGTATGGTTCCTTCGCCAAAGTTTCTTATTTTGATCCCTAGTATACGATTTTCACTGAGCAATGGGCGATTTTTAAGTCGACCCGCCCTAATTTACATAGGTATCTTTCAAAAACATTAATAGTCTGAATTAGAGTTGTATAGTTTAAATACCTGACAAAATGGGAAACAATTTAAATAACAGGTAAATGGTAAAAAAAAAACTATTGCGACATAGCCCTTTAAGATATGAGCAGGTATGCTTCACCTTTTAAAAGGGGTTAGGGTGTGGAATTTTTATGCTTCTAAAACTGGTAATAAAAGATAAAAATTTGTCAATGGTAAAAAAAAACTATTGCGACATAGGCCTTTAAGATATGAGCAGGTATGCTTCACCTTTTAAAAGGGGTTAGGGTGTGGGTTTTTTATGCTTCTAAAAGTGGTAATAAAAGATAAAAATTTGTCAATGGTAAAAAAAAACTATTGCGGCATAGCCCTTTAAGATATGAGCGGTTATGCTTCACCTTTTAAAAGGGGTTGGTTAGGGTGTGGGTTTTTTATGCTTCTAAAAGTGGTAATAAAAGATAAAAATTTGTAAATGTTAAAAAAAAAACTATTGCGGCATAGCCCTTTAAGATATGAGCGGGTATGCTTCACCTTTTAAAAGGGGTTAGGGTGTGGGTTTTTTATGCTTCTAAAAGTGGTAATAAAAGATAAAAATTTTTATTTTACACAATTGAAAGAAAAAGTATTTATAATAATGTTTCCACAATTATTATTCATTACAATTTGTGCAATGGCTAAGTACTGTTACAGAGATCCGGCAGATATTTATTTTCAACGAAATGATGTAGACGATGTAAATTTTGCACATAGTGAGCAACGACTTCTTTAAGAATTGTAACCTAGAAGACATTGAAATGCACAAAGGAAAAATTACTAATTTTGCATCGAATTTGAAAAGACGGTACATTGAATGCTCTCATAGCAAGGCAAAGATGTACAAACGTTACCAAGACTGGTTAATAAAAGAACTTATTTTTGAGAGTGCATCTACAACTGCCAACGAAAGAGGAAAAAGGGTCGACCAGCAAAAGCAATTGACGGATGTAGTGAAAGATCTCGAAGACGCAAGCTGGAGAATATCAATGAAGAAATTTCTCAAAGAATTATTAAGGATTTATTTTTGCACCAAATTCAACCTACCCAATATAAAAAAAAAAATTGAAATAATTGAAAAAATAGTAGAAGCGAGCCCAAGGCGCATAAAGAGGATTTTGAAAAGTATTCCTACACCAATTGAAGATAAGAAATTTACGCCGGAAGAAGCGGTCGCCCTATTTTTGGATTTGAAATTGACCAAAAATCAATATAAGGAATTGCGGAAGCGAACCAATAAAAAGAATTATGGGATTTTCCCAGAGTATCGAGATTTAGTTTCTGCCAAAAAAGAATGCTTACCTTCACAATCTGCTATTAGTGTCACTTCAACATCAGCAGAAATAAAATTGCAAGATCTCCTTGAACATACTGCAGAACGATTGCTAAATACGCTTGATACTGATCATTTAAAAAAGGTTGGTAATGGCAGCATTACTTTAATTTCTAAATGGGGATGTGATGGATCTTCTGGTCAGAAACAATACAAGCAATTTATGCCGAAAATTCATCAGATGCTAATTTATTTATGGTATATTTGGTGCCATTGCGCTTAACAACAAAGTATTGGAGACCAATAAAATTTGCATTCAAAAAGAAAACCAAAGATGTCATAACTGAAGAAGTTCAAAAAATAAAAGATCAAATTAAGGAACTTCAACTAGTAATATTTAAATTGGATGACCAAGACATTGAAGTACATTTTAAAATGTGTCTCACAATGATTGATGGAAAAGTTGCACAAGCTTTAACTGGAACAAAGTCAACGTCAAGCTGCATTATATGCCAAAAGACATCAAGTCAATTAAGCTAGCCCCCACCAGAAGACGATAGTTTTAAGGAAGCCTACGAATTTGGAATGTCCCCTCTTCATGCTAGAATAACTTTCATGGAGCATATTCTTAAATTGGGTTATGATTTGGAATTTGGTCCGTTAGGCGAATCAGTGAGAACAAACAAAGAAAATAAAGAAAAAGAGAGCAAAAAAACAAATTCAACAACAATATCTACAGCTAGGCCTCGTAATCGACCAACCAAAGCAAGGGGAAGGAAACACAAATGATGGAAATACTGCAAGGAGATTTTTTTCCGATCCGGAAACTGCAGCATCTATCACAGGTGTAGATCATGAATTAATAAGACGATTCAAAATCATATTATAAGTTCTAGCATGCAGCAGAAAGATAAATGCCAAAAATTTGGAGAGTACGCCAATAAAACAGCTATACTTTATAATGAAAAATACTCTTGGAGATATATGCCATCCACAGTTCATAAAATTTTGTACCATGGGGAACAAATAGTTCAAAACAATATGCTACCAATAGGAGATCTATCTGAAGAAGCGCAAGAAAAAAGGAACAAAGACTACAGATTATATCGCGAGCACAACACAAGGAAAATGTCCAGATGTTGTACTAATGAAGACCTTACCACTATTTTGTTGTGCACTTCAGATCCATATATGTCCAACATTCGTCAAAAATGGAAAACTACCTCTATTGAATTAGACGAAGAAGCTAAACAACTTCTAGAAGATGAAAATCAAGGCTATTTAGAAGAAATTTTTACTAAAATTGGTTGATTTCAAGTACTTTTTCATTACACTAACAATAAGTTACCCTTTTTATACCCTCCACATCTCAGTGGCAGAGGGTATATATAGGTTTGTCATTCCGTTTGTAACGCATCGAAAAACTAATTTCCGACCCAATAAAGTATATATATTCTTGATCCTTATCACAGCTCGAGTCGATATAGCGATGTCCGTCTGTCCGTCTGTCCGTCTGTCCGTCTGTCCGTCTGTCCGTGTGTCTGTTGAAATCACGCTCATTCAAAAAAAAAAGCATTTACTTAGGTCAGGTTACGAAAAAATTATTTGCCATAATTCCCACCAGGTTGGTATTGAAATCGGAGTAAATCGGGAGCCTCTGCGCTGAGAAATGAACAAAAGTTTATAGATACCTCTAAAAAAAACATGAAACCTAGTGTTTTCTTGTAATAGTTTAGTGGTTGAACATACAACAACATAAAAAAAGCCACAAAAAAAATGTGATTCATACATATTAACAATAACAAGAATACAACTACCATGAGCTATGTTAATAGTATTGCCACAAACCGAGGTGGAGGGTATCAAAGATTCGGCACAGCCGAATTTAACACTCTTACTTGTTTTTATATAGTTAAAAAATTTTCTTGATTTAAAAATTTATACATTTTGTAAATTTACAATAAAAATTGTTATATTTCATAAATTTACCATAAAAATTGATATAGAAATATTTAAAAAGACAATAAAAAAAATTTAACTTAAGCAAAAACATACGAGTTTTTCATTGAAACTTCTCTATCTTGAACCAATATAAGGTAACTTTTACGTTCGCTGTTTTATAAATTATATTTTAACTCGGGATCTTTCAAAAAAAAAAAAAAAAAAACAACCTATTGCCCTTGTGCACATTAGGACTAAAAAGTTTACGGGGGCCAAAGTTTGGCATTTTCTGAAAAAATTAACTTAAAAAATTGTTAAAAAGTATTAGTTGTAAAATTAACTGAAAAAATAAGACATTATATAAAAAAAAAACTTTTTTTTACCTTTTAACACTTCACTTTTGTACTAAAATTCAACTACAAATGAAAATGTATTTTTAACCCTCCGTAACTTTTTTCATTTTCGGTCGAGAATTATGTTTTATAGCAAAACTTAAAGGCTAAAGTCTCACCTACCAAACAAAAAAACCGCATATCAAAATTCCAATCCAATCAAAAGTTATAGATTTTTGACCGCCTTCTCGTCAATTGGTCCACTGTGCGCCGCCTACTCTACTAGCGATTTTGCCGACGATCACCTATATAATCAACGATTGCTGTCGTTTGCGTTAATTATATATTTTTGAATAAAGCTATTAAGTAACCCGAAGAGGGATAAGACTTAACGCGTTTCTTTGCATAAGGTTTGATGGTCCTTAAGCTGACCCTGGACACGCCTGATTTACCCCAGCCATTGAATAAAACCTCGTTACAACATACATATATAAATTCGATTAAACATGTTTAAAAACAATTTAAAATTTAAAAATGCAAGCTAAATATTTATTACATATTATTTAGATAAAGTATTATATCCCTTTCAATCAAATTTAAACTTTTCTGAAAATCAATAATGTTATACAGTTGATTAAATTCTATACACAGCCGACGAAAAGGATCAGAGTTGGCATAATTTGTACGATAATACTTCACAATTAGGAACTGAGAACACCGTGAACAGCGCAGTGAGGTATTAATATTGATTCTGCTAAGGAGAAATTCGGAATATATATTTCCATTTATCAAGTTGAACAAAAAAGTTATATTAAGCATACTTCTTCGGCTTTTAAGCGTAGGAAGCTTAATAAAAGCAAGACGGCTTCTATAAGAAGGTAATTGTATATTTGGATCCCATCCAAGTCCAGGAAGGCAAAATATTAGAAATTGTTTTTGAACAGACTCAATTGAATTTGAATGAACGGTGTAAAAAGGATCCCAAACTACAGAACCATATTCCAAAATTGGTCTTACTAGTGTAGAAAACTCTTTCGCCTAACGCTTCATAAAACCAAGCACACCAAATGCCTTGTTAATTGTGAGTGATATATGTTTACGAAAATCCAGGCGCTTATCCAATAAAACCCCGAGATCATTAAATGTTTCCATCATTTCCAATCGATCGTTATTCATCAAAAACTGGCCATTAATGGGAAAAGATCTTGAAAACATCATATATTTAAATTTTTTTACATTAAGGTCCATTAAGTTTATATTACACCATGCTGTGAAATTATTAATATCCAGCTGTAAACGTGATTGTTTCTCATTATTGTTGGATGAATAAAGTATTTTAACGTCATCTGCATACTTCAGGCATTTACAGAACTTAATAGCTGAAGGCAGATCATTAATAAATAGTGTAAATAAGAGTGGACCCAAATGACTTCCTTGAGCCACACCAGATAAAACATTAATCGATTTTGACTGAAGATTACGAAATTTTATTCACTGTTTTCGGCCAGTTAAATAGGAATATATCCATTTCAATAGCGTATTACTAAAACCCATACGATCAAGCTTAAACAATAGAATATCATGGTTAACCCTTTCGAATGCTTTACTAAAATCCGTATATGTAGCATCAGTTTGCAATTTGTTTAAAAAAGCTTCATTAACTATCCTTGTAAGTTCAAGAAGATTAGTAACAGTTGAGCGGGTAACAGTCTCGAGCGGAAGCTGGTGTTGTTGCTGGCGCTCGCTTCGAAGTTTCCCTGACATCTTTCACATTCAGGTCTATAAACGTCTACGGTACCACATCCATAGCAAAATATGGTTCTGTCTTCTAGGCAGTCCATATATCTTTGGCCCTCTTTTCTGCAATTCCAGCAGATATTAACTGGAGGTCTTGAAGAGTCTTCTTTAGGTTTGCGAACCTCGCAAATTTCTTCAGGTGGGTCGCCTTCCTTTAAAAATTCATACTCCACCAATATTTAATTTATTTGTCTTCTAAAATTTTTCTGGGACCTGTCGAGTTCGAAACTTAGAGCTTCTCTTCTCAAAACTAAATAGCGTAGATGGGAGATTGATTTGGAGGTAATATAGTTCCCTTATTAAATGGGGTCTTAAATTTCTTCTTAAAATTTCCGTCAATTCAGGTTCACACAAGGGATATTTTAGTCTATCGCAAAGTTGTAGAATTGAATGGCGAAAATCATCGAAGCTTGCGTAAGCTTCGCTAATACCATTCTTTGGGTTTCGACGTAAACAAAATGTGGCAATGGTCACTTAATAACCTAAAATCTCCCGCTAAACTGTCTTTTGATGAATTAACCATATAAATAAATTTTTCTACCGGTAACCCTGAGGTGTTTCCATTGAAAGTTATATTCCAACTATTTATAGGACTTGCAATCTTCGCGCTATTGTTAAGGGACACGGACGATAGTGATGCTCTCTCACGACTCTCTTGTATGGAGGGGTGTGATAAGTTTAGCCGTAGATTACGCGGAGGGACAAAATTGGGTTCATGGTTATTACTATGAACGGAAGGGGATGTAACATTTCGAGGGACCGACGTGGTGGGAAAAATCTATTTAGGCCATTCGGGCTCTCTGTTCGCTCTAAGGTTTACATTCGTGAGCTGTTGAGACAATCTTTCCGCTACGGCGTGAAGCTTATTTATTTCTCCTTGAAAGCTATTTTCAATTTTGGGTCTAATTCGATCTTCCAAATATACAAATGTTATCTGCCAAAGCAGAAGCTAAATTTCCCGGACTATGCTGTACCGCCATAATTTCGGACTAAATATACAAATTTTCACGAAGATATGTTCGGACAATATGAATGAATGAATGAGCGTTGGTACAAAGACAATAATCGCAAGTATAAAGAGATGTTACACAATTTAAGTAAATTTAAATCAAATTAAATTCAGGCTCAATAGAACAAATGTAATGCAGTAAATACATGAGAAGGTTTTAAAGTTGATTTAGATTGAGCCGATTAAAATTTGAGCGAACGCAATACAGTTAAAGGACTAAAGTTTAAGGCCTAGTAACCCACACGTTGTTAAAATGTAACTGTATCGTATCGTAACGTTGGCATTTAGTCCAATTATAGAACGTAAAAAACGTACCAGCATGTTTCTGTGTAAAATTAACCAAACTTTATCAGCTGTTTACAAATGTCACGTACAAACGTAGCAAAAATCTAAAAATCAACAGAAGCTAACGATACGATACGTTTAGCTTAAGTTGAGTAAGCACTTGTATGTGTTTTTCATAAGACAGGTTGAATCAGCTGATTCGCGCCGATACCGTTACGCGTGGGTAACTAGGCCTTTAGGTTCATATTGAACAAAAGTATCGTAGGGACATGAAAAGTGTTTAAGCCTTAAATTAGTGTAAATTGATTATAGTGCGCTTACATCTGAGGAAAATCTAGTAGATTTCCATTGAAATCTAATCTAAATAGCTCAAGCTGAAACAGAAATTTTGCGAAAAAAAACAACATCAGCATTTGTTAAATGTATTGTTTGAACTGCAAAAACAAATGCAGTTTCCACAATTATTGTATAGCAGATTGGAATGGGCACATGTAAGTATAAAAAGTTATAACTTTTTAATTACTAAATATCTGTTTATTATAGATTCGTCACGATTCGTTTTGGGAGCGATGACGGAAAAAAATTTCATGGAAAACTTTAGGATGAGCCGGCAAACATTATAGTTGCTTTGTTCAAAGTTGACTGAAATGAAAAAAATCGATACAAAGTTTAGGAAATGCATCCCCCTTCAAAAACGAGTTGCCATTGCCCTTTACTGCCTGAAGTCATCTTCCGAATATGCGTCCATAGCCCACATGTTTGGAGTATCCAAAGCAAGTGTATGCCTCATTTTGCATTTTATATTGAGGCCTGGAGAGCCCTTTCTGAGGAATATTTGGCCCCGAATTTTATCAATAATGCAAAGATAAAGGAATGTATTGAAGGGTTTAAGAAACTTGGATTTACGCAGTGTTTTGGTGCAATAGGTATATTATCGAAACTTTGATGACTGACATTAATTTAAAGATTTTATGTTAAATTTTTGCTTCTTTTCTTGTTTTACTTCTGTAGATGGATGTCATTTTGAAGTTCATCCGCCTTTTTCTGAGACTTGTGACTATTACAATTATAAGGGTTGGTACTCAACTAGTTTGCTTGCTGTGGTTGACTACAGATATAGATTTTTACATACCAACGTCGGATGTCCAGGTCTATGTAATGATTCCACTATATTTGAGAGGTCTTTATTTAGAAAACAGTTGGAAAACCCTATATATCAGCAGCAAGCTGTAATTTACGACGGCGCGAAAGTTCCGGTTTTGTTAATGGGCGAGTCTGCATTTCGGTTATCTGAATGTGTACACTCAATAACTTAAATTCTAAGAGCGACTTTCTAAAGTACACTCAATAACTCTAAATATTATCAATGCATTTTTGATTGCGTGGAGTCTCTCTCCATTTTAGTTTCTATTTATAGAGTTTTACTTTTAACTCTAATTTAATTGGATGTTGTGTAAATAGAAACTGCATGTGAGGCAATTTCCTCATTCAAAATAAAATCAAAACAAATGTTAATGGGTCACTAGTTTCAATTGCATTAGTCAATTGTGTTGGCGGTTTACCCCAAAATCTATATGATTCTTACTCATGTTACTAAAGAAAAGCAACATAGACTCAACCGTACCACAAAGCATTGTTGTATGCATGGCGTTATTATTTACATTAACTTACACGCTATACCATGCATACGTTACACCCTTAAGAAAATCATATAATTGTTCTTTAGCACACTTGTATGATTTTCAAGTGGTGTGAAGTGCATTCCTATAGTAGCAATTAAAAAAAATTTAAATGTTTATTGTAATGTAATACTTCATTTGTACAATTGCTTAAAAAAATTTTTATTGTGTTGTTACTTTGTAATTGGATTTTTGTAGTATTTTGTTATAGTATTTTAGGTGTTAAAGATATTTTCATTATTTTGTGACGTAATTATAGAAAAATATCACCCCTGTTCTTGAAACCACTATCACAAAAAAAACTCTTAAATGAAAAAATTCTTAAATCTGCGAGTTTTTTGCTGTTCTCTAATTTCAATAAGAATATTTTTTCTCGTTTTAATTCACATAGAAAAGGCTTTGTGAAATCAAAACAAATGGCCTTTTTTCTACTAAGCAGGTCTTAAGAGATAAAAAAATAATTGATATTTAAACTCGAACATGTTTTTGATTGAACCTTGTCATTATTTTAAAAAATTACACATTAATTTTATGAAAAAAAAAACGATTTAAAAAACGTCTACATTTTGCGCTCATTTAAAAAAAAAACTCGTAATAAGTGGTCGATGTTAATAAAACACACTTTTTGCGATGATGCTGTTCTATAACTATAATAAAAACTTTTTATTTACAGAATCTATTTTCCATTATAATTTTTTCAATTATAACATAGATTCTTTATGCACTAATTATTGCAAATAAAGGAATTAAAAAAAAATTTTTTCATCAAATCACATATTTTTATTTTTTTGCATATGTTCGAAACAGTAGTGATGCCAGTCAAATCCAATTTATTTGAATATCGAAATTTTTTTGGTGATGCCTAACTTTTTAAAAATAGAAAAGTCATTTTTAATTGAATGAAATTGAAGAACAAAAACAATTAAATGAACAAGTAAGTTGTTATTTTAAAAGAAAATATTTTTCTTTATACTTTTTCTATAAACTTAAGAAAAAACATGCACAAAATACTTTTTTTTTTTTTATCTAAACATTTTTATTTGCAATCTATTTTTACAACATTTAGCAAATTTAATAATAAAAATAAAACACTTAACATACGTTATTAAACTCCAGCAAGCTTAATAAACTATCTTGAAAAAAAAATTTTTTTTTGTTTACTTTAATATTTACATTTTGTTAAGAAGATATATGTATTTACATTATTTACATTTATATAAAGTAATAAAGTTTATTTCCTGTACTGGAGATCTAACATATGAAACCTTTTCAGTCTTCTAACCTCTTCCGTTTCATCTAATAAAGATATTGCTAAAGCATTACAATGGTTACTAAGTCGGTCTATATGTCGAGAGCTAAATCTGTTTATTTCATCTTTTATGTATGATATTTTAAGGTCTTGATGAATTTGCTTATTTGTTACCAACCAAGGAGCATTTACTATACACCTTAGAGTTTTAGACTGATATCGCTGTAATATTTTTATATTTGAATTACTTGTTGTTCCCCATAATTGGGTTCCATATGTCCATACGGGTTTCAGAATACACTTATAAAATTTAATTTTGTTTTCTAGACTGAGTTCAGACTTTCGGCCTAACAACCAGTACATCTTTTTAGTTTTAATATTAAGATGTTCTCTCTTCGCTTTAATGTGATCTTTCCACGTAAGTCGACGGTCAAGATGCATTCCCAAATATTTTACAGTATTTTGTTTTGGTATTTCAGAACCGTTTATATATAATGGTGGACACTCATCTTTTCTTAACGTAAATGTGATATGACTTGATTTTTCTGTATTGATGCTTATCTTCCATTGTGTTAACCACAGCGTAAACAGTGGCGACAGCTCGAAAAATACAACACTGTATTTTTGTTTTAACAATCAAATCAGGGTTGCATTTTGTAAAGAAATCGGAAGCAACATCTATATTAAAAAGTATATGCTATCACCTTTATACACGTTGTATACATTGTTTTTATTTATTTGTGATTATTACTGTCAAAAATTCTAATTTGGGAAGAAATTTTTTGAAAATTCCACAGCACAGTTTATCAGAAATAAAATTTTTGAAGTAAATATAAAAAATAAATAATAATGGCATTAAAGTAAGTAACAGAATATGCATTATAGTTTAAAAAGAAAATGTGTAAATACTAGTGTACAGAAAAAAGCTAAGCAACAGGTACACCAATGGTTGTTTGCCCAACAAATCTAGGTGTGACAAATGTCCACCGTGAAAATTAAGTGTTAGAAGAACCTCCTGAGGCGGACAAATAGAGGGATTAAGGATTCTGCAGAGTTAGAACATAGAGGAATTACAGAAACAAAGAAGAGCGCACAAACTTTCATGGCCAATTCAAATTTCAGACAAGTTAATGCTGAATTAAAGAATGTATTGGTCGGTACGGTTGGAGAAGCTCTTTTAACAAGAGAAAATATATTAACCGAAGACAAGTTACAGTTAACACCCACTACAATTTTAATGTATTCGCTTTGTGGTTAGGGTATAATGACTTAGTGCTGATGTTTGTAACCATCTTTAATTATACCGATTGGTCTAAACCGACTATAAGTTTCATACTTGTTTAACTATAGGCTTCTAAGTGGGTATTTATACATTTTTCTCCTAAAAATTATAATGCATATAAGTAGAATTGAATTGAATTAGTAAAAAATTAAACAATGTTATTTATATATATATTTTTTTTAATATAGTGTGTGTTTAATGGGTTGTGATCTTGGGGAGGCAAGACTCCATACGTTACCGAGGGATCCGAACCGGTATGTCTATATTTATATATTTTTTGTATATTCTAAATTTGTTATTTTTTCTATATTAAATTGATATTCAGATCTTGTTCTTACATATTTATAACAAATAATAAACATCTTTTACAAAAGTCAATATAGTGTTTTTTATTAAAATCCAATGGTTTTTTTTAATAACTTTTACAATTAGGTGGTCGATTTACAACAAAGTTGCTAGCTTTACAAAGTTACACAACAAATTTACCTTTATATATCCTAAAAACTTTGTACATCAAATGCTGTAAACTATAATCTGGCTGTAAACTATATCCAGCAAAATACTTTCAGATTTAAAACCAGATAGTTTTCTTATGGTTAACGGCCGTCTTAAAATAATATATTTTGGTATTGCGAGTAATATAGCCACTGATTCAACGAGTATACACTCGCAGAAATGTCTCCTCAAGCGCCGATGCTACTGCTGGAACTGTTCCGAGTACCATTGGCGTTGTTGTGTGGTGTGTTGTGGGTCGGAAGTGCTATATGCGCTGTTAGATTGTCCAGATTTGTGACTACTACATATTTGCGGTTGCTGTCTAATCTGGGTTGTGAAGACCGGTTCTACCCACTGATTTAAAGGTACTGATAGGGCTGTGCCAGCACAAGCTTTTACTGCCTCTGGACACAAACGTTTAGGCACATCCCGCAAGTCTTTTGATCTATTCCTTTATCCGAAAAACTGCCTCCAACAGCAGCTTTGCTTATTGTACTCAACAATTTTTCCTGTTGCTATAAGTACACAAATTTAAAAAATAAATAACAATCAATACTAAATATCTTAATAAACAATGATTATCATATCATGCACAGAAGAGGCAGAAGAGTTTGGCTTAAAACTTTAATTATATAATCGTCACTGTAAGGTTTAAAAACAAATGCAGTGCATATATGAATATCAGTGATTTCAAAATGTTTATATATATTATTAACTTACATTGTTTTTCTGCTTTTGGTTCTTGCAATTGTTACAACAAATCCTTTTCTATGCCACTGAAATTTTCTGCTTTCCTTTTCAACTTTAAGTTGGGCTTTCTTAGCTACTTCTGCTTGTAGTCCATCTACTAATTTTTGTCATTTGTCATTTGTTGTTTTGTCTGTTTTACATTTTACTGAAGTTGTTTTTCTTTATACTTCAATCCCATTTCCAAATACTCAACCAATTTTTGTAGTTCTTGGTGGTTTTGTATTTGTTGTTCGTAATTGTAAATTTTTGGAACTCACATTTTTAAGGGTTTACTAGCCTTTATAAAATTAAATCTGTTCAACAGGCTGTTGTTTAGAAGCGTTCTCAATTGTAGATATCTGTTGTTATATTTGATCTTTTGTCTTCAGTTGCGGCTAATTTTTATTCCTTTTCAGCTGGATGTCTATTAATAGGAGTAAAAAAAGTGTCAATTAATGTTTTATTTATAAAGCCAATGGTGTAGTGCCCAAAACATTGAATAATACCGGACAAATTTCGATTTAGGACCACTCACGCGCAAGTCATAATCCAAAGCATTAATACCACAATTCAACTTGCGAAAAGTTTCGTGACTCGCCACCAGCAACTGGACCAATAGTTAGCTCAACTATAGTAATTTTTGATTCCTTCCTTTCGGCCCTGGGTTGAGCAGTGGTGAATGTAACTGGCAAATTTACCAGCATTTATACCAACATTACTGGTATTATCACAATCACAAGCTTTAGGTTTTAATATGCACCTATTATACCTTTTATTTCTGAAAAGGAAATACCACAGATTACTAAATTTAATGTTAATTTGTCAAAAATACAATTTTATGAATTTTTTTCAATGTTTATACTCACTTAATTTCCATTGTTTTTATTTTTTATGCTGTCAGTGGTTGAAAACATGTTCTATAGCTGTTCACTTGCACACATTATATTTTGTATATTCTATTTTTTTAATCTCTTTCGCACTTCTTTACCAAAACAAAATGGAGAAAAAGGTAAACAAAGCCATACGGTTCGAGATTGCTTTTTTGACAGCTGTCAAGCTGTCACAACTGGTATAAGCTGTGGTGTTAACCATTGTTGTAGGTTATCTAATTCTCTTTGTACCCAATAAGATGCTTCCAGTGGAGACTCATTTGATGCTATTATAGCATATTATAGCAGTGTCATCCGCATAAGTGGCTAATGTTACGTTATCAGTTACTGGCATATCTGAAGTATATATCGTATATTGGTCCTGACACACTGCCTTGTGGCACGCCTGTTTTTATGTGACATATATTAGATGCTTCATCGCTTACTTTTACATAATATGTTCGTTCCTCCAAGTACGATTTTAAAAACAAATAATATGGGGTTGGTAATATCAATTTGAGCTTGTATAACAGTCCATCGTGCCATACCCTATCAAAAGCTTGTTTAACATCTAGAAACACTGCAGAGCAATACATTTTTCTATCAAGAGTATCTGTGATAACATTTACGATTCGGTGACACTGTTCCGGTTTTCCATGCTTATGACGAAAGCCAAATTGATGATCCGGTATAATTTTCTGAGCCTCTAAAATTGGTAACAATCTACATGAGAATAATCTCTCAAAAAGTTTGGAAAATATTGGCAACAAACTTATTGGCCTATATGATGAAATTAAATTTTCTGGTTTGTTTGGCTTTGGGGTCATTAAAATTTCTGCGCATTTCCATTGACATGGAAAGTGGGACAATCTTAAAATAGAGTTGTATAAATTATTTTAAGGGAAATGGTGGTAACAATTATAACACATTGCTTTTTATAATTTTATAATTTTGTTTGTTCTTTGATTATGACAATTCGCTTACTGTACGATTTAAGTTCAATAGTTTTTATTTAATAACGGTTTCAATAAAGTTACAACTTATTTATTGCGATATTAACACTTCTAATTCTTATATTTATTTATCTTTAATATTTAAGTATGAAACTTCTATGAAGTATTACATTTTATTAAAGTTTAATCTACGTTTATTAATGTTCTTCTTTACGTTTTATTAACGTTTTAATTTAAGTATTTATTACGATTGATTTACGTTTTAATTTACCTACTATGTAGGCTCAGTTCAATTTTCAACTTAAAACTAAAAGACTCTATTTTATTTTTTTTTATTTTATAAAAGTCAGGCACTCCTCAGCAGCAGAGAAACACAAAAATTGCCAAAACAAGTGAAACCTAAAAACCAACAAAAATGCTGAAGAATCAAAAGATAAAAAACATCAAGTGCATTTGTTTCACAATCATAAATTGTGGAAGTTTCAAGTGCACTGACTTGAGGACTGTTTACGCTGCAGAATTAGGGGACAAGACAATTAACTAAAATGCAGCGGTTTGATTAAATGTTTTGTGAAACTGACACCCAAAACAAATAAAAGTGTGAATGGCCGTAATTGGTGCCAGAAAAATAATAAATAAAAAATGCCTGGGAATGCAATATGATATTGCGACATAAAAATAAATGTAAAACAATGCAACATACTCGTGCCCGTTGAGAGTAATTTGATGCGGGCAAAACATTCATAAAATAAATGACGAAATAAAATATTCGTCAAGCTGGGTGGTAACATATTTGTTTTCTTTGCACATAAAAATAAAAAGTAAATGAATGATACTATTTTAGACGATTTAATTGGTGGACGGACTTGTTTACCATAATTGTTGGTATGTCTTTCACAGTATGTGAGACATACATACCTTAACTTATATGAGCGTTAAAAACAGTATGCATTTCTTTGATAAAGACTTATAGCATCTATTTTATCATAACCAGGAGACTTGTTGTTATTGAGTTTGGAGATTTCGGATTGCACCTCTCTTGGTGAGAACGATTTTATCGGAAGATCCATTTGGCAAGGCGATTGTAAAAATGTCAGTACATTACATTCATTGGTTGAATTATTTGTTGGAAATGATTCAAATATTTTCTCCAAATATTCAGAAAACGAGTCAGCTTTACTTTTATTACTTCTGCACCAATTACCGTTCGTGCCTTTTATTGGAACATTTCTTTTAGCTGGTTTCTTTAAATACTTTGTGGCTTTCCATAAACTGTACTCACTATTGTTTGTTGTATCTAGGTTTCTTAAGAAATAAGACAATTCATCATTCTTCAGATCAGAAATTCTTTTTTTGAGGTAGTTTGATGCTTGGTTATAGTTCGTTTTATCTCTTGGATTTCTGCTTGATTGCCATATTCTGCGTAGCCTTCTTTTATTTCTTATTAAATTTCGTATTTCTGAGGAAATAATGACCTTTCTACCGTTTTGTGGTGTTGTTTGAGGAGTAGACAGTAATGCGGCTTCATGAATCAGATTTGTGAATTTTTCAACAGCTGTTTCAATTTCATCACTTGTGAGGTTGATTTAACACAGTTTTTGAATTTTTTAGTTTTTATATCAATTACTCAATTTATTGTTTTTTTTTGTTGTTAATAATTTTTTTGTTCACTGACTGAAAAATTTTAAAATGAAATCAAATTACCTTTTTTTTTTATATATACAATTTTTTTTTGTTCAAGAAATCAAATACGGAAAATTGAACATTATTGAAAATAATTTCAAACGAATCAGACAAGAAAAAAATAAATATATATAAAATAAAGCAAATTGAATTTTGCTATTTTTTTGTGCACATCAAGATATTTCTCCCTCAACTTTCTAATTCGTACTCATCTTGCTAATTTTGTGCACATCTGGATATATTGTGTTCATCTTGCTAATTTGGTGCATATTTGTGAACAGACTGATATTTGGTGTTCATCTTGCTATTTTGTGTACATCTGGATATATTGTGTTCATCTTGCTAATTTGGTGCATATTTGTGAACAGACTGATATTTGGTGTTCATCTTGCTATTTATTTATTTATTTTATTTATTTATTTATTTATTTCATTTTGGTAACATCTACAGCAAAACATGAGTCTTAAAGTAGTAGACGTACAGACATTGTTAAATGTAAGTTATTTTGAAGTAAAAAAATATAAACATAGAGAAAAATAAAAATAAAATAATGCTATAAGATAATTTTAAACATATGTTATAAATATCATGATAGATAGAGTCATACAATGTAACAGTTATTAAACATTGGAAAGTTATTAAATAACAATTAATAAAAACAAAAAATAAAAAATTTATTAATGTGTGTTTTAATTTTGAAGTAAAAATATTAAGAGTAATACTCAAAAATTCTTTTCTTAAAGTGTAACGCGTTGCTGGTTGCCCTAATAATTGGTGGGATAATATTCCAAAGACGAATTGCGTTAATGTAAAATTGCCAATTTGATATTAGCGTATGATGTCTTATTTGAATTATGGTATTATTTCTACTGAGTCGGCTGAAAGTGATTCGATTATACAGATGATGAGGCTCAATAGTGGTTATAATTTTGTGTAAAATTATTATAAATTAGAGTTCTAATCTTCATCAGGTCATCAAGCTGGACACCAAAAATTTTCTTTGCATAGGGAGTAATATGTTCATAGTTGCCATAAAACTTAAGGCCAAAAACGTACCTTGTAATATTATTATACGTTATGTTTAGTCTCAATTTGCTATTTGCATCACAACTTGAAAAAAATTTCACAGGCGTACACTAAAATAGGTATTAAATACGTTTTCGCGAGCAGCAATCTGATTTTGAGTTGGCCATAGAGTTCGTAGCATCGAGAAGGTTTTTCCACACGCGTTTGTAACATGATCCGACCAGGTTAATGTATTATTAAAAATTACTCCTAGATTTTTGGCTTTATTGACTATTTCTATTTTTTGGTTATTAATATAAAAGTTGGGTATTTCGACAACTTTTTGTGTTCGCTTACGTAGTAAAATGTATTTTGTTTTTTTTTTTGGATTTAGACTTAGGCCATTTACAGATGCCCAAAAAGAAACACGTTCTAAATCATCATTTAATTTTCGCGTACATTCTTCAAATTGCTCATTTTTACTGCTTATGTACAATTGAACATCGTCAGCATACATTCTAGTATTGCAGTGCATCAGCTGGTCTGGCAAATCAGTTGCATAAATGGAAAAGAGAAGAGGTCCAAGAATGGAACCTTGCGGTACACCCCTAGAGATGGGAAGGAAATTTGAAGTTATTTATGAGTTGATTTCTACATACTGTACTCGACCATGAAGATATGAATAAATCAATTTGGAAGACGTTGGGGAAAAGTGCATGATCTTCTCTAGTTTTTGAATCAGAATAGTGTGATCAACTGTGTCAAAAGCCTTTGAGTGGTCTAATAAGACTAGCATTGCCATACATCCATCATCTAGTTCTTTTCTAAGATCTTCAGCTACATCAGTAAGAGCTGTAATACAACTATGCTTGGCACGAAAACCGGATTGTTTACAAGTAAGAAGATTATTATCATTGATATAATTAGTTATTTGCTTATGTAGCAGTTTTTCAAATGCCTTTGACAGGTACGGTAATATGGCAATTGGTCGATACTCAGAGGACGATTTTGGTATTGGAAGAACTTTTGCCTGTTTCCATCTGTAGGGGTAGGTGCTCGTCATGATTATTTTATTGAATATGAGGGTTATCACCGGTAAGATATATGGAAATAGCATTTTTAAAAAAGTGGGATGAATACCGTCAACACCTGTTGCGTTAGATTTGATGGATGAGCAGCTAATGAGTACATCATACTGACTAACACAATCGAAACTGAATTGATTTTCTGGTAGGAGTTCATCCTGCAAGTTACTGTAGTAAGAGTGATTCGCCTGTTGCATCGGTATATTAATAAAATTTTCATTGATGGCATTTGGATCTGAAATTGAGGTTTCTTCATTGGTTTTTGGTTTCACTATTCCAATTTCTCTTATTGTTCTCCAAGTTTTACGTGTGTTGACTGAATTCGCAAACTTATCGGCGTAATATGTTGACTTAGCTTGTCTAATGGCTTTAGTTACGGTCTTTCTGGCTGCTCGATAGCTGTTATTCAAGTCAACTGTTTTGTAGCGCTTCCAACGAGAGTATGCATAATCGCGATCTTCTATAAGACGTTTAATCTGTGTAGTAAACCAAGGTTTTTGTTTGCTGCTTATTGTCTTTGTTTGTCTCATTAGGTGTTTATCAGTTGAACGGTTCGGACGTGTTTACGCAGTGAAAGTAAAAGCAAATAGTGAAAAGTAAAATAATAAAGACAGTGACTTGTAGTGGTATTAGTGTGAAGATAGCGACTTTGTTAATACAGTGAAGTGTTGTTGTTAAGGGTGCTCCGCTGAACACAGCAAAATTTGGAGTCTCATTTTCTCCGGGGAAAAGTGAGGTTAAACTCGACAATAAAAAACCTCTAGCGACAAATAGACGCAATAAAGTGATTAAATAGTGTCGGTAAGCGGTTTGTGTACCAGCTACTTGCCGTGGTTAGTGTCGGTACGGTTTACGACATTACTACTGTCGTTCGTACATCGGCCAATAGGTGGCGTATAAAGCGATATTGGCTATAAAATATACGCAGCCAGCGCGTGTGTCCGTCTTTCCGCTCGTTTCGCAAAGTCTAAGCGTCCGTCCTTCCGTCGGTTTGTCCATCCTTCCGTCGGTTTGTCCGTCCTTCCGTTGACGAATATTGGTTGCTGAAGAAAAGGTAGTGCTGAAAAAAGGTTAGTACATTAAATTAAGTTGTGAGATGCCGCCGCCGCCCAGAAAGCGGGCCGTGAAGCCGAAAGGTGACGCTTCAGACATGGCGACTACCGATGGGTGTGGTACTGGTGCACCCCCGGCGGGTGGTAGTCTGCTCCGTCACACGGAGAGTGAGTTGTCCAGCACGGAGATGGATGAAGAGATTAAGAGGGTCAAGTTTGGTTCTCCGAAGAAGCCGGCTTCGCCTAGATTTAGGCGTCCTGCTGCTGTTGTTGCTGCTGGTGCTGCTGCTGGTGCTGCTGCTGGTGTGGCTGTTGCTGTTGCTGGTTCTGAGGAGTTGGTGGATGGGGCTGCTGAAGCTGTAATCAGCGACAAGGCATCTGCTGCCACCAGTAGAAAGGCGCGTGACCGTAATAGGGCCCGGCCAGTACGTGAAGCTGGCATGGTTGGTAGAATGAAGGAGGTAAGCGCCGATTTGTTGGAGCTGGTAATGGCTGATGGCGTCGATGCGCGGTTGGCCAAGGCGGTTATGGGGCATGCTGGCGCATTCGAGCAACTGCTCTTTAATTTAATCGTCGAAAACGAGCGGCTGAAGGGGCGATTGGAGGTGTACGAGGGCGGTAAGGTGGCTGGCGTACAGGCAGTGGGTTCTAGGGGTCCCATAAGGCCCCAGATGGTGGTAAGGCGTAGTAACGTAAATGTTGGTGTTGGTGTTTCTGATGGTGGTTTGTCTGGTGGTGTCTCTGGTGGTGTTTCGGTGGTGCCCAAGCTTGTGGAAACGTGGTCCGTGATGGTGAAGGGGAAGAAGGGTGTCACTTCGAAGGAGGTCGTAGAGAAGGTGCAGAAGGAGGTCGGCCCCACCCTTGGGGTACGTGCAGGAGCCGTATATTACGGATGGCTGCATCAGGGGTCTACCTGGGGGTATGCGCGCGTTTACCGACAACGGTGGTAGCGCCGCTATTGTTGTTAGGGATAGGGACGTGGACTGTACCGTCATTAGTAGGAGTGTTTGGGGAATCTGCGTTAGTGTAGAAGGGGGTTTTGGTAGAATGTTACTGACGAGTATCTACTGTAGGTTCGGAACGCCTCTTGAACCCTATTTGGGGTACATGGATTCGGTACTACTACTGGATAGTAGCTCACCTATAATCCTAGCTCTAGACGCAAACGCATGCTCTCCCATGTGGTTCTCCAAGATGAGCAGAAATGCTTCTGCTCATCCGAACTACATGCGAGGTGTTATGCTTAGTGAATGGCTGGTCACGAAGCGGCTCATTGTTCTCAATGAGCCTAGTGAGATGTACACCTTTGACGGTCCAGGAGGTTGTAGTGACATTGACGTGACGTTAGGTAATGGGAGGGTAGCTTCAGAGTTTGACATTAGTTGGAAGATTAGGGATGACTTTGGGGTGAGTGACCATAGCCTCATTGAGGTTGTGGTCTCTCATCATCGGGCTACGAACGGGACGGACATGCCACGCAGGTGGCGACTACATGACGTCAATTGGGACATCTACGCTGATGCCTTTAGGGGCACAGCGCTGGATGTGCCAATTGCAGAATTTAGGGCTTGGACAATAGACAGTCAAGTCGACCAGATAGATCAATGGATGTCCACAGTGAACGACACTCTTCTGGGTCGTTGTCGCCAGACGCGACACAGAGGAGTTAAATAGTGGCCTCGGGAGCTGGATATGATGCGGAGGAATGTCCGACGCCTGAGGAAGCGATTCCAAAGGGGAAGGCGTTCCAATGCTGAAGATCTTGCTCAGCGTAAAGTTGACTATCTGTCCGCCTCGAGGACGTACAAAGACGAGATTGTTCGTGTCAAGGAGGAGGATTGGAGGACTTTTGTGCAGGACGGCAGAAATGACCCTTGGGGTCAGGCCTATCGAATAGTCCGGGGTAGACGGAAACAGACGGACTTGACCGGTCTTTGTATAAGTGGAGTGAATTTACTGACGTGGAGACAGTGCACTAGCGCTTTACTTGAGGCACTTTTTCCAGGGGATGAACCGGCTGTCCATCCTCTCTATGAGGCGGTGGATGGCCCCCCGCCACTGGAAAGACTAGAAGTAGATGTTAGCATGTGCCGAGTCAAGTGTAGGAAGTCTCCGGGTTTGGATGGTATGACTGGAGAGATGTGTAAAAGCATCTGGAAGGCCATACCGGAATACCTGGAGGCAATCTACAGGAGGTGCATTAGTGAGGGGTACTTCCCTGGGGCTTGGAAGCAAGCCAAAGTTGTGGTGCTCCTGAAGTCTCCCGATAGAGTGAGGAGCGATCCTCGCTCTTATCGGGGCATAAGCCTTCTCCCAGTACTTGGAAAAGTGCTGGAGAGGATTATGGTCAACAGACTGAAGGAATCCTACAATGAGGTGGCTTCTGAGTTTCAGTTCGGTTTTAAAGAAGGGAAATCCGTGGAGGATGCTTGGCATCATGTCCGTAATTGTGTGACTGACTGTCCGAACAAATATGTCCTTGGCATATTTGTTGACTTTAAAGGTGCGTTTGATTACCTCTCGTGGGATAGGGTACTGGATAGACTACGGACAGTAGGTTGTAGAGAGCTTTCCTTATGGCAAAGCTATTTTAATAGCAGGAAAGTTGTTGCGGTAGAAGCCAACGATACTGTTTGTAGGGAGGTTGTTAGGGGCTGCCCGCAAGGGTCCATCTGCGGTCCATTTATTTGGAACCTAATGATGGATCCCTTTTTTAAGGTCCCTAAGGACAACCCACCAACTTTGTGCTTACGCGGATGACTTGCTCATCTTAATCGAAGGTCAGTCTCGTGCTGAACTGGAGAGAAAAGGTGAGGGGGCCATGCGTGAAATCAATGAGTGGGGGAACAGTGTCGGTGTTGAAGTGTCAAGGGAAAAGACCGTTTCCATGCTGCTTAAAGGCAGCTTATCGCAGGCTCGCCCACCTGTAGTTCGATCTGGCAATGCCAGCATTCGATACGTGACTCAGGTTAGGTATTTGGGCATAACCATGGGCGAAAGAATGAACTTTCTAGTTCATCTTTCGACACTTAAGGACAAGTTGACGACAGTTGTGGGAGGAGTCAGACGCATCCTCAGGAATGACTGGGGTCTTAGCAGGAGAGCTGTCCGTACCATATATAGTGATCTGTTTGTTGCTTGTGCAACATTCGGCTCATCTGTATGGTACGGCACCGCTCTGTCTGCTATGGGCAAGAAACGAATCTTGTCTTGTCAGAGAGTGGCAATGCTGGCTTGCATGCCAGTTTGTCACACAGTTTCGACAGATGCTCTTCAAGTTTTCTTAGGTGCACCTCCCCTTGACTTGGAGGTGGTACGTCGTGGTATTATTTTCAAGGTCAAGAAGGGACTGCCACTATCAGGGCATGATTGGATAACTTCGACTGAAATCGCTGATTTAGACTTGAGGCAGGTGAAACTCCTGCTGGACGAGCATCTTCTTGCAAGATGGCGTTCACGTTGGACTGAGACGGATAAAGGCCGAACAACGTACGATTTTATTAAGGACGTGACCTTCGTTAGAGACCGCCCGGACTTTGGCTTCGGCCTTAGCCTGGGCTTTTTACTGACTGGGCATGGCTCCTTGAATGCTTTTCTGCATAAGAGGGGCCTGTCCGATACGCCGGACTGTAGGTGTGGGGAAGGGCCGGAGGACGTCGTACATGTTTTGACCGGGTGTTCACTTTATAGTGATATTAGGAATTTGGATAGGATGGGGATTTTACGGACGGCGATAGGATGGGATTTGAGTAGGGCATTAGAGGACGGGCGGACTGTTAGGAATTTAGGTGAATACGCAAGGGGCGTATTCAATCGTAGGAGAACTGGACGTTTAGTATAGGTGGCCTCTGATGCGGGCATCCGTGGTGGTGCTTAACTGCCAATGGGTGGTCGCTCCAGTAGTGCACATCGTCGTGCCTGGATTTCAGATATGTTGACGGGGGCTGATACATCGGTATCTGTCCCTCCACAACGGTGCACCATCTTCAGCTCTCTCCCTGCTATTTGCTGTTGTTGCTGCTACCTGCTGTTCCTGCGCGTTTGTTCTGTTGTTTTATGTGTTGCTACGTAATTGTTGTCCTTTTGTGTGCTGCTACACATGCTAACTCAGAGTGCGGCTGTTCAGTGTTTTGTCCTTTGTCTCTTTATGTCTATATGTTTTGTCGTCCAGGGCCACCAGTCCCGAACTCTTTGGAGTTCAACTGGTAGTAGCTTCGGCTACGAAGCCTGACCGGAGGCTTTATTCTGGTACCACGGCTGTCAGCGCAAGCTCGGTGTGGAGTTACATTGCGACCGGGTGCCGTGACCCATAGATCGGTAGGAGTTTTAGATAGTACTCTGCTCCTCATCCAAGGGGGAGGTCATGCCCAAATGCATGCCCCAAATTGGTACTCGTACTGCGAGGGCGCCGGTGGACGCATAGTTTCCACCCGGTGTTAAGTGCACCGTGAGGTCAGGCCACCGTGGCAGGTACTCATGTGAATCTTGAACACATCTGTCTTTGTTTGTATTGGCACAATTATGTTGTTCCAAAAACGCTAATTGTTCATGAACCGATAACATATTATGTATACAGCTCCAGTCTATTTTGTTATATCCTTCCCTTAAAATATGTTGGTTAGTGCGTTTGAAATTACGAAATTGTATTTCGTTAGTAGGAACTTGGAGTGGAAAGTTGTATGCCAAGAAAATAAGATCGTGTCTGGAAAAACACGATGCTGATAATTGATCATATAGTAGAATGTTTGATTCATTGGACACAAAAAACAGATCAATTAGTGTGCAATTACTGCAATTACTACATCATTATAAAGTGGAGTTATATCTTCCAATATTTTGTAAAAGTTAGTAAGATCAATTCTATTATTGGGCCGATACACACTACCAATCAATAACTTTCTTCCTTCACTACATGCTTCAAGAAAAATGTATTCAGCTTTATCGTTGGAGTTTTCACCACTTCTGGTTCTAACTTTACAAGCCAGTCCACGTTTGACATAGATCGCCACGCCGTCATATCCATCTTCTCTGTCATTTCTATATAATTTATAGCCTTTCATAGAGACCACAGCATCTGTTATGGAATCGCAAGACCATGTTTCAGATACACATATGATATTTAAGTCAGAGTTTTCAAAGATATGTTTGAATTCATCAATTTTACTAAAAATACTTTGAGCATTTATATGGCATATTTTAAGTTCATTACTCTGTTTTCCAAGAATTTTAACCATGGAGGCAGTAACGTCCTTGGAATGTAATCTATTAACACCTATCGAGGTCATATATTAGATAAAAGAAAATAAATACCCTAACGGCAACGACAGCATTAACAGTGAAAATTAATGGTTTTATTACATATAAGAAAATAATTGTGATAAATTTATTTATATTGACATTTAAGAAGGTACTAATAAAAAGTTCATTAATATAAATAATAAAAGTAAAGTTCATGTACGATGATATTTTAGTCTCGAAAAAGCTGTGGTAGTTCATCAAGAAATTCGATTTGTATTGGATCTTCAGAGTCTTGCTTTTTTATATACACAAGACCACGCAAAGTGAATGCACTTTTTATTATTTTGTCTGTCTTCAATTTTAATGCAGATTGAAATATTTTATGGTTGTAAGGCGTTAAATTTTCGTTGACGTAAATTGGTTCGGCACTTTCAAAACCAGCGTGTTTGAGACATAATGCAGTCTTATTATCACGTCTATATTTCGCAGTTGTTTTTAAAAGAAAATTTTTTTTCATATGGCGAATGCATTTTTACGACAATAACTTCATCTTTTGGTGAATATTGTTTGTTAGCTTTGTATATTTTTTGAAGTCTACATATGTTATCAACTTGAGGCGTTGCAATATTTAAAGAATTAAAAATATGACTAAAAATGTCAAACAAATTTTCTTTATCATAGTACGGTACACCATGTATTCGTATACCACCGGCGACTATTGATGTTTTAAAAATCTTCTTTTTAGTTCGATTATTTCATTTTTCATATTCTTAAACTCACAAGTTTCTGACTCTAGTTTGGTTTGTCGGGGTACTGTTCGGTACGGGTAACTGTTATCGGTCGGTACACAGTTCGACTTTTGCTTACGTATTTGGCAGTACGTACTGCCCGGGTCGGTCTTTACTGCTTCGGGTCGGTTTTTAAGCAGTCGGTCGGTTCTTGGTTAGGGGTCGGGTAAGATGGTAAAGCCCAAAAGGGGCGCGGGTCCAAGGTGTGCCAGGTTGAAACCAGTTGACGGCACAGGGGACGAACACGGGACGGATACTGATGTCAGTGGGCCAGAAAAAGTCGATATGACGGAGGAGGTGCCACCCACCGGTGGTAGTAGACTTCGCCATTCCGACTCGGACATGGACAACGGAGAGTCGACAGTTAACGAGGACGGAAAGCGGTTCAAACCCGGCTCTCCTAAATCGGGAGGAAAGGTTTTTGCTGAACCGAAGATGGTTTCAGGACAGGTTAGGAGAAAGACTGCTATAAGGACTGACGTTGGCAGCATGGGTAGCTTGGTTGGCAGCGTTTCTAGCTTGCACGGTGGCTTAGGGAGAAGTTCAACTCCGGTACCAGCAGTCTCCACAGTTTCCCCTTCTGGGCCCTGTGGTGCTCATTCTGCAATTAAGCAGATGAAGGCGATGACGTCGGAGTTGAACGACATAGTTTTGGACGGTCGTGTTGAGGTCGAAACGGCGAGGTGGATCATAAATCAAGTGGGTCGGCTAGAAGAACTGTTGATGACATTGGTAGGGGACAACGAACGTCTGAGGGGTCGTTTGGACGCCCTAGATGCTGGGGGCGCTATGCCAAGTGTACGAGTATCCCGGCTGGATAAATCCTCGCCTGTTCAGCCTGTGTGCCAGAAAGCGCCAGTAGTTGCCCCTGCACCGAAACCAGTCGAGACCTGGTCGGTGGTTGCGCGAAGCAAGACGGCGGCTAAGTCTGAAGAAATTGTTAAAAAGGTTGTGAACGAAGTAGGTCCCACGCTCGGGGTCAGAGTTCACGCGGTTAAGGCGGTTCGTAGCGGTGGGGCGGTCATTCGCACCCCCTCAGTCGCGGAGCGGTAGAGGATCGTCCGGAATCCTAAATTTTCCGAACAGGGACTGGAAGTGACGGTCAACGATAGAGAGGGTACTAGGGTGGTCGTCCAGAGGGTTCACTCCGAGATCACCCCTGATGAATTCATGGGTGCTCTCTACGAGCTGAATCTAAAGGAACGAATGACGTTAGAAGCCTTTAAGAAGGGGGTACGGCTCGTGATTCGACCGTGGAGCGTGCGCGCTGGCAGAGCTGTCGACGTTACTCTGGAGGGTGATGGCAATGCCATGGAATCCCTTCTGAGTACCGGAGGCTGCTACGTTAAGTGGTTCCGCGTAAGACGCCATGAGCTTATCCCTAGCTGCTATCGTTGTCTTGGGTTTGACCATATGGTTAGGGATTGCCGTAGCAAAGGTGAAGTCTGTCGTCGGTGCGGACAGACCGGTCACGTCGTACATCGTTGCGAAAATCTGCCGCACTGTAGGAACTGTCCGTTCAAGGGCCTGCCGTCGAATCATCTCATGATGACCGACGACTGTCCCACGTACAGCGTGTTAGTCGCGAGGGCTAGGGCAAGGCATTAAGATGTCTGACAATTATTCAATATAATTGCCAGGGCTCTTATGCCAGTATGTGTGAATTGGGCGAAAGGATGGTTGCCATGAAGAGCGGGTTTGCCCTGGTTCAGGACCTTACTCAACCGATGGTTGTGTAAGGGGTTTACCCTCAATTATGAGGGTATTTCCTTGTTCTAGGGTCAAGGCCGCTGTAATTGTCAACAATCCTGACGCAGAGTGTATTGTGTTATCTGCCAACGAACTTGGGGTATGTGTCTTGGTCGAAGGAAGATTCGGAAAAATCTTGCTGGCAAGCATATACTGTCAGTTCAGCAGCCCATTAGAGCCGTATATCTCGTATATGGATACGGTGCTACTACAAGCGAGTAGCAACCCGATTATCCTAGGTATGGACGCGAACGCATCGTCTCCCATGTGGATCAGTAAGTTATCCCGGAATTCGTCTGGATATCAGAACCACCATCGGGGTGAGATGTTAAGTGACTGGATGGTTAATCGGGGTGTTAGTGCGTTAAATCAGCCCTCTGATTTATATACGTTTTCCGGTCCTAATGGTGTGAGTGATATTGATGTGACAGCCGTAAATGACCTCGTACTGCGGCGTTTTCGCTACGACTGGGACGTTAAGGACGATTGGGGGTGAGTGATCATAATCCAATACGGATTGTGCTCCATTACTCGCCCGCCCCTGTAGAGGTCTCGGATGTGATGCGGTGGCGTAGACTCCCAATTAATTGGGATTTCTCCGGCTCGTGCATTAGGGAGGCTGCCTCTGAGGTCTCCATTGGGGATTTCAGAGGTCTGACTATAGATGGACAGATAGGTAAGCTGAACGATTGGACGATAAACACCAATGACGCCCTCCTTGGGAGATGTTCTAGGACAATCCCCGGAAGGGTTAAATGGTGGACGCGGGAGTTAACAGAAATGCGGAGGACCGTCCGGCAGCTCAGGAAGCGATTCCAGAGAGCCAGGCGGACCAATGCAGATGATGTGCTACTGCGTGCGACGAACTACGCGACACAGCTACGTGCCTATAAGGACCGTATCGTGAAAGTGAAGGAGGATGACTGGAGAGCATACGTACGGGACAACAGGGACGACCCATGGGGCAGAGTCTATAAGATCTGTAGAGGTAGGGGCCAGCGGACCGATGTATCTGGCCTACGTGTTGGTAATGAAATATTGCCATCATGGGGGGCATGCATACGCGTTCTGCTGGGCGAGTTCTTTACAACGGTGGAGGGTCCTATCCATCTTCCTTTTCAGGGGTGGATCCCCCTCCTCCGTTGGACAGAACTGAGGTCGAGTTAAGCATTTGTCAGGCGCGGAGTAGAAAGTCTCCAGGTATGGATGGAATGACCGGAGAGATGTGTAAAAGCATCTGGAAGGCCATTCCTGAGTACTTGTTGGCAATCTATAAAAAGTGTGTATCAGAGGGGTATTTTCCACATCCGTGGAAGATAGCCCGTGTCGTTGTTTTGCTTAAGTCACCCGATGGGATCAGGAGCAATCCTCGCTCCTATAGGGCATCAGTCTGCTTCCGGTGCTTGGAAAAGTATTGGAAAGGATTATGGTGAAAAGGCTTCAGGAGAGGATAGACCAGGGCACATGCGAGTGGCAATTTGGCTTTAGAAGCGGTAGGAGTGTATATGACGCCTCGCATCACGTTAAAACGTGTGTCGGTAGGACAGAGGCAGGATATGTCCTTGGAATCTTTACTGATTTCAAGGGTGCGTTCGACTTCCTGTTATGGGAAGGCGTTCTAGCGAGGCTACGCGAGGTCGGCTGCCAAGAGTTGGAGTTATAGAAAAGCTACTTCTCTGGCAGGCGGGCTTGCGTCGCAGGTGTGAACGAGTCCGTGTGCATTGAGGTGGTCAGAGGTTGTCCGCAGGGATCCATCTGCGGTCCATTTATTTGGAATCTAATGATGGATCCTCTTTTGCGGAGGCTGATGGTTGCATACAATGTGTGCGCATATGCGGATGACTTGCTCGTCCTTATCGAAGGCCAGTCTCGTGCTGAGCTGGAGAGAAGGGGGGAGGAAGCCATGCAGATTTTCTGCGATTGGAGTAGACAGGTACGAGTAGATGTAGCAATGGACAAAACTGTGATGATGTTGCTCAAGGGCAGGTTATCGCTAAATCGACCAACTCTTAGCGCCAATGGCGTTAGCCTTAAGTATGCGACTGAGGTCAAGTACTTGGGGATAACAATGCGTGAGCGTATCAAGGCGAAATTGACTGGTGTGGTGGGATGTGTCCGGCGCATTCTTAGGAATGACTGGGGCCTCAGCAGGCGTTCTATGCGGACCATTTACCGTGGACTATTTGTTGCCTGCGCAACATATGGCTCCTCGGTGTGGTCCAGCGTGGTCACGACTGCCAGAGGAAAGCTAAAAATCATGTCGTGTCAACGGGAAGTCTTGCTCGCTTGTGTGCCATGTTGTCGTACGGTCTCCACGGAGGCCTTACAGGTGTTGGTAGGTGTAGCTCCTCTTGACTTGGAGGTGATACGTAAAAGTATTGCCTACAGGATCAAGAAAGGACAGCCATTGTTGCAGGACGATTGGGTGACTAACGATGACGTTAGTGGTAGGAGCTGGACGGAGTGCAAGGCACTCTTAAATGAGTGTGTTGTCTCCAGATGGCAAGATAGATGGGACAGAAGTGACGATGTGACGTTCGTGGCGAAACGTCCAGACTTTGGCTTTAGCCTGAGTATGGGCTTTTTGCTTACGGGCCATGGGTCATTTAATGCATTTTTGTATAAAAGAGCTTTGGCTAATACGCCTGAGTGTGACTGTGGACCTTTTACCGAGGACTGGTTTCATATTTTGTGCATATACACGGACATACGGGACCTAGATTCTCTAGGTGTCGTATTGACGGACGATGGTTGTGATGTCAGTGGTGTGCTTGTGAATGATGAGAGAGTGCGTTGTATGAATGAGTTTGCGTGTGAAGTCTTCAAAAGAAGACGTTTAAGAAGGGTTTGATCGCACACGTGTGGTTACATCCACAGGATGTACGCATTCGTGTGTACCCAAGACCTTCTAGAAGGCCTTAGTTGTGTACCTATACACTCACCCACAATGTGGGTGTATGGGTGTGGGACTAAGGCCTTCGAATGGCCACCAGTCCATAGCTGTTTGGAGCCATACTGGTAGTAGTTTTGCTACGAAGTCTGACCGGAGGCTATATATTTATATATATATCTGGTACCACGGGAAGTCAGAGCCCCTGGAATCTTTGGTTCCAGCTGACTTGTGGGTACGGCCCCTTGGGGAGTATCGTGGTGGCTGTGGTTTATACCCAAATCGCGGGGAGAGCATAGCTCGATGTGGAGTTGCATTCAACCGGGTGCTGTGACCCTAGAACAGCAGAGGTGTGTAAGGTAGGCCTCGACTCCCCACCAAGGAGTGGGATTTGTTGCCCAAATGCACAAATCTTGAATTGGTACCGGAGTGTAGTTAACTACACAATGGGGCGGTGGTCGGCGCATATTCCGATCCAGTGTTCAGAGCACCGTGAGGTTATGTCAACGAGACGGGTACTCACGTTAAACACAAGAGACTTCTAGTTTGGTTACACTCTCTTTAATTGCATTAATTGTAGTTGTTTCTAATAATGTTACTCTGTTACTTATTGCATGTAAATCACTTTGTATTAAATTAAGTCTCTTGTCAATTTCACTTAAAAGTTCTTCTTTGTATTCTTTAAATTTATTTTTATCATATCTTGTATTTGCTCTGTTAGTTTATCAAACCGTCTATCCATAATCGTAATGATCTTAAGAGGTAACTCTGTATTTGTTAGACGAGGTGTTTTACCTATAAGAGAGCTTTGCAATACTTCTATTAGATGTTTTTGTGCGGGAGTATTTTTAGGTGGTGTTGTTGTTTCTGTTGTGTTTTCGTTTAACTCTTGCATATTATTTATTTCTTCGATTGTATTATCGTTGGATTTGCTATTTAGTTTTTTATTTAAAAGTTTTCTCCGTGGTCTATAAATTAGTTTTGTTGTTGTTTTTTATTTTAAATATCGATGCACTTTTTTATTGCGTTTTCTTTTGTTATTTAAGCTATTGCTTGGTAGTTTTTTTGTGCATATCAGGATACTTCTCCCTCACCTTCTAATTCGTGCTCATCTTCCTAATTTTTCTGTGCACATCTGGATATATCTTGTTCATCTTGCTAATTTGGTGCATATTTATGAACATCCTGATATTTTTGTGCTCATCCTGTTATTATGTGCTGAAGGTGTTGCAGGATATTTAGTTAAAAAAAAAAAGAGAAAACTTAAAAATATATTAATTATATTATTAAATTATAATTTTTTTTTAATTTATAAAATAAATTTTTATATATTAATTTTATATTAATATTAATATTTACATTTTTTTTTTAATTTAATTAAAAAAAAAAAATCAGTGTTTATAATGTTCTAATGTGATTATTTTAATATGTCAAAATAGAAAATATTCAAACATTTTAAATCCACTCATAATAAATACACAAACATACTTTTAATTTTACATTCATTCATCATACAAATCCATTCTCACAAAATTTTACAAATAATTCTTTTTATCTGAATGTTATTCTCATTTGTAACTTGTGTCTTTGAGTGAGAATGTCATTTTAACATAAATTAGATCTATCAAACGTCAACTAAATATTCTTCGACTACAAGCGCTTGTTACATCGATGGATAAGAGAACGTAAGTTTTTAATTTTGATTTATTTATTTTTTTTCTACACTCATTTACTCAATTTCATATATTCAAATAATTAAAACATGAATATCTAATAGATGCTCAATTATGTTACTCATATTTTTTTATGTGTAAAATAATTTATATCTATTATCAGAGTTGCCATTTATTTGTTTAAATGATTAATTTCTGGCACATTCATTTTTTTTTACTTTATTTGCTTTTAATAAATAAACACTACACATTTTAATTTAAAAATTTTTTTTTCTTAAATTATATATTCAAATGGTGACATATTCTTTTTTTGTTTTTGACTGCAAACAAATTAAATATCTTTACCTTATAAATTATTTTATTTACAATATTTTTCAATTGATAAAAATATTAATATAATAGATAAGTGTTTATTAATTTAACGATTTAATCAATAAATTTATAATATCGTTTAATTACATGATATAAATAATATAATGCTGAACTAACTTTTTTTTTTATTTTATTTCACAAAAAATTTAGGGTGATTGGTTAGGTCAAAAGTGGGCTATCTAGGAAAATTTGTAATAGATAGCAAAGGTTTGGGCGGGTATAGAACATGTAGAGGTTAACGACATCTTTTACCTCTACGCTACTAATTATACGCACTGATTTTATTTCTTCATTTACTTTTAAATTTATTTTTTTTTGGTATAACAATTCTTTATTTTGAGGCATCGTAAATAGATAATTTGCTACCAAAATTTTAATATTACTGTAGCTGGTTTAACCTATCTTGAAGGAGACAAGATCCTCCCCATTTTCCCTGAGCACGGCCGGATCAATTGGTATCATAGTTTCAGAAAGATATGGTTTGATTTAACGACCGTTACATAAATTAATTGGCGCCCAACGTGGGGCCCAGCAAATACATTTAGTTTACTAAATGTTCGTTTTCTTAGATTTTGATTTTCTTTTGGAAACGAAAAATTTATATTTTTTTTTTCACCTTGCTGAAGCTTCAATATTTTTTTTTGTTTTCGATTGATTCCCTCTCTATTATTATTTTATAATTTCTATTTCCGTTTTCATTTAACTTCATTTTTTTGTGTACTTTTATTCATATCTGGATCTTTTAGTTTTTCCTTTTGAGATTTTAGAGCCGATATGAATAACAGGACATGTATTTATTTTCTTTAATGTTAAAATATTAATAGGAGATTTTGTATCTGGTGTATATCGGATATTTACTCTTAATATTTTACATTATTTTAATTTTGGCTTCATATTAATTTTTAAATTTTCCTTCTTTAGTACTTTATGATACAGATTTTTTTTTGGGTTTAATCGAATAATTACTCTCATAAAATACTATAGGATTCATCATCTATTACTTAGCTTGGAATTTTTAGTTGTGAGATTTTTTTTTAAAGAAAAGATTTTACTATTTCTTAAAATTACTCAATTAAAAATTACAAACGTTTTCTTTTATTAAAATTTTTATTTTGGTGTATAGTGTAGCTTATTAAATTTTTTTATTTGTCTTTTTTTATTTATTATTTTTTTTACCTAACCGTGAAACCTAAACGAAGTAGTGAATATTTTTTTTTGAAACTTAAATTTAATTAAAAATGGTTTTGACTCGAAGTCAAGAAAATTTAGTAAGCTTGGATGAGCCAGCTAACGTTAGTTTTACAGTTGACATGGGTGCAACTAATACAGTTCAAGGAGCTCATGGTCTTCCTGCAAGTACTGCTAGAACAGTTAATCCTTCTAATTCCAGGAATCAGGGAGCTCGTTCTAAAAATAAATCCGGACCTCAAAATAATAATAATAGGGACAGTGAAAATAGTAATAATCAAGTAAGACACATAATTGAGGATTCAATGAATTCTTTTCGTGGTGAAATAACAAATTTTATATCCAATGAACTTCGACTTTTGGTTCAAAATATGAACTTTAATTCAAGTGCGAATATCCCTTCTAATACAGAAAATTTTGATAGCGTAGAAAATTCTAATGTTAACCAAAATACATCACACAATATTAACCCTAACTCTTCTTCTCGGACAAGTTGCAATACTATTCACGAACCATTAGTCCCGGAAAAAGTTTTAAATATAATTCGCAATTGGAGGATAAAATTTACCGAACATGACAATTCAATGACAGTTGATGAATTTATATATCGCGTCAATATTTTGACAACAAAAAGTTTAAAAGGCGACTTTGATCTTTTGTGTGATAATGCACATAGCTTATTCGAAGGAAAAGCATTGGTATGGTATTGGCGATTTCAAAAGGTCAGCAATGACTTCAACTGGTTTTCTTTGACTACTGCGTTAAGGAAAAAATACAAGGAGGACTATACTGATTTAGATATTCTTGAAGACATACGAGGACGAAAACAGAAACCAAATGAAATTTTTGATGAATATCTAGACGTGATTTCTGCTATGACCGATAGGCTAGAAACTCCTATTACGGATCAAAATCTATGCGAAATGTTAACGCGATATATAAAGAAAGAAATACGACATGAACTTTTACATTTGAACATTAATAGTGCATCTCAACTTCGTCGCGAAGTAAGAAAACATGAGAAATTTTTAAAAGATGTTCAAAATGTAGATACTCAAAGGACTACAAAAGGACGAATTTCAGAATTGAATTTAAATAACGTTGATATTGATGTAGATATTTGTGCAGTTCAGCATAATATTAAATATTGGAACTGTGATAAATTAGGACATTGTAGCGTAACACGACTTTCGTAGTGTGCTGTATAATACCCACACTGCATAGCGTACAATATTTGCAAATGCGGAAATAACAAATATCAATATTGTTGACCACTGCATTTGCAAAACATTGTATGACTGCATATATTGTTATTGTATGTTGTTGTTACGCTGGCACACTTATGTTTATTCTGACCCAAGTGCAGGTAACACATTGTTGTTAATATAGGTTGAAAATATGTATATAAAGAAGAACATTTTATAATCAATAAACCATTAATAATTTAGCATTAATCATTAATAATTTAGCTCCTAGATAGAGCTGAAGTATAAATAAAAATAAATACTATTTAAACTAAAAAACTATCTTGTTTTGCTATATGGCGATCCTGCCAGTGCTCCTTAGATGAGCATTGTAAAAAAAAAAATATATATATATATTACGAAAAAAAAAAATATATATATATAATACAAGGATTATGCTCTCAAATTGAGCAATCCTGAAAATAATAAAAAAAAAATCGCATAATAATATTGTCCTGGTGGATCAGCCACAACGATCCATCAGCTGCGTTGAAGGAAGATACTGTCTGGCCTAAAGACAGTGGAGATTGCAAAATCAATGGCGGAAGGGCCAAAACCGATCACTATAGAAGAATACAGAAGAAGGACGGGCCAGCAGAAAACAAAGGAAGAACAAGTCAAAATACCACTGGTGACAAAAAAAAAGAGGAGAGGCGGCTACGTCGCCAGACTTAGAAGAGAAAAGGCAATTCTATTAAGAATCCTCAACGAAACACCACCACCGTGGGACCAGGCTACGAGACTCTGGGCGAAAATTGATGATATTGATCATCTAATAAAACAGCGAACAGGTAGTTCATCCTAGTTTTACAAAAAAAAAAAAAAAAAGTGGAGCATCCCGTTATGCACCCGTAGGCCAGAAAGCGTTAACCGCTCTTGGCAAACAAATAAATAAATAAATAAATAAAAAAAAAAAAAAATTTTTTTTGAAATAGAAAATAAAAACAGTAATTTGTAAGGAATGCAGTTCAATTAATCTAATTTTTTTTTTTGAAAAGGTTATATTTAATCTTGATGCTATTATATATATAAAAACAAAAACACTATGGTAATTATGCTGTTGAAAAAAAAAAAAAAACAGATATTAAATTAGAATGAAATATTTTATATTTTATAAATTAAATATATACATAAATAAAACTGATGCATGTAAAATAGTATAAGCTATTGATAAAAATAATGAATTACTAGGGAAGATATATAATTAGCAAGATATAAGATTCGGTTAAATTATTGAGGCAGTCAGAAAAATATTTAATAGAAATAAATAATAGAAAAAAATACAAAATAAATAGCGAAGGAAAATGGGAGGTCGTCAATCAAAAATAGAGAATCCCAATGCAAATGTTATTAATGAAGTAGAAATAAAAGAAGACTCAATCGACCTAAAATTAACTGAGTGTTGTTTACTAATAATAACCGTACTGATTAGCTTAAATTTTGCATTACATATTTATGCCTTAAACACCAAGAAATTAAAAAAGAAATATTTGAGCAGAGCCAATGACTTAAACAAAATTTAAATAATTTTCCCATGGATTGGCAAGAAATAATTCAGAAGGTGAGACTAATCAAAGAGGAGTTCGACAAATCTTATAAATGTTTAAATATAGATAGAAGCACAAAAGAGGAAACAATAATAAAACATATTAGAATCTTATGCGAAAAGTTAGAACAAATCAGGGTTTTGCTAAATGCAAATTATAACAGACTCACGACACCACATAGGACAGCTGCTGAAAGTTTTTTCTTAGATGTCAAGACTAGAATCCTGATTATATCATCTAAGAAGGGTGTTAAGGTAAAATTACCAGATACACTACACGAAGAGGTAAAATTCTTAGTAGAAACTGAAAATTCAGAGAATATTGGAACCTCTTTGGAAAGTACAGAAGTAAAAATGACACAAACAGTCGTTGACTTTCTGAACACAGCTTCAAAGCTAATCATAGAATTTGATGGAAAACCAGAAAATTTACGTTCCTTTATAGACTCGTTACAGTTAATAGAATCCATCAAAGGTGACCACGAATCTATCGCAGTCTCTTAAATAAAAACAAAGTTAAAGGGAAGTGCAAGAAATTTAATAGGTAATGAACAAACCATTACTGAGATAATACATAAACTAAAAAACTCAGTAAAGGGCGAGTCGGTTGAGGTATTGACAGCAAAAATAATGAATACGCGACAAAACAATAAAACTGCCAATAACTATTGCAGTGAAATAGAGAATTTAACGAAGTCATTAGAAAATGCCTATTTATCAGATGGTTTGCCATGCGAATCGGCATGTAAATATTCAACACAGGTTGCAGTAAAGGCACTAACCAAAAATTGCACCATCGATAAAGTTAAACTTATCATGGAAGCAGGCCAATTCAGTAACATGAATGAGGCCGTTGGCAAATTCATAAACAGTTGCACTGAAGCAACAGGGCAACAAAATGCCGTATTGTATTTCGGGCAGAAGTTTAACCGAAATAATAACTACAGACAATATCGTGGAAGGTACAATTACCCACGCAATAATAGTAATAACAGTAACAACGGCAGACCCCAACAAAAACCTATTCACAATAGGGTTCAACAAAATCAGAACCACAGACGTAACAGAAATTACGCCAGAGCAGCAGAGTCACATGAAAATGATTCGGAAAACTGCTAAAATCCTCTGAGATATATCATAATAACAATACCAACTACATATACAACCTTAACCTCAGCTTAAGTTTTTATGTTAATATAAAAATTAACGACACGAACAACACGGTAACACTGTTGGTAGATACAGGAGCAGACATTTCGGTTATAAACTAAACAGTTTTATCAAACACAAATTAACAGAAACAGAACAACCACATTGAGTGGAATAGGACAGGGTAAAATTCGTTCAATAGGTAATGTATTTATTGACCTAAAATTTAGAGGTTTTTTGATACCACATGATTTCCAAGTAGTGCAAAATAATTTTCCAATACCTTGCGACGGTATCCTTGGAATGGATTTTTTTAAGAAGTATAAATGTATACTAGATTTCAATGGGAACCATGATTACCTCGTACTACGACCACCCAATCTGTCGCATGTAATAGAAATTCCACTTACGAACGGCTTCAATGGAATAACACTCCCACCAAGGTCAGAAGTGATTCGTCAAATCAGGTTTCCGGAGCTTGAAGACGATGTAGTAATACCAAATCAAGAAATCGTACCAGGTGTCTTTGTACCAAATACACTGGTAAAATCAAATAACGCATTGGTTCGTTTTTTAAATACCACACATAAAATAGTAACAATTAGGCAAAATAACATAAAAACCGAGAAAATGTCTGACTATGAAATAGTAAAACAAAAACCACATAAAAATAGCCAAAGAAAATCTGAAGTTTTGGACCTTTTGAAGGGAAACTTTCCTGAACAGTTCAGAACAATTTTAACTAAGCTTTGTTTAGATTACAATGATATTTTTGGCTTAGGGACTGAAACAATTACTACCAACAATTGCTATGAACAAAAACTGAGAGTAAAAGATAATCAACCAACGTATATTCAAAATTATCGCATACCAGAATCTCATAAGGAGGAAATAAACAAACAGGTTGAAAAACTAATAGATGACAAGATAATCGAACCAACATTTTCGGAATACAATAGCCCAATTCTGTTGGTACCAAAGAAATCACTTCCCGGAACAGATGAAAAAAGATGGCGCTTGGTGATAGATTATAGGCAGATAAATAAAAAACTAATATAAGATAAATTCCCGTTGCCTAGAATAGACGATATTCTAGACCAACTAGGTAGAGCAAAATATTTTTCTTGTTTGGACTTGATGTCCGGGTTTCATCAAATTGGTTTGGAAAAGAACTCTAGAGACTTGACGTCATTTTCAACAAACAATGGTTCATACAGATTTACTAGACTACCATATGGCTTAAAAATAGCACCGAATTCATTCCAAAGAACGATGACATTAGCCTTCAGTGGTCTGAAGCCGAATCAAGCATTCCTATATATGGATGACTTGGTTGTATTGGGATGTTCTGAAAAACATATGCTTTCAAATTTGAAGGATGTATTTGATCTTTGCCGTAAACACAATCTTAAACTACACCCCCAAAAATGTTCATTCTTTGTGAGAGAGGTAACCTACCTTGGCCACAAATGTACTGATAGAGGAATATTACCGGATGATAGTAAATATTCGGTGATAGAAAATTACCCGACGCCTACGGACGCCGATAGCGCACGAAGGTTTGTCGCGTTTTGCAACTATTACCGACGATTTATTAGAAACTGCTCTGAATATTCCAGACACCTTACAAGGCTATCCAAAAAGGGAGTACCATTTCAGTGGACAAAAGATTGTGAGTCCGCGTTTAAATACTTAAAGAAGGCATTAATGAGCCCAACATTGCTTCAGTATCCAGACTTTACGAAGGAATTTTGCATAACAACAGATGCGAGTAAGCATGCTTGCGGTGCAGTTTTAACACAGGAACATGAAGGTAGACACCTACCTGTGGCCCATGCATCTAAAACTTTCACTAAAGGCGAAAGCAACAAATCGACCATTGAACAGGAATTAACTGCCATACACTGGGCTGTCACATATTTCAGACCATATATATATGGAAAACATTTTTTGGTCCGAACAGACCATAGACCACTTTCATACCTGTTCTCCATGAAAAATCCAAGTTCTAAGCTAACGAGAATGAGACTCGATCTGGAGGAATATGATTTCACAGTAGAATATCTCAGGGGAAAAGATAATTATGTTGCCGACGCACTGTCGCGCATTACAATAAATGACTTAAAGGATATTAACGACAATATTTCATCCGTTTTAAGGGTCACGACAAGATCGATGACTAAAGAAAAGAAAATTGGTAAACCAGTAGTAAATCAGCAAAATATCAATAATAATAATAAGCCCAAGGTATATATACCATTGAGTAATATAGACGTCAAAAGATATTATAAATTAAAGATTTTACCCAACAGATGTTACATCAAAAAGGGCAAATCCATATATGCTAGCATAAGAATAGATGATTTGTTTACTAAAGGGAATATTGACTTAGGACAATTTTTCCCTAGGCTAGAACGAATAGCCTGTAAACTAAATATTGATAAGATTCAAATTTCACCACATGAGAAGATTTTCGAATTTGTCTCGATAAGTGAATTTGAGAATATGGGCAATAAAACACTGAATGAAATCAGAATAGCGCTATTAAACGAAGTAACTAAAATTGATAACACGAATGCAAAGGCAATACGTGAGATAATGCTGAAATACCATGATGATCCTATAGAAGGAGGACATTGTGGGATATATAGAACCACTGAGAAGATCAGGAGATACTATTACTGGAAAACTATGACAAAAGACATTGCCAAATATGTGAAAACATGCCATAAATGTCAATTGGCTAAAACGGAGAAACATATAAAAAGTCCAATGACAATAACGGAGAAACCAAATAGGGCTTTTGATACGGTGTACGTAGATACAATTGGACCATTTCCAAAGTCAATTTATGGAAATGAATATGCAGTCACAATGATATGTGACTTAACTAAATACTTGGTAACAATACCAATAAAAGATAAATCAGCTAAGACGATCGCAAAAGCGATATTTGAAAATTTTGTGCTTATATACGGTCCAATGAAGACGTTCATTTCGGATATGGGCACAGAATACAGGAACTCTATACTGACAGAGCTTTGCAACCTATTGAAGGTAGATAAACGCACATCGACAGCATATCATCACCAGACACTAGGTCGATAGAAAGAAGTCACCGGACTTTTAACGAATACGTACGAAACTACATATCAGTAGATAAAGACGACTGGGATGAATGTCTCAAATATTTCACGTACTGTTTTAACACTACACCATCTACAGTACATGATTATTGCCCTTATGAACATATTTTTGGAAAAATTCCAAACAATTTTAGACAATTTAGTGAAGTAGATAGAGTTGCACCACTTTATAATATAGATAAATATGCTAAGGAAATTAAATTTAGATTAGAAGTAGCAATAGATAGAGTTAAAAAACTATTAGACATAAATAAAATAAAACAAAAAATTAATTATGATAAAACAAAATTAGATTACAATTTTAAAATAGGAGATTTAGTCTTGGTAAGAAATGATGCAGGACATAAGTTAGAGATGGCATATAAAGGGCCATATAAAATTAAGAAAATAGATTTCGGAAATAATGTAACCATAGTTGATAAGAAAACAAATAAAGAACAAATAGTTCATAAGAATAGACTTAAGTTATACAATATGCATTCTTTTCTTTAAATCTATATTTGTAAATAAAATAAAATAAATTTATTGTAAAATGTGAAACTTGCACTTGATACAACCACAAAAAAAAAAAAAAAAAAACCAACAGTACAAATAATAAAAGAATGTCCATAGAACAAAATGTTATATGAACATTCTTATAAAAAAGGAAGGTGTAGCGTAACACGACTTTCGTAGTGTGCTGTATAATACCCACACTGCATAGCGTACAATATTTGCAAATGCGGAAATAACAAATATCAATATTGTTGACCACTGCATTTGCAAAACATTGTATGACTGCGTATATTGTTATTGTATGTTGTTGTTACGCTGGCACACTTATGTTTATGCTGACCCAAGTGCAGGTAACACATTGTTGTTAATATAGGTTGAAAATATGTATATAAAGAAGAACATTTTATAATCAATAAACCATTAATAATTTAGCATTAATCATTAATAATTTAGCTCCTAGATAGAGCTGAAGTATAAATAAAAATAAATACTATTTAAACTAAAAAACTATCTTGTTTTGCTATAACATTCTTTTATGGACTGTTTAGATATAAGGAGAGTATTCTGTTGTGGGTGTGGTGCTAAGAACACATATAAACCCACATGCACCAATTGCAAAAATAAGATCTCTCAGGGAAACGGAATGAAGGATGTTCGTCACAAATAGTACGAGCATCCGAAAATGACTTACTAAACGTAACAGATACATTGACGAGAGATAAAATAGAAGTTGATCCAACACGAATTAGAGATCCAATACATCCTCTAATGAGACCATACCATGTTCGGGTAAGAGAGTATGAAAAGGCGCGTGCGCGAATTTTTAATTAAACTTTAAAAAGATCAACGAAAAGACTTCGGGAATATTATAGCAAACTTAAATCTTTTAAAAATTCAATTATATCGTCAATTGTAAATAGAGATATGGATAGTAGACCATATGTAAATTTAAAAGTTGGAAATTCTGAATTTTTTGCGTTATTAGATAGTGGCGCTAATAAAAGCGTTATTGGTGGCAAATTAGCAGACCAAATTCAAACTTGTAAAAAGTTTTGTAGGTGTGTAGGTAATGTGAAAACAGCGGACGGACAAAGACAAAACGTTTTAGGAACAGTGAATTTAGACATAACATTTCCAGGAAAAACCAGATTATTTGAATTTTTGATAGTACTAACAATACAGCAGGACATTATATGCGGTTATGATTTTTGGACAGATTTCGGACTCAAAATTTCTGTACCTTTTATTGGAGAAATTATTTGTACTGATACTAACTTGGACAAGTTATCTCTTACTTACGACCAATTAAAAAGATTAGATAACATTATTGCAGGGTTTCCCAACTCCGAGGTAGAAGGTTTAGGTTGCACAACATTGATTGAACACGTTATTGATACAAGAGATGCTAAGCCGATTAAGCAGAGATATTATCCCATTTCTCCTGCTATCGAAAAACACCTTTGTGGAGCAATAGATAGAATGATTTCACTTGGCGTTATTGAAGAAGCACCCAGTTCCCCTTGGTCATCTCCGACTGTCGTAATCATTAAACCAGGCAAAGTAAGAATGTGTGTTGATAGTAGAAAATTAAACTCTGTGACAGTTAAGGACACATACCCTATACCGAACATTGACGAACTTATTTTGAGACTTCCTCCAGTTTATTGTATATCAAAAATTGATTTGAAAGATGCCTTTTGGCAGATTAATTTGGAGGAAAGTTCAAGACCAAAGACAGCATTTACGGTTCTTAATCGGCCGTTGTATCAGTTTTCTGATAGTTTCTCGGACCTTTGACGAACATTTAACGCACTTGTTGGAAGTAGCATGTCAACTTCGAAAAGCTGGTTTGACAATTAACTTAAAGAAAAGTAGCTTCGCTCTTAGCAGAGTTAAATATTTAGGATATGTAGTTGGAAATGGAACATTGCAAGTCGACGAAGATAAAGTTAAAGCAATACATGATTTTCCTGAACCAAAATCGATAAAACACTTGCGACGTTTTTTAGGAATGACAGGATGGTACAGACGTTTTATTCAGGACTATTCGACCGTTACTTTTCCATTGACTGAACTTTTGACACAAAAGAAAACATTTGTTTGGACGGAAAAGGCTCAAATAGCATTCGACGATTTAAAGACTAGATTAACAACTGCACCTCTACTCATTCACCCTGATTATTGCAAACCGTTTATACTTCAGTGTGATGCAAGCACTTTTGGGGTGGGTGCAGTATTGGCACAAGTGGTTGATGACGGAATAGAAAGACCAATTGCTTACATGTCTCATAAGTTGAATAAAGCTCAACGCAATTACACAATTACCGAGCTCGAATGTTTAGCCGTTATTATGGCAATAAAAATGTTTAGATCTTATATTGAAGGTCAAGAATTCAAAGTTGTTACTGATCACGCAAGCTTGAAGTGGCTTATGAACCAACGAGACTTATCTGGTCGTTTGGCTAGGTGGTCCTTAAAATTACAGGGTTTCAACTTCACAATTGAACATAGAAGTGGGAAGGAAAATATAGTTCCCGATACTTTATCTCGTGCTCATGAAGGTGAAGATTTTTTATGTTCAATGGAATTAGAATTATTACCTTTAATTGACCTTGAGTCGCATGCATTTCAGAGTGAAGAGTATTCGAAATTACGTGATGACTTTTCAAAATCAGAATTACCAGACTTCAAAATTATAGACAAATTTATATATAAACGGACAGAATTTTCGACCGGGCAAGCAGACGAATCTAGTTCGTGGAAACTTTTTGTACCTACTGAACTTAGACATGACGTTATTTATTCAGTTCATGACGTTCCAAATTCTTCACACGGTGGAATAGCAAAAACTCTAGAACGTATTAGACGTTATTTTTTTGGCCTAGACATGCTACTGATATAAGGGACTACATTTTAAATTGTGACTTGTGTGAAACATCGAAAACACCAACTACTATTTTAAAACCACCTTTGGGACAAATGGTTAAGACAGACAGACCATTTCAAAGACTTTATATAGATTTAATTGGACCATTACCTCGCACAAAAGCAGGCAATATTGGAATTTTAATTGTTTTGGATCATTTTTCAAAATTCACATGTTTAAATCCTTTAAGAAAACTTGTTTCGAAGAATATTATAGAATATTTAAGTACTGAAATTTTTAACTGTTTTGGTGTTCCAGAAATAGTTGTTTCCGATAATGGATCACAGTTTCGTAGTAAAGAATTTGTGAGTTTTTTGGAAAAAAATGGTATTCAGCACATGCTAACAGCCGTTTATAGTCCACAAGCCAATGCAAGTGAACGAGTCAATCGCTCTATAAATGAAGCATTACGTTCCTATTTGAGAAAAGATCAGCGTGAATGGGATAATTATATTGGAAGTATCAATTGTTCACTATGAAACAGTGTACATCAATCGGTAGGAAGGACTCCATACGAAATCGTCTTCGGACAGACCATGATTACTCACGGGAAAGATTACGGACTATTAAAACAATTGAACCTTTTGACTGAAACCGACTTACGGATTGAACGACAAGACGAAATTAGTATTATACGGGACTCCATTAGGGAATTAATGAGGAAGGCTTACGACAAAAACGCACATTTTTACAATTTACGAACAGTGGAAAAGGTTTACAATATTGGTCAGGTCGTAATTATACGAAATTTCGTGCAAAGCTCCAAGATTGACAATTTTAACTCTAAACTTGCTCCAGTGGGAATTAAGGCGAAGGTTTTGCGAAAAATAGGACACGTTAATTATGAACTTCAAGACTTAGACAGTGACAATAATGAAGTTTACCATGCTAAAGACATATGGACGTAGCCAAACATGCTACCTAAAAATTTGATTTTGTGTGCTTAAAATTGATTTTTTTTTATTTATATTTTTTTTACAATCGCCCTTTTACAGAACCAGTTCTTTGTTTTGATAAACTTTAAACTGTTTCAGTTTTGTGAGGTTGATTTAACACAGTTTTTGAATTTTTTAGTTTTTATATCAATTACTCAATTTATTGTTTTTTTTTTTTGTTGTTAATAATTTTTTTGTTCACTGACTGAAAAATTTTAAAATGAAATCAAATTACCTTTTTTTTTATATATACAATTTTTTTTTGTTCAAGAAATCAAATACGGAAAATTGAACATTATTGAAAATAATTTCAAACGAATCAGACAGGAAAAAATTAAATTATATAAAATAAAGCAAATAGAATTTTGCTATTTTTTTGTGCACATTAAGATATTTCGCCCTCAACTCTCTAATTCGTACTCATCTTGCTAATTTTTGTGCACATCTGGATATATTTTGTTCATCTTGTTAATTTGGTGCATATTTGTGAACAGACTGATATTTGGTGTTCATCTTGCTATTTTGTGCACATCTGGATATATTGTGTTCATCTTGCTAATTTGGTGCATATTTGTGAACAGACTGATATTTGGTGTTCATCTTGCTATTTTGTGCACATCAGGATACTTCTCCCTCACCTTCTAATTCGTGCTCATCTTCCTAATTTTTCTGTGCACATCTGTATATATCGTGTTCATCTTGCTAATTTGGTGCATATTTATGAACATCCTGATATTTTTGTACTCATCCTGTTATTATGTGCTGAAGGTGTTGAAGGATATTTAGTTAAAAAAAAAAGAGAAAACTTAAAAATATATTAATAATATTATTAAATTATAATTTTTTTTAATTTATAAAATAGTGTTAAATTAAATTTTTATATATTAATTTTATATTAATATTAATATTTACATTTTTTTAAATTTAATTTAATGTGATATTGTGCAAATATGGTCACCTTATTTTAATATGTCAAAATAGAAAATATTCAAACATTTTAAATCCACTCATAATAAATACACAAACATACTTTTAATTTTACATTCATTCATCATACAAATCCATTCTCACAAAATTTTACAAATCATTCTTTTTATCTGAATGTTATTCTCATTTGTAACTTGTGTCTTTGAGTGAGAATGTCATTTAAACATAAATTAGATCTAACAAACGTCAACTAAATATTCTTCGACTACAAGCGCTTGTTACATCGATGGATAAGAGAACGTAAGTTTATTATTTTGATTTATTTTTTTTTTCTACACTCATTTATTCACAAAAAGTTTAGGGTAATTGGTTAGGTCAAAAGTGGGCTATCTAGAAAAATTTGTAATAGATAGCAAAGGTTTGGGCGGGTATAGAACATGTAGAGGTTAACGACATCTTTTACCTCTACGCTACTAATTATACGCACTTATTTTATTTATTTATTTACTTTTAAATTTATTTTTTTTTTTTGGTATAAAAATTCTTTATTTTGAGTCATCGTAAATAGATAATTTGCTACCAAAATTTTAATATTACTGTAGCTGGTTTAACCTATCTTGAAGGAGACAAGATCCTCCCCATTTTCCCTGAGCACGGCCGGATCAATTGGTAGCATAGTCCCAGAAAGATATGGTTTGATTTAACGACCGTTACATACTTGACTTCAAATGTATATTAAGTTGTAAATTCTGATCCATCCAGTATTGAAAAGAGTTGATGTCAGTTTTGTGTGAAATTATCTTCCAGTTTTTGTTTACATTTTGTAAAAAAGATGCACAAGTACTTAATAGTTTTTTGTGAAACTGAATAAAGAACCATATGGCACCTCGGTTTCTAGATAACATATGTTCTTAACTCAAACATATGGTTCTTAACTCAAACATATGTTTCCATTAAATAAATAAAAAAAGTGGTTTCAAGAAACCCAAAATTTCAATTTCATGTGATTTTAAATTCACTCTTATTCAAATAACAACGTTTCAAGGACAGGGCTGTATATGTTTATATAGACTTAAAATTTATACATGCATTTATGTTGCTATTTTTGTTTTCTGTTTTTTTTTTGTTTCTTTTTATATTTCTGTATTACTATTATATTTTTTAAGTAAATTTTTATGAATGGTTTTTTCTTTATTTTTGATTTTTATTGTGACATTTAAATCGTCGATATTAATAATTTTATACGGACCATTGTATGGTGGTTCGTTTTTTTTTCTACTTCCTACTTTAACTAATACTAAATCTCCTATCGCTAATTTTATACTATTTTCTTTTCTAAACGATTCTAATCTTCTTTTATTCTTTATGTCCTCTATCATTAGTCTAGCATTTCTTAATGATTGTCTTAATCTAATTTTCATTTCGTTTGTATAATTTTCTAGATTATATACTTTGTCGTTATTTAAAATTTCTTCACCTGGTATATTTGGTATTTTACCAAATATTAAATCAAATGGTGAATATTCGGTGTCAATGTGTGGCGTTGTGTTGTATGCGAATGAATAGTAAGATATACATTCACTCCAATTGTCATCATTTACAAAAGATAAAAAATATTCATTAAGTACCCTATGGTTTCGTTCGACAGTACCTAATGTCTCGTGATGGTAAGGTGTCGAGAATTTTTGTTCTATTTTTAGCAAATCGCAAATTTCCTTCAAAAGTTCATTTGTGAACTCAGTACCTCTGTCTGATTTTAAAGTCTTGAATGTTCCATATTTCAACATCAAATTTTCAGTTAAAGCTTTCGCTATTGATTTGGCTTCTTTAGTTTCCATTGGGACTGCTATTATATATTTAGTTAGTTCACATTGCATAGTCAATATATATCTGTATTATCCAGAAGGACGTAGTGGTCCTACTGTATCTATGACTACAGTGCTAAAATTATCATTTGGTGTGTCCGTTATACATAATGGTTCTTTTGTGTGTCTTACTTGTTTGTTTCTCTGACAAAGATCACACATCAAAACATATCTCTTTACCATTTTATTCATGTTTTTCCATATATATTTTTGTTTTAATTTCAATAATGTCTTTCTAATTCCGAAATGACCATGGTGTGTCGTGATACATTTTAATTAATTTTGTCTTCTCTTCATTGTGTATTATTTTCTGTGGATTGCTATATAAAAGAATTCTGACGTCATTATTATCATTATTTTCGGCAATTTCCTTTTTCATGTTCCCATGGGTTATTATCTTAAATATTTCGTCACCTTTTTCTAGCGCGAATTTATCATATTTCAATCTGCTTAACTTAGATGAAAGTTTCTCCAACATGTTACCTAAGTAAATGGGATTATCACTGCATCTCACGCGCGTTTCGTTCACAGAATGATTATCTTCAATATTGAATTCTTAAGTCGGCTTGTCCAATATAAATTTTAATTTTCTCGCGAGTTTTATATCTTTAATGGATGTACATTCCCACATCTTGAGTTGATCAGGCCCAATAGGAGACGTTTTATCCTTTTCCACATTTATATCTTTATTTTCTTCTATTTTATTTTTATTTTCTTCATTTTGTATCATATATTTCTTCATCTTTCTCGTCATCACCAGCGTCTTTTTTATTGATTCATCCGTCTTATGAGGTATCATTGTTTTTAATGTATCTGAGTTTAACTCTATTCTCGACAATGCGTCTGCATTTGTGTTGCTTATACCTTTTTTATATATTATTTGAAAATCATAGTCCAATAATTCCAAGCGAATTCTAGTCAACTTTGAATTCGGATCTTTGTGAGAAAATAACGCAACTAGTGGGCGATGGTCTGTAACAACTGTAAACTTTCTTCCGTAGAGGTATGGGCGAAAAAATTGTATTCCCCAATATGTACCAAGTAGTTCTTTTTCTATAACAGGTTTATTCTTCTCGAGTTTATTTAGTGAACGGCTTGCGAAAGATATTGGTCTATCATCTCCAATTTCTCCTTGTGATAGTACAGCTCCAAGTGCATAATCAGATGCGTCTGTTGTTAGTACAAATGGTTTTTCAAAATCTGGATATTGCAAAATTGGTGGACTTACCAATTTTCCTTTCAATGTTTCAAACGCTGTTTAACATTGCGCTATCCATTCGAATTTTGCATTCTTTTTCAATAAAGCATTCAAGCAATTTGCCACTTCAGCAAAATTTTTAACAAATCTTCTGTAATAATTGCGAAATGCCACAAACCTTCTCACTTCATCGGCATTTTTCGGAATTGGATATCTTGTTATTGCATCGAATTTTGAAGGATCTGGTCTAATACCTTTTGGCGTTATCAAGTGTCCAAGATATACTACTTCCGGTTTCAAAGAGCAACATTTACTCGGATTTAGCTTCAGATTATATTTCTTCAGTCTGTCAAAAACCTTGATCAAATTTGAATTGTGGTATTGTAGACTACAACCAAATACTATAATGTCATTGTTAATGCCAAAAATTGAAATCCCCTTTTTGGCATTAAATCCGTCCGTAATTCCCATCCTCATTCGTGCCAATCCAAAGGGACAGTACAAAGAGATAGAAAATGGCACACACTTTCTATCTCTTTCCTAAATTTAGTACTAAACACTGGAATGAAAAATGTAACTAAATATGTCGTAGATGCTATTTCCTAAAAAAGGGCATTCGCATAATTAGTTCTTTGACTTAGCAGCTGTCCAAAGGGTAAGATCGTTTCTTGAAGTGTTCAATAAAAAATAAAATACATAATTCCAACACTTATCCAAAATTTGTTTTCTTTTCCTTCTTTTTTTCATATGGGAAATTGTGTTCTGAGATAAAATTGAAGTTGCAATTTTACCTCCACTCTGATTATACCCTCCACTCCAGTGTGCAGAGGGTATATATAAGTTTGTCATTCCGTTTGTAATAATTAGAAAAAAAAATTTGGACCCCATAAAATATATATATTTGTGATCCTTATAACAACCGGAGTTGATATAGCGATGTCCGTCTGTCCGTCTGTCCGTCTGTCCGTCTGTCCGTCTGTGGAAATCACGATGACGGCATCAATCGGGCAGCTAGGGTGCTCGTTGGCATAAAAAATGATTCATTAACATCCTGAAAAGTTTGCTATTTAAAATCGTCCAAATCGGTCAATTAGGGCCCGAGATTTGAATGAAGAACTAAAAAAAGTCTTGAAAAAATATAATTTTCTATGTTGTTCTTGTCACGATCACGCCCTCAATAGGATAGCTAGGGTGATAATTTTTAGTGAGAATGATTCACCAAATTCATGGAAAGATTTCTACTTCAAAAATTATTAAAATCGGTGGAACAGGTCCAGGTAAATCTATGAAAAATTAAAAAAAAAATGAAAAACATGATGTTTCCATATTGTTCCTGTTGTTATTCTAAATGTTGCATTGTTGTCATAGCTGGACTTGTTGTTTTTGTGGTCGTTGTGGTAATAATATAATAAAAACAAACCCTTTGTACATTTTTTTGTGAACTCTGGTAGAAAATTTTAAAAGTTTCCATTGTTTTGGCATCACTAAAAAAATTTGTTAGATCATTTCTGTCATTGCCACGAGCCTGCATGCAAAATTTCAGATCGATTGGCTCACGGGAAAGGGGCTAAAAATCGATCCAAAATTTTGTCGACAAGCAGACACTACCAGTTAATATAAAGGCAGTAAGTAAAGGGAGTAAAAGTTCACCAATAATTTAAAAAACAAATTTTTATGTATTAATTTATTTAAAGAAAAAAATAATTAAATGAAATAGTAATAATAATAAAAAAAAATAATATACAATACAAAAAAAAAGAATATATAAATAAAATAAAATAAAGATAAATGCATTCATAGCATTATAATACATATAAAAGGTCAATGTTTTCTACCCGTAATCGTAACGAGTCAGTTGTTTTTTTTTACATGAAAATCATTTAAAACAGTTACCGAACGTAACCGGAACGTCCCAATACTTTTCATGTGAAAAAAAGGCTGACACGTTACGTAACAGTTACATGTCGCTAACTTGTTCTTTACACAGGCTACTGCTTTTGCAGCCAACTTCAAGTCTATTTATATAGTTTCGTAAGCATAACTGATAAAATTGTTTCTATTATTTTTTGCTGTAAGTAATAAATTATAAATATACTGAATTTGCAAACTAAAATGGATACATATATTGGAGGTGCTTTAATACAAAAGAGTTAACGAAACAAAATCAAAAAAAAAAAAACAACTCTACAACATCAACAATGGCAGTCATATGTTCTTCAAATAGAAAAAAAAAAAACTGCAAGTGTGTTTTGTTGGCTACAAAACAAAAATAGTGTTGACAATATAACAAAATATGTAAAAGAAGTTAGTGCTATGAAATATTTTATTTTGTTTAAAAAAAAAATCGCAAAATGAAAGGCTATAATTCCATTAATAATCAAAAGGCGTTAAACTAATTTATTTATTTTTACGTTGTACTAATGCATTTTAAATAAGTGAAAGTAATTGTATATTTAAATAAAAAGCATTTGTATTATATGTTGCTGTCGTATTCAGAAAAATCAAGTAGCTGACTATACGACTACAAATGCTGCTGCCAGCAGTCGTCTATGTGTTTCATTCATGATGTTGCATTTTTTTGCGAGCAATACTTACATATATTCTAAATAAAGAAATAATAGTTCTTTTCATACTGCGAAATCTATACAAATATATGTACAAATACTATATGTCAAATTTCAAATTTGCAATAATTGATACATTTTTGAAAGAAAATTGTATAATATGAAATGTCTTTAATTTATTTCATAGAAAACAATTTTTTGAGGTGCGTGGATTTTCCATATTTACTGTTTTACTATTTTCTTAATGAGGTTAAATGAGTTAAAAAGAATTTAAAATATTTGAAAATATTAGGTGAGGATCCTCAAGATGTAATATACGATCGGTCTAAAACTTTTCACTTAGAGCCACAGTTAAATTCGAAACAACAAAAACCCATATATTTTGTGCATAAAGTTTAATATTAAATGTGCTTTTCTAAAATGCCTATATATTTTTTCTCATTCATTTCTGACCATCTTCAATGTAAATTTACCAACGTTTTTTTTATTGCAATATGTATATAAAACTTAAAAATTTAATATTTTTTATTGTGTATTAACTTATTATTCTGCGATTTTCATTACATCACAAAATGTTACAAATTGGCACTACTGTTTCAAAAACAGAAAACTTCTAAATCAGTTGAAAACAGTTGATCTGTAAAACTGTATGTGAAATTGTGTCAAATAAAATTACAAATATTAATAAATATAATAATACATATACATATATATATTATTAATTTTGTTAAGAATTAGCACAAAATTGATTTTCCATTTTGCATTTCATTTATAAAGAATTCTGCCATATTTTGTTAAAGGGAAAATCCATTTTTGTTATATTAAAAAAAACAGACTTGCATTTAATTTTTCCGTGACTGCCTCAATAATTGCGTAGATGCCACCACAATATTTTTTCTAATTAAAACAGTTGATCTGTAAAACTGTGTGTGAAATTGTGTCAAATAAAATTACAAATATTAATAAATATAATAATACATATATATATTTTATTAATTTTGTTAAGAATTAGCACAAAATTGATTTTCCATTTTGCATTTCATTTATAAAGAATTCTGCCATATTTTGTTAAAGGGAAAATCCATTTTTGTTATATTAAAAAAAAACAGACTTGCATTTAATTTTTCCGTGACTGCCTCAATAATTGCGTAGATGCCACCACAATATTTTTTCTAATTAAATATTAACCAATATCTAACTAGAATTATGATTTATTCTGACTAAAAAGTTCCAATTAAAAGTTACTCATCCCAATTATGAATATTCTCAAGGAATTTCTTTCTCACGGAAAATACATTTCTCGAGAAAAAAATTCCTCCAATTATAAATTCCGCGTGAACAAAAAATGATTAACTGGCATCATCGAATTTCGAAGCCACTTGCTTTGCTTATTGACAATTTATTTTCTATTTTTTGTGTGTGTGCAAACGACCCTACAATAAATGTCCCACTAAACATTTTTGTTTGCTATCAAGTTGAGGTGCATTTGAGATCAAATACATTTTTCAAATCTCCAACGTTAATTCTCAAATGCCCTCAATAGTTCGAATATAGTCTTCTCAACTTAAAAGGCACATTTTTTATATGGCGATTTTCATAGTTATCAAATTGAGAAATTTGTGATTCTCAACTTGATAGCAAAGAAATATTTCCAATCGGTATCAAATGGAAGGTACGGAATTGCCATATTAAAAAATATTATACTAATTTTAGAAATGAAAACAATTACTTTTTTTAATGTTTCAATTTAATTTCATTATATATTTAACATTACTATGTACATATTTAACATTAAATGTACATATTATGTACATTTTTTAAAATCTAGAATTAAAAATAAATGAATTAATTAGTTGTACATTTTTTGAAAAATTTGACAAAAAGCAGAAATAATTAAAAATATATCAATGATTTATTTGTACTTTTTTGGCATTTTTTAATTTAATTTATTATTTATGACATATTTAAATAATATCTCAGACTTAACACAAATCGTATTCAAGTTGAAAAAATGTTTGGTCTCAAGTGGAGAAAAGTGTTGGATATCCAATTGAGAGTAAAAATGTTTCTCAAAGATTGGAAAAAATGTTAAGTCTCAAGTTGAAAGCAAACAAGGAGAAAAATTGTTCAACCCAAGTTGAGAATTACATTTGACATCAATTTAAGAACTTAACTTTTCTCCAACATTGGCGAAATAATATTTCAATGCATACTGGGGAATGACCGAAACTAACACATAAACAGTTTTTTCCTATTTGAAAAACATATGACTCATTGTTGCTGTTGTAGAGTTGTTATACCCTCCACTCCAGTGTGCAGAGGGTATATATAAGTTTGTCATTCCGTTTGTAATAATTAGAAAAAAAATTTTGGACCCCATAAAATTTATATATTTGTGATCCTTATAATAACCGGAGTTGATATAGCGATGTCCGTCTGTCCGTCTGTGGAAATCACGATGACGGCATCAATCCGGCAGCTAGGGTACTCGTTGACATAAAAATGATTCACTAACATCCTGAGAAATTTGCTATTTAAAATCGTCCAAATCGGTCGATTAGGGCCCGAGATTTGAATGAAGAACTAAAAAAGTCTTGAAAAAAATAATTTTCTATGTTGTTCTTGTCACGATCACGCCCTCAATAGTGCAGCTACAGTGATCATTTTTAGTGAGAATGATTCACCAAATTCATGGAAAGATTTCTACTTCAAAAATCATTAAAATCGGTGGAACAGGTCCAGGGAAATCTCTGAAAAAGTAAAAAAAAATGAAAAACATGATATTTCTATATTGTTCTTGTTGTTATTCTAAATGTTGCATTGTTTTCATAGCTGGACTTGTTGTTTTTGTGGTCGTTATGGTAATAACATAACAAAAACAAACCCTTTGTACATTTTTTTATCAACTCTGGTAGAAAAATTTAAAAGTTTCCATTGTTTTGGCATCACTAAAAAAATATGTTAGATCATTTCTGTCATTGCCACAAGCCTGCCTGCAAAATTTCAGATCGATTGGGTCACGGGAAAGTGGTTAAAATCGATCCAAAATTTTTTCGACAAGCAGACACTACGAGTTAATATAAAGGGAGTAAAAATTCACCAACATCTAAAGCAAATAATGCTAAAATACCTAGTTGTTAATAAAAAAAACAATTGGGCAATTCACAATGGGTAATGTATCGTTGTATCTCTTGTATCGTGTATCACTTTACAATAGTGTAAAATTGTTGTTGGTAATTTTCACTGAAAAATCTGATACACGATCCAACTTCATTTGCTATGTTTAGTAAATGTTGTATATTGTATCATAACATATCAGTTCCAAGTGAATGCCAGTTTTTATGAAAAAGAAAAAACAAATACATAGAATATTATCAGCATAAATAATTATAAAATAAAATATGGCAAATAACGCAAATACATCGATAAGTTTATTTATATAAAAATTAATGTTTATATTTTTAGTATGTATTTTCTCTTTCAGTACCAACCAAAACATTTAACATTTTTTTTTCATTATAAATTAAAATGCAAGAGGTACGTAACTAAAACTCCAGGGTACATCTCACGACCAAAAAGCAAACACTGACAAGTGTTTTCTCTTATACAAAATAGCAGAAGCGACGAAGCGATCTTTCCTCGTTGGATCGAAAATTACTAAAGAAAGCGTTTTACAATATGAAAATACAACTGAGTGTTCACAACAAATGATTGTATTGTGTATTTCAATACAACATACAATATACAACACCTGTTGTGAATTGCCCAAATGTAAATTTAGCAAAAAAATTTATGTATTAATTTATTTAAAGAGAAAAACACAAAAATAACGTTTCATGTTGTATTTTTTGTGTGTAATATTTAAATATACATACATACACATATTAAATAATACAAATAATGTACATATATTATATATATGTATGTATGTATATTCATAGTAACTGCATGTTAGAAATAAATCGGTTATTTTATTTACATAAAATTCTGCAGTATTTTGTTGTGGGGAAAATACATTTCTTTTGTATAACAGAGTGTCACTTCATTTTGCTCAGCGTGACTATGCCACAGTAGATGCCGCCATAATTTTTGTTTGTTCTAATTAGCTTTGCAATAGTTATTTCTATTTTAACATGAATGTTAATATTTTCAACTAGATATCATACAGAACAATGTTAAGAGTATACACGGGTTGGTCTTTTATTTCATACGTTTTTTCATTATTCTTTTACAAATATGAACATAAGTTTGGCATATTACCCACCAAGCTCACATCACACTGCAAGTTCGAAAAACTCAATACACTCACATTTTTTTTACTAATACACACATTTTCCGCAGTGGTCACACTAATGGCACCAAATTTTTCGTGCGAATAGTGGCAGACACTAACGATGATTAATGTTACCCTGTTATAAATTTAATGCAAATTTACTGGATTCTGTAAAATTGTAATTAAAGTTTTAACTTGTTAAATCTATTATAATGATTTATTTTTTGAAATGCGCATACAAAAACGCAAGTTTGTTAATTATAGAGCATAAATATTATTAACTATTATTAAAATAATACTAATAATAATAAATGTAAACATTTTCCCTCAAACATGTGCCTGTATAATAAACTTGGTAACTCTACTTAAAATAAAATAAGAGAGAGAAGTATACAAATGTTTTCAAGTTTACGCTTCGACAACATTTTAAAAATGAGATTGCAGTCAGATGTTTGAGCATAAAATTTAATGGCGATGGATTCGACTAATTGGAACAATTTTTCGTTGATAATACGTACACAACGATTTTACAATTTCAGTGTGATGTGAGATTGGGGGGTTAACTTTTTGTTGTCTTTACAAAATAGAGTTACCGAGTTCGTCAATGAGTTTTTTGCTTACAAAACAGTTCTACATAGTTATATAGAATTATTATTCTGCTTTACCTATAAAATATCTGATTGCGATTACATCTAATTTTTAAAAATTGTTTATAATTAATAAAGCATTATTATTCACATAAATACAAAATTTCACTTTTTAAATTTTCCATTCAAATTTAAGAAAATATCAATTATAATAAAAACTGAAAATAAAATTTCCAATTATAAATTAGAAAATATTAATTGAGTTTCAGAAAATCATATCAAAACGTCGGAAATAATAATTTTAAATTTAGAAATATCTTTACATTTAAAAATGTTTACATTTAAAAAAAATATTGCCATTCAGGAGATATTAATAACTTTTCAGTACCGCGATTCAGTAACTTTTTTTAACGATAGTCGAATTGTAAAAAAAAAGAAAATTGCAAAATTATCAGTAAAATTTTGAAACGATATTCGCTATTGTTAAAGTCAGCTGTTGTTGTTATCTAAACGACAACCATTTTTGTGTTGTTTATCCAATCGATAAAAACTTAAATTTTTAGGTTGAAATGTCGTCATACATAAATAAAAATCATGATATAGTGAAAATATTTTGCTTTAATTAAAAAACTTTTTTATATAAATAAAAAAATTAAATAGCATATTCAATTCATTATTTCATTTTCAAATAAATAAACAGAAATATTAGTAAAAAAAATAAAGATATTAAACATAAACATAAAATCATCCTGTCAAACACGAAGTAATTTGTTTTTTTCTATTCTTTGTGTTTTTCGCTTATTTTGACAGAGATGCCACTCCTTTACAATTTAAATAAATAGAAAAACAGATTTGTCGATATTAATTTAAATTCAATGAATTTAAGAAAACCTCAAATGATATTTAAGAATTGCTAACATAAAAATTGTTACATAAGTAAACGTAATTTTATGAGAATGTTATTTTTTATATATAAATTTTCACAATTTTTTTTGGATGAAAATTTGAAGTTTTTCAGAAAATATAGATAACATTAAATTATTTTATTTAAAATGTTTGGGACTTTTCGTTTTTTGCGTTTTTCATCCCTAATTTGATTATTTATTATTATAAATTTATTCTCTATGTTTTCAAAATATGGCAATATTTAAAAAAAAAGTTGAGAGAGCTTTTTTTTTTTGGTTATTATTTTGTTACTCCATCCGACCTAGATGGCCACAATGAAGAAATATTTGGCCAGTTAAAAGAAACTATACAGCCATCTCCAATTAGCACGATTTAATGCATATAGCCACTCTACACAACCATTACCTTTGCAATGGAGGTTAGGGCGAGCTATTTAATTAGCAAAAACTAAATTAAACGAGAAGTTATGTCATATAACCGGAAACGCATGCATATAGGTATATAACCAAAATGCATGCCGATCAGCAACCACGATGACCAAAAAGCAAACACCGAAATAAATCCGAAATAATAGAAAAGAAGAAAACCAACCCAAAGAATTTGCTGAAATAATTTGGTATTAAGTTTAACAAATTGTTTACTTTTTCATTTACATTTATTATCAAGACTCAAACCGAGGTGGAGGGTATCAAAGATTCGGCACAGCCGAATTTAACACTCTTACTTGTTTAATTATAATCTCCTCCAGATCTCCATCACCAACAATCCAACCTATCCATCGTGGTCCATCACCAACATTCCAGCAAAAGAAACATTGGTCCCATCGAACCGGATTGGAGAACTAAATAATTAATACTCATCAGATGTCATCTTACTCGCTATTTAAAACAACATTAAAACAGGTACGTTTGTTTTTTGGTTTATATTGCGTTTGATAGTGCTACATACTTTTTAAAAAAATTAAGAAAAAGAGAATCGGGATAAATAAAGTAAACCGTGAAAATTGTATTAACCTTAAATTCGAATAAAAAGAAGACCTGCCAAGACACCGATTCATCCCTGAGGAGGTTTTTTTTGTTCTTTAAAAATATCATTCATTTGGTTTATAAGTGATTTGAGAAAGTGTTTTAAGAAAAAGTGTAAATCTGTGGCTCAGTGTTTATAAGAAACAGTGTTTTAAGAAAAAGTATAAATCTTGGAAATCATTAATTTTTTCGGTGAAAAATAAAATGAAAAATACCGTCGGAAAGTATCAAACATGTCCAATTGATTTCCAATGAAGAATCTTTTCTCTTAATTCAAGAATACTTTTCTCATATAAATCTCCCCTCAATATAAATTGCAAATTTCTCCTGCATTTTTACATACCTCCCCAAAATAAATTGAAGATATATTTGATCTTTTTTTTTACTTTTATTATGACTGTCTCTTAAAACACTTCGTACTATTCCTTTAATAACTGTCCTTAGCTAGAAAAGGGGAATACTCCACTCTTGTTGTGTGTTTCAATTTCGTTTCGTTTTTTTTCTACATAGTCGATCACACTATAAGAGTCTCTTCTTGTTTTTTCCCCTTCGCTCTTTCTTATTGAAATAGTTTGCATGCTTTGTTTTTATACGCGCAGTAACGTATGTACATATGTTAACATTTCGTTATATTTTTGCTCTGCGGCTTAAAAAAAAAAAAAATCTCTTTCTTTTAATAATTTCAAGGATCTCTTCATTGTTTTTTCCATTGATTTTTTAGTACGCCCACACATTAACATATCGCTCATTTGCTGCAAGACCGGCATAAGTCAAAAACCATGATTTTTGAGTTAATGATGCAGAATTGTTCGTTATATTATAATTCATGTTGTGTAAAAAATTCATATGAATATCTCTTATACACTCCGCTTGAGAAGAGAATATGCCGTTATTTCATTTCATCTGTTTCAACTTTTTTATACGTAAGAGCGACATATATCAGTTGTGCCACCGCTGCCGTCGTGTTAATATCGTTTGGCTTTCTCAAACAGAGGAATATTTTGTGTTGTGGAGTTCTTCATGAAAAGGTAATGGTATTTTTAATCTAGATTATTTCAAGTACACAGCGCTATTTTGAGTTATGACTATGTTGTTGAAAAGTTTGATTTAATTCAAACTTGGTATATTACAAAATATGACGTTCTTGTTGATAAAAATACTATCGTCAACTTAAGTATTTCGTGTTATGACGTTATTACATATAAAAGAATGACTACTAAACAGTCAGCCTTTTATATTATAACAAAATGTGTCGTTGTTGAACATAGCATTATTTACGGTAACAATAAATAGCTCTCACTAACACAAAATATGACACTATTGCTGATAAAAATTATAGCTATATAGAAATAAAACGCACGATCACAATAATAAAAGTTGTTGTTTTAGCTTATTTTAAAATGTCAAACTGCAACAGCAGAAAATCTTCATCGTCAACTTCATATTCGAGTTTATCCCGATCATCCTCTTTTTCGGAAGACTGTGACGACTCTATGGCTGATGTAACATACTGCCCAAAATCACCGCAGCAAGAAAGTGATGGCGAGGATAGCAACGATGAAACATTTAATCCATCAGCCAATTCTACGACTGTATTCCGTCCTCTTTCGGAGAATTGTCCGCGTGACACCGCAAGTACAGTTGTCCAGCAAAGTGTTGATATTTTAAATTCGGATAAAGTAACTGTTACGTCTTCATTCAAGCCACTTAGCACATCGATTTCTTACGCGGCACCATCACTCGGTGATTCACAACCTGGCACTTCAACTTCAAAAATGGAAAGTTCTTCCATTATTCCAAATAGTCCATTGAAAAAGGGGAAGAACGGAGAAAAACAGCCAGAAAAATGGAAGAGAAACATTATTAAAAAGAAAAGAAATAGTGGAATAGAGTATGAATCACACACGCTGATGAAAAAAGTTAAACCTGCAAGACAAATGAAAACTCCATGTGCTGAGACTTGTAAACTCGAATGTTACAAAAATTTTAGTGATGACGAACGAAAACATTTGTTTAACTTATACTGGGCCCTTGGTGACATCGAAATATTTTAATAATATTTTAGTATTATGATATACATAAGTACATAATATGTATATTTGAAGTTCAAAAGACTGAAAATAAAATGTATTAATACGAAGTTATTGTTTTTTTTTTTTCTCAACAATAACGACACATTATAACTTATGCCACTCTATTGAATATATTTTTGCAACAATAACGTCATAATGCAAATGAGAGTTAGTTCTTATTCTGGAAAAAACCATAAATGGCTACTTGGTGTTGATTTTCCTTTATGGATATGTTAAATATATTACAGTGAATTGGTTTACTTTGAAATTATAGGATTTCCTCTTTTCTGTGTAAGGTGGGAGTCATTTGAAAACTTAAAACGCGTTTTCTGCAAAATCGATTTTTTTGACTTATGCCGGTCTTGCAGCAAATGCGCGATATGTTAACATTCTTGTAATTGATATTGGATATTTGTTCGGCAACTTTAAAAATCTCTTTTCCAATAAGGGATATATTTCTCAAGCCAAACCGAATTAATATTAAAAAGGTCATTAAACTTTTTTGGTATTTCTATTTTTCTTTGAATTTACTTTCCAGTATTGCAAACATATGTATATCGAAGGCTGAAAGTCTAAAGGGCAGGTCAAATTTGAATTAATTTCTATTCCGTCAATTTAAGCAAATTTTGCGTAGAAAATTATAAAGACTTTTCTACTAGTTTCAATTTTGTTTATTTTAAATTACGAAGACAATTGCGTTTAGAGTTCCACATTTTTCAAACAATTTGAAGGTTTTAAAACAAATTTTTTTTCATACCAATTTTATGGATTTTTTCAGTAAAATTTTTTTTGGATTATTCATGAAAATTTTGAAGTTTTTTCAAACGAATCTTAAAATTTTTCAAACGAATTTTAGAATTTTTTCACACAAGTTTTAAAGTTTTTTCAACCAGATTTTAAGGTCTTTAAAATAAATTTTAAAATTTTTTTCAAACAAATTTTAAAGTTTCTTAAATTTTTCAAACAAATTTTAAAGGCTGTTTTTCAAACAAATTTTTAGATTTTTTCAGAAAAATTTTTTGGATTTTTCAAACAAATTTTAAAATTTTTCCAAACAAATTTTAAAGATAATTCAAACAAATCTTAGGATTGTTTCAAACAAGTTATTTTCTCAAACAAATTTTAAAGTTTTTTAAAATTTTTCCAAACAAATTTTAAAGGCTGTTTTTCAAACAAATTTTTAGATTTTTTCAGAAAAATTTTTTGGATTTTTCAATCAAATTTTTAAATTTTTCCAAACAAATTTTAAAGATATTTCAAACAAATCTTAGGATTGTTTCAAACAAGTTATTTTCTCAAACAAATTTTAAAGTTTTTTAAAATTTTTCCAAACAAATTTTAAAGGCTGTTTTTCAAAAGAATTTTGGGTTTTTTTTTTCCAAAAAAAAAAAAAAATTTTTGGATTTTTCAAACAAAATTTTAAGTTTTTTTCAAACGAATTTTAAAATTTTTCAAACAATTTTAAGCAAATTTTAAAGATTTTTCAACCGAATTTTACGATTTTTTTTTTCAAACAAATCAGAAAATAAATATAAAATTGTACAACACGTAATAAATACATCGGGAATAAAAATTGTGGATTCAATAAAGCTTTTTGTGCGTACTTTATATCACAATTTTAAGGAAAAACTGGGTAAAGAATTTTGTGTCTGATTTCATCCAATATTCAGATACAAATTTAGCTACAGCTTTTTATTTCACTTACATCGATATTTATTAGAAAATCTGTACACCTGTAAAATCGATTTCGGATATATTACAATTCAAGAGTATATTGTACAAGCTTAAACTTTTATATCGTGGTTTTTTAATTTACAATTTTGATTGATCTTTGTCTGATCCGAATATATTACTTTTATTAAATTTCAAATCCATTCAAGATGTCTTTGGACCACTTTATTCGTTTAGCGGATAGCTTAGTCGAATTCGATTCTGACTTAACAGATAATTGTTACCCTATCAACTCTCTTCATGCTATTGAAGTCCACAGGGATGAAATAAAGAATCTTTGGTCAAGAATCGAAACCGCTTACGAAAAACTTGTCTGCGAAGTAGAAAACGAAGATGATAGCAAAAGGAAAAAAGACTCAGAACATAGAAATTTAGAATCATTAAAAGTCAAGTACAAAAGTACTTATATTACTTACTGTAATTGTCAGGCTAAGCTATCAGAGCTGTATGATTCTCGTAAATCTGAGTCTGGTCCTAAAGTTAGCCATCCAGAATCTGAAGCTAATTCTTCTCAAGCCTCTAACAATAGTGTTCATCTTCCGCCTTGTGATATTGAGGTCTTTAATGGCGATTACTTGCTTTGGCCCACTTTCCGGGATTTGTTTACGGCATTATACATTAATAATTCGAGATTAACTCATATTGAAAGACTTCTTCACTTATCAAAAAGACTGCTGGTGAACCGAGGGACATAGTCAAAAAAAGTCCGTTGACAAATCAAGGTTTTGATATAGCATGGGCAAGTCTTTGTGCTGGATATGAGAATCGAAGAGTACTCATTAATGGGCATCTCCGAATATTGTTCAACCTACAGTCCATAACTTCAGAATCTGGAATTGCGATTAAACAGCTTCAACGCGATATATCATCCTGTATTTCTGCTCTTCAGTTATATGATATCGATGTTGCAAGTTGGGATCCAATATTTGTCTTTCTTTGCACCAGTCGTCTCCCGCATACAACTTTGAGCTTATGGGAGCAGGGTTTAAGCGATAAGACATCCATTCCAAGCTGGTCTACTTTAGACGCTTTCTTGACAAATCGGTATAGGACCTTAGAATCTATTGCTGAGAATCGTACTAATTCTAACGTCAAATCCAATGAATCGAAAGCTAAAATTTTAAATCCAAACAAAATTAGTGCATTTAAAATTAATATTTCAGAATCAAAGTGTTCATTGTGTCCCAACGATTCACATATTATTCGAAAGTGTCCAAGATTTCTTAAAATGAACTATTCTTTGAGGTTTTCAGAAATTAAAAAACAAAGATTATGCTTGAATTGTTTCTCAAAAACTCATAGCGCGAAAAGCTGTAATAGTAAGCACAATTGTTTTAAATGCAACAAGCGTCATAACACTATACTGCATAAAGAAAGTGATATTTCTAAGCCTCCTTATTCCGAGCAGCTACCTAGTACGAGCACTAATTGCAACCTTAACCCACACTCAGCTCCATTTTCAGCTAGATCAAATTCTCAACCAATACAGTCCACAAATATTTCGGGGGCTGGGGTGGTTCGAAATTGTTTCGCTTCAAATTCTAAGGGTGTATTGCTAGGTACAGTGATAGTAAACATATGCCATGTAAATATGAAATATAAAGCACGAGCTCTTATATATTATGGATCTGAGGGTACTTTTATTTCTGAGCGTTTGTTTTTGCTCTGCGGCTTAAAAAAAAAAAAAAAAATCTCTTTCTTTTAATAATTTCAAGGGTCTCTTCATTGTTTTTTCCATTGATTTTTTAGTACGCCCACACATTAACATATCGCTCATTTGCTGCAAGACCGGCATAAGTCAAAAACCATGATTTTTGAGTTAATGATGCAGAATTGTTCGTTATATTATAATTCATGTTGTGTAAAAAATTCATATGAATATCTCTTATACACTCCGCTTGAGAAGAGAATATGCCGTTATTTCATTTCATCTGTTTCAACTTTTTTATACGTAAGAGCGACATATCTCAGTTGTGCCACCGCTGCCGTCGTGTTAAGATCGTTTGGCTTTCTCAAACAGAGGAATATTTTGTGTTGTGGAGTTCTTCATGAAAAGGTAATGGTATTTTTAATCTAGATTATTTCAAGTACACAGCGCTATTTTAAGTTATGACTATGTTGTTGAAAAGTTTGATTTAATTCAAACTTGGTATATTACAAAATATGACGTTCTTGTTGATAAAAATACTATCGTCAACTTAAGTATTTCGTGTTATGACGTTATTACATATAAACAAGTAAGAGTGTTAAATTCGGCTGTGCCGAATCTTTGATACCCTCCACCTCGGTTTGAGTCTTGATAATAAATGTAAATGAAAAAGTAAACAATTTGTTAAACTTAATACCAAATTATTTCAGCAAATTCTTTGGGTTGGTTTTCTTCTTTTCTATTATTTCGGATTTATTTCGGTGTTTGCTTTTTGGTCATCGTGGTTGCTGATCGGCATGCATTTTGGTTATATACCTATATGCATGCGTTTCCGGTTATATGACATAACTTCTCGTTTAATTTAGTTTTTGCTAATTAAATAGCTCGCCCTAACCTCCATTGCAAAGGTAATGGTTGTGTAGAGTGGCTATATGCATTAAATCGTGCTAATTGGAGATGGCTGTATAGTTTCTTTTAACTGGCCAAATATTTCTTCATTGTGGCCATCTAGGTCGGATGGAGTAACAAAATAATAACCAAAAAAAAAAGCTCTCTCAACTTTTTTTTTAAATATTGCCATATTTTGAAAACATAGAGAATAAATTTATAATAATAAATAATCAAATTAGGGATGAAAAACGCAAAAAACGAAAAGTCCCAAACATTTTAAATAAAATAATTTAATGTTATCTATATTTTCTGAAAAACTTCAAATTTTCATCCAAAAAAAATTGTGAAAATTTATATATAAAAAATAACATTCTCATAAAATTACGTTTACTTATGTAACAATTTTTATGTTAGCAATTCTTAAATATCATTTGAGGTTTTCTTAAATTCATTGAATTTAAATTAATATCGACAAATCTGTTTTTCTATTTATTTAAATTGTAAAGGAGTGGCATCTCTGTCAAAATAAGCGAAAAACACAAAGAATAGAAAAAAACAAATTACTTCGTGTTTGACAGGATGATTTTATGTTTATGTTTAATATCTTTATTTTTTTTACTAATATTTCTGTTTATTTATTTGAAAATGAAATAATGAATTGAATATGCTATTTAATTTTTTTATTTATATAAAAAAGTTTTTTAATTAAAGCAAAATATTTTCACTATATCATGATTTTTATTTATGTATGACGACATTTCAACCTAAAAATTTAAGTTTTTATCGATTGGATAAACAACACAAAAATGGTTGTCGTTTAGATAACAACAACAGCTGACTTTAACAATAGCGAATATCGTTTCAAAATTTTACTGATAATTTTGCAATTTTCTTTTTTTTTTACAATTCGACTATCGTTAAAAAAAGTTACTGAATCGCGGTACTGAAAAGTTATTAATATCTCCTGAATGGCAATATTTTTTTTAAATGTAAACATTTTTAAATGTAAAGATATTTCTAAATTTAAAATTATTATTTCCGACGTTTTGATACGATTTTCTGAAACTCAATTAATATTTTCTAATTTATAATTGGAAATTTTATTTTCAGTTTTTATTATAATTGATATTTTCTTAAATTTGAATGGAAAATTTAAAAAGTGAAATTTTGTATTTATGTGAATAATAATGCTTTATTAATTATAAACAATTTTTAAAAATTAGATGTAATCGCAATCAGATATTTTATAGGTAAAGCAGAATAATAATTCTATATAACTATGTAGAACTGTTTTGTAAGCAAAAAACTCATTGACGAACTCGGTAACTCTATTTTGTAAAGACAACAAAAAGTTAACCCCCCAATCTCACATCACACTGAAATTGTAAAATCGTTGTGTACGTATTATCAACGAAAAATTGTTCGAATTAGTCGAATCCATCGCCATTAAATTTTATGCTCAAACATCTGACTGCAATCTCATTTTTAAAATGTTGTCGAAGCGTAAACTTGAAAACATTTGTATACTTCTCTCTCTTATTTTATTTTAAGTAGAGTTACCAAGTTTATTATACAGGCACATGTTTGAGGGAAAATGTTTACATTTATTATTATTAGTATTATTTTAATAATAGTTAATAATATTTATGCTCTATAATTAACAAACTTGCGTTTTTGTATGCGCATTTCAAAAAATAAATCATTATAATAGATTTAACAAGTTAAAACTTTAATTACAATTTTACAGAATCCAGTAAATTTGCATTAAATTTATAACAGGGTAACATTAATCATCGTTAGTGTCTGCCACTATTCGCACGAAAAATTTGGTGCCATTAGTGTGACCACTGCGGAAAATGTGTGTATTAGTAAAAAAAATGTGAGTGTATTGAGTTTTTCGAACTTGCAGTGTGATGTGAGCTTGGTGGGTAATATGCCAAACTTATGTTCATATTTGTAAAAGAATAATGAAAAAACGTATGAAATAAAAGACCAACCCGTGTATACTCTTAACATTGTTCTGTATGATATCTAGTTGAAAATATTAACATTCATGTTAAAATAGAAATAACTATTGCAAAGCTAATTAGAACAAACAAAAATTATGGCGGCATCTACTGTGGCATAGTCACGCTGAGCAAAATGAAGTGACACTCTGTTATACAAAAGAAATGTATTTTCTGCAGAATTTTATGTAAATAAAATAACCGATTTATTTCTAACATGCAGTTACTATGAATATACATACATACATATATATAATATATGTACATTATTTGTATTATTTAATATGTGTATGTATGTATATTTAAATATTACACACAAAAAATACAACATGAAACGTTATTTTTGTGTTTTTCTCTTTAAATAAATTAATACATAAATTTTTTTGCTAAATTTACATTTGGGCAATTCACAACAGGTGTTGTATATTGTATGTTGTATTGAAATACACAATACAATCATTTGTTGTGAACACTCAGTTGTATTTTCATATTGTAAAACGCTTTCTTTAGTAATTTTCGATCCAACGAGGAAAGATCGCTTCGTCGCTTCTGCTATTTTGTATAAGAGAAAACACTTGTCAGTGTTTGCTTTTTGGTCGTGAGATGTACCCTGGAGTTTTAGTTACGTACCTCTTGCATTTTAATTTATAATGAAAAAAAAATGTTAAATGTTTTGGTTGGTACTGAAAGAGAAAATACATACTAAAAATATAAACATTAATTTTTATATAAATAAACTTATCGATGTATTTGCGTTATTTGCCATATTTTATTTTATAATTATTTATGCTGATAATATTCTATTTATTTGTTTTTTCTTTTTCATAAAAACTGGCATTCACTTGGAACTGATATGTTATGATACAATATACAACATTTACTAAACATAGCAAATGAAGTTGGATCGTGTATCAGATTTTTCAGTGAAAATTACCAACAACAATTTTACACTATTGTAAAGTGATACACGATACAAGAGATACAACGATACATTACCCATTGTGAATTGCCCAATTGTTTTTTTTATTAACAACTAGGTATTTTAGCATTATTTGCTTTAGATGTTGGTGAATTTTTACTCCCTTTATATTAACTCGTAGTGTCTGCTTGTCGAAAAAATTTTGGATCGATTTTAACCACTTTCCCGTGACCCAATCGATCTGAAATTTTGCAGGCAGGCTTGTGGCAATGACAGAAATGATCTAACATATTTTTTTAGTGATGCCAAAACAATGGAAACTTTTAAATTTTTCTACCAGAGTTGATAAAAAAAATGTACAAAGGGTTTGTTTTTGTTATGTTATTACCATAACGACCACAAAAACAACAAGTCCAGCTATGAAAACAATGCAACATTTAGAATAACAACAAGAACAATATAGAAATATCATGTTTTTCATTTTTTTTTACTTTTTCAGAGATTTCCCTGGACCTGTTCCACCGATTTTAATGATTTTTGAAGTAGAAATCTTTCCATGAACTTGGTGAATCATTCTCACTAAAAATTATCACTGTAGCTGCACTATTGAGGGCGTGATCGTGACAAGAACAACATAGAAAATTATTTTTTTTTCAAGACTTTTTTAGTTCTTCATTCAAATCTCGGGCCCTAATCGACCGATTTGGACGATTTTAAATAGCAAATTTCTCAGGATGTTAGTGAATCATTTTTATGTCAACGAGTACCCTAGCTGCCGGATTGATGCCGTCATCGTGATTTCCACAGACGGACAGACGGACAGACGGACATCGCTATATCAACTCCGGTTGTTATAAGGATCACAAATATATAAATTTTATGGGGTCCAAAATTTTTTTTCTAATTATTACAAACGGAATGACAAACTTATATATACCCTCTGCACACTGGAGTGGAGGGTATAACAACTCTACAACAGCAACAATGAGTCATATGTTTTTCAAAACTGTTTATGTGTTAGTTTCGGTCATTCCCCAGTATGCATTGAAATATTATTTCGCCAATGTTGGAGAAAAGTTAAGTTCCTAAATTGATGTCAAATGTAATTCTCAACTTGGGTTGAACAATTTTTCTCCTTGTTTGCTTTCAACTTGACATCAAGTTGAGACTTAACATTTTTTCCAATCTTTGAGAAACATTTTTACTCTCAATTGGATATCCAACACTTTTCTCCACTTGAGACCAAACATTTTTTCAACTTGAATACGATTTGTGTTAAGTCTGAGATATTATTTAAATATGTCATAAATAATAAATTAAATTAAAAAATGCCAAAAAAGTACAAATAAATCATTGATATATTTTTAATTATTTCTGCTTTTTGTCAAATTTTTCAAAAAATGTACAACTAATTAATTCATTTATTTTTAATTCTAGATTTTAAAAAATGTACATAATATGTACATTTAATGTTAAATATGTACATAGTAATGTTAAATATATAATGAAATTAAATTGAAACATTAAAAAAAGTAATTGTTTTCATTTCTAAAATTAGTATAATATTTTTTAATATGGCAATTCCGTACCTTCCATTTGATACCGATTGGAAATATTTCTTTGCTATCAAGTTGAGAATCACAAATTTCTCAATTTGATAACTATGAAAATCGCCATATAAAAAATGTGCCTTTTAAGTTGAGAAGACTATATTCGAACTATTGAGGGCATTTGAGAATTAACGTTGGAGATTTGAAAAATGTATTTGATCTCAAATGCACCTCAACTTGATAGCAAACAAAAATGTTTAGTGGGACATTTATTGTAGGGTCGTTTGCACACACACAAAAAATAGAAAATAAATTGTCAATAAGCAAAGCAAGTGGCTTCGAAATTCGATGATGCCAGTTAATCATTTTTTGTTCACGCGGAATTTATAATTGGAGGAATTTTTTTCTCGAGAAATGTATTTTCCGTGAGAAAGAAATTCCTTGAGAATATTCATAATTGGGATGAGTAACTTTTAATTGGAACTTTTTAGTCAGAATAAATCATAATTCTAGTTAGATATTGGTTAATATTTAATTAGAAAAAATATTGTGGTGGCATCTACGCAATTATTGAGGCAGTCACGGAAAAATTAAATGCAAGTCTGTTTTTTTTTTAATATAACAAAAATGGATTTTCCCTTTAACAAAATATGGCAGAATTCTTTATAAATGAAATGCAAAATGGAAAATCAATTTTGTGCTAATTCTTAACAAAATTAATAAAATATATATATGTATTATTATATTTATTAATATTTGTAATTTTATTTGACACAATTTCACACACAGTTTTACAGATCAACTGTTTTAATTAGAAAAAATATTGTGGTGGCATCTACGCAATTATTGAGGCAGTCACGGAAAAATTAAATGCAAGTCTGTTTTTTTTAATATAACAAAAATGGATTTTCCCTTTAACAAAATATGGCAGAATTCTTTATAAATGAAATGCAAAATGGAAAATCAATTTTGTGCTAATTCTTAACAAAATTAATAATATATATATATATGTATTATTATATTTATTAATATTTGTAATTTTATTTGACACAATTTCACATACAGTTTTACAGATCAACTGTTTTCAACTGATTTAGAAGTTTTCTGTTTTTGAAACAGTAGTGCCAATTTGTAACATTTTGTGATGTAATGAAAATCGCAGAATAATAAGTTAATACACAATAAAAAATATTAAATTTTTAAGTTTTATATACATATTGCAATAAAAAAAACGTTGGTAAATTTACATTGAAGATGGTCAGAAATGAATGAGAAAAAATATATAGGCATTTTAGAAAAGCACATTTAATATTAAACTTTATGCACAAAATATATGGGTTTTTGTTGTTTCGAATTTAACTGTGGCTCTAAGTGAAAAGTTTTAGACCGATCGTATATTACATCTTGAGGATCCTCACCTAATATTTTCAAATATTTTAAATTCTTTTTAACTCATTTAACCTCATTAAGAAAATAGTAAAACAGTAAATATGGAAAATCCACGCACCTCAAAAAATTGTTTTCTATGAAATAAATTAAAGACATTTCATATTATACAATTTTCTTTCAAAAATGTATCAATTATTGCAAATTTGAAATTTGACATATAGTATTTGTACATATATTTGTATAGATTTCGCAGTATGAAAAGAACTATTATTTCTTTATTTAGAATATATGTAAGTATTGCTCGCAAAAAAATGCAACATCATGAATGAAACACATAGACGACTGCTGGCAGCAGCATTTGTAGTCGTATAGTCAGCTACTTGATTTTTCTGAATACGACAGCAACATATAATACAAATGCTTTTTATTTAAATATACAATTACTTTTACTTATTTAAAATGCATTAGTACAACGTAAAAATAAATAAATTAGTTTAACGCCTTTTGATTATTAATGGAATTATAGCCTTTCATTTTGCGATTTTTTTTTAAACAAAATAAAATATTTCATAGCACTAACTTCTTTTACATATTTTGTTATATTGTCAACACTATTTTTGTTTTGTAGCCAACAAAACACACTTGCAGTTTTTTTTTTTCTATTTGAAGAACATATGACTGCCATTGTTGATGTTGTAGAGTTGTTTTTTTTTTTGATTTTGTTTCGTTAACTCTTTTGTATTAAAGCACCTCCAATATATGTATCCATTTTAGTTTGCAAATTCAGTATATTTATAATTTATTACTTACAGCAAAAAATAATAGAAACAATTTTATCAGTTATGCTTACGAAACTATATAAATAGACTTGAAGTTGGCTGCAAAAGCAGTAGCCTGTGTAAAGAACAAGTTAGCGACATGTAACTGTTACGTAACGTGTCAGCCTTTTTTTCACATGAAAAGTATTGGGACGTTCCGGTTACGTTCGGTAACTGTTTTAAATGATTTTCATGTAAAAAAAAACAACTGACTCGTTACGATTACGGGTAGAAAACATTGACCTTTTATATGTATTATAATGCTATGAATGCATTTATCTTTATTTTATTTTATTTATATATTCTTTTTTTTTGTATTGTATATTATTTTTTTTATTATTATTACTATTTCATTTAATTATTTTTTTCTTTAAATAAATTAATACATAAAAATTTGTTTTTTAAATTATTGGTGAACTTTTACTCCCTTTACTTACTGCCTTTATATTAACTGGTAGTGTCTGCTTGTCGACAAAATTTTGGATCGATTTTTAGCCCCTTTCCCGTGAGCCAATCGATCTGAAATTTTGCATGCAGGATCGTGGCAATGACAGAAATGATCTAACAAATTTTTTTAGTGATGCCAAAACAATGGAAACTTTTAAAATTTTCTACCAGAGTTCACAAAAAAATGTACAAAGGGTTTGTTTTTATTATATTATTACCACAACGACCACAAAAACAACAAGTCCAGCTATGACAACAATGCAACATTTAGAATAACAACAGGAACAATATGGAAACATCATGTTTTTCATTTTTTTTTTTTAATTTTTCATAGATTTACCTGGACCTGTTCCACCGATTTTAATGATTTTTGAAGTAGAAATCTTCCCATGAATTTGGTGAATCATTCCCACTAAAAATTATCACCCTAGCTATCCTATTGAGGGCGTGATCGTGACAAGAACAACATAGAAAATTATATTTTTTCAAGACTTTTTTTAGTTCTTCATTCAAATCTCGGGCCCTAATTGACCGATTTGGACGATTTTAAATAGCAAACTTTTCAGGATGTTAATGAATCATTTTTTATGCCAACGAGCACCCTAGCTGCCCGATTGATGCCGTCATCGTGATTTCCACAGACGGACAGACGGACAGACGGACAGACGGACATCGCTATATCAACTCCGGTTGTTATAAGGATCACAAATATATATATTTTATGGGGTCCAAATTTTTTTTTCTAATTATTACAAACGGAATGACAAACTTATATATACCCTCTGCACACTGGAGTGGAGGGTATAATCAGAGTGGAGGTAAAATTGCAACTTCAATTTTATCTCAGAACACAATTTCCCATATGAAAACAAGTAAGAGTGTTAAATTCGGCTGTGCCGAATCTTTGATACCCTCCACCTCGGTTTGTGGCAATACTATTAACATAGCTCATGGTAGTTGTGTTCTTGTTATTGTTAATATGTATGAATCACATTTTTTTGTGGCTTTTTTTATGTTGTTGTATGTTCAACCACTAAACTATTACAAGAAAACACTAGGTTTCATGTTTTTTTTAGAGGTATCTATAAACTTTTGTTCATTTCTCAGCGCAGAGGCTCCCGATTTACTCCGATTTCAATACCAACCTGGTGGGAATTATGGCAAATAATTTTTTCGTAACCTGACCTAAGTAAATGCTTTTTTTTTTGAATGAGCGTGATTTCAACAGACACACGGACAGACGGACAGACGGACAGACGGACAGACGGACAGACGGACATCGCTATATCGACTCGAGCTGTGATAAGGATCAAGAATATATATACTTTATTGGGTCGGAAATTAGTTTTTCGATGCGTTACAAACGGAATGACAAACCTATATATACCCTCTGCCACTGAGATGTAGAGGGTATAAAAAGAAGGAAAAGAAAACAAATTTTGGATAAGTGTTGGAATTATGTATTTTATTTTTTATTGAACACTTCAAGAAACGATCTTACCCTTTGGACAGCTGCTAAGTCAAAGAACTAATTATGCGAATGCCCTTTTTTAGGAAATAGCATCTACGACATATTTAGTTACATTTTTCATTCCAGTGTTTAGTACTAAATTTAGGAAAGAGATAGAAAGTGTGTGCCATTTTCTATCTCTTTGTACTGTCCCTTTGGATTGGCACGAATGAGGATGGGAATTACGGACGGATTTAATGCCAAAAAGGGGATTTCAATTTTTGGCATTAACAATGACATTATAGTATTTGGTTGTAGTCTACAATACCACAATTCAAATTTGATCAAGGTTTTTGACAGACTGAAGAAATATAATCTGAAGCTAAATCCGAGTAAATGTTGCTCTTTGAAACCGGAAGTAGTATATCTTGGACACTTGATAACGCCAAAAGGTATTAGACCAGATCCTTCAAAATTCGATGCAATAACAAGATATCCAATTCCGAAAAATGCCGATGAAGTGAGAAGGTTTGTGGCATTTCGCAATTATTACAGAAGATTTGTTAAAAATTTTGCTGAAGTGGCAAATTGCTTGAATGCTTTATTGAAAAAGAATGCAAAATTCGAATGGATAGCGCAATGTTAAACAGCGTTTGAAACATTGAAAGGAAAATTGGTAAGTCCACCAATTTTGCAATATCCAGATTTTGAAAAACCATTTGTACTAACAACAGACGCATCTGATTATGCACTTGGAGCTGTACTATCACAAGGAGAAATTGGAGATGATAGACCAATATCTTTCGCAAGCCGTTCACTAAATAAACTCGAGAAGAATAAACCTGTTATAGAAAAAGAACTACTTGGTACATATTGGGGAATACAATTTTTTCGCCCATACCTCTACGGAAGAAAGTTTACAGTTGTTACAGACCATCGCCCACTAGTTGCGTTATTTTCTCACAAAGATCCGAATTCAAAGTTGACTAGAATTCGCTTGGAATTATTGGACTATGATTTTCAAATAATATATAAAAAAGGTATAAGCAACACAAATGCAGACGCATTGTCGAGAATAGAGTTAAACTCAGATACATTAAAAACAATGATACCTCATAAGACGGATGAATCAATAAAAAAGACGCTGGTGATGACGAGAAAGATGAAGAAATATATGATACAAAATGAAGAAAATAAAAATAAAATAGAAGAAAATAAAGATATAAATGTGGAAAAGGATAAAACGTCTCCTATTGGGCCTGATCAACTCAAGATGTGGGAATGTACATCCATTAAAGATATAAAACTCGCGAGAAAATTAAAATTTATATTGGACAAGCCGACTTAAGAATTCAATATTGAAGATAATCATTCTGTGAACGAAACGCGCGTGAGATGCAGTGATAATCCCATTTACTTAGGTAACATGTTGGAGAAACTTTCATCTAAGTTAAGCAGATTGAAATATGATAAATTCGCGCTAGAAAAAGGTGACGAAATATTTAAGATAATAACCCATGGGAACATGAAAAAGGAAATTGCCGAAAATAATGATAATAATGACGTCAGAATTCTTTTATATAGCAATCCACAGAAAATAATACACAATGAAGAGAAGACAAAATTAATTAAAATGTATCACGACACACCATGGTCATTTCGGAATTAGAAAGACATTATTGAAATTAAAACAAAAATATATATGGAAAAACATGAATAAAATGGTAAAGAGATATGTTTTGATGTGTGATCTTTGTCAGAGAAACAAACAAGTAAGACACACAAAAGAACCATTATGTATAACGGACACACCAAATGATAATTTTAGCACTGTAGTCATAGATACAGTAGGACCACTACGTCCTTCTGGATAATACAGATATATATTGACTATGCAATGTGAACTAACTAAATATATAATAGCAGTCCCAATGGAAACTAAAGAAGCCAAATCAATAGCGAAAGCTTTAACTGAAAATTTGATGTTGAAATATGGAACATTCAAGACTTTAAAATCAGACAGAGGTACTGAGTTCACAAATGAACTTTTGAAGGAAATTTGCGATTTGCTAAAAATAGAACAAAAATTCTCGACACCTTACCATCACGAGACATTAGGTACTGTCGAACGAAACCATAAGGTACTTAATGAATATTTTTTATCTTTTGTAAATGATGACAATTGGAGTGAATGTATATCTTACTATTCATTCGCATACAACACAACGCCACACATTGACACCGAATATTCACCATTTGATTTAATATTTGGTAAAATACCAAATATACCAGGTGAAGAAATTTTAAATAACGACAAAGTATATAATCTAGAAAATTATACAAACGAAATGAAAATTAGATTAAGACAATCATTAAGAAATGCTAGACTAATGATAGAGGACATAAAGAATAAAAGAAGATTAGAATCGTTTAGAAAAGAAAATAGTATAAAATTAGCGATAGGAGATTTAGTATTAGTTAAAGTAGGAAGTAGAAAAAAAAACGAACCACCATACAATGGTCCGTATAAAATTATTAATATCGACGATTTAAATGTCACAATAAAAATCAAAAATAAAGAAAAAACCATTCATAAAAATTTACTTAAAAAATATAATAGTAATACAGAAATATAAAAAGAAACAAAAAAAAACAGAAAACAAAAATAGCAACATAAATGCATGTATAAATTTTAAGTCTATATAAACATATACAGCCCTGTCCTTGAAACCTTGTTATTTGAATAAGAGTGAATTTAAAATCACATGAAATTGAAATTTTGGGTTTCTTGAAACCACTTTTTTTATTTATTTAATGGAAACATATGTTTGAGTTAAGAACCATATGTTTGAGTTAAGAACATATGTTATCTAGAAACCGAGGTGCCATATGGTTCTTTATTCAGTTTCACAAAAAACTATTAAGTACTTGTGCATCTTTTTTACAAAATGTAAACAAAAACTGGAAGATAATTTCACACAAAACTGACATCAACTCTTTTCAATACTGGATGGATCAGAATTTACAACTTAATATACATTTGAAGTCAAGTATGTAACGGTCGTTAAATCAAACCATATCTTTCTGGGACTATGCTACCAATTGATCCGGCCGTGCTCAGGGAAAATGGGGAGGATCTTGTCTCCTTCAAGATAGGTTAAACCAGCTACAGTAATATTAAAATTTTGGTAGCAAATTATCTATTTACGATGACTCAAAATAAAGAATTGTTATACCAAAAAAAAAAATAAATTTAAAAGTAAATAAATAAATAAAATAAGTGCGTATAATTAGTAGCGTAGAGGTAAAAGATGTCGTTAACCTCTACATGTTCTATACCCGCCCAAACCTTTGCTATCTATTACAAATTTTTCTAGATAGCCCACTTTTGACCTAACCAATTACCCTAAACTTTTTGTGAATAAATGAGTGTAGAAAAAAAAAATAAATCAAAATAATAAACTTACGTTCTCTTATCCATCGATGTAACAAGCGCTTGTAGTCGAAGAATATTTAGTTGACGTTTGTTAGATCTAATTTATGTTTAAATGACATTCTCACTCAAAGACACAAGTTACAAATGAGAATAACATTCAGATAAAAAGAATGATTTGTAAAATTTTGTGAGAATGGATTTGTATGATGAATGAATGTAAAATTAAAAGTATGTTTGTGTATTTATTATGAGTGGATTTAAAATGTTTGAATATTTTCTATTTTGACATATTAAAATAAGGTGACCATATTTGCACAATATCACATTAAATTAAATTTAAAAAAATGTAAATATTAATATTAATATAAAATTAATATATAAAAATTTAATTTAACACTATTTTATAAATTAAAAAAAATTATAATTTAATAATATTATTAATATATTTTTAAGTTTTCTCTTTTTTTTTTAACTAAATATCCTTCAACACCTTCAGCACATAATAACAGGATGAGTACAAAAATATCAGGATGTTCATAAATATGCACCAAATTAGCAAGATGAACACGATATATACAGATGTGCACAGAAAAATTAGGAAGATGAGCACGAATTAGAAGGTGAGGGAGAAGTATCCTGATGTGCACAAAATAGCAAGATGAACACCAAATATCAGTCTGTTCACAAATATGCACCAAATTAGCAAGATGAACACAATATATCCAGATGTGCACAAAATAGCAAGATGAACACCAAATATCAGTCTGTTCACAAATATGCACCAAATTAACAAGATGAACAAAATATATCCAGATGTGCACAAAAATTAGCAAGATGAGTACGAATTAGAGAGTTGAGGGCGAAATATCTTAATGTGCACAAAAAAATAGCAAAATTCTATTTGCTTTATTTTATATAATTTAATTTTTTCCTGTCTGATTCGTTTGAAATTATTTTCAATAATGTTCAATTTTCCGTATTTGATTTCTTGAACAAAAAAAAATTGTATATATAAAAAAAAAGGTAATTTGATTTCATTTTAAAATTTTTCAGTCAGTGAACAAAAAAATTATTAACAACAAAAAAAAAAAACAATAAATTGAGTAATTGATATAAAAACTAAAAAATTCAAAAACTGTGTTAAATCAACCTCACAAAACTGAAACAGTTTAAAGTTTATCAAAACAAAGAACTGGTTCTGTAAAAGGGCGATTGTAAAAAAAATATAAATAAAAAAAAATCAATTTTAAGCACACAAAATCAAATTTTTAGGTAGCATGTTTGGCTACGTCCATATGTCTTTAGCATGGTAAACTTCATTATTGTCACTGTCTAAGTCTTGAAGTTCATAATTAACGTGTCCTATTTTTCGCAAAACCTTCGCCTTAATTCCCACTGGAGCAAGTTTAGAGTTAAAATTGTCAATCCGTGAGCCAATCGATCTGAAATTTTGCATGCAGGCTCGTGGCAATGACAGAAATGATCTAACAAATTTTTTTAGTGATGCCAACACAATGGAAACTTTTAAAATTTTCTACCAGAGTTCACAAAAAAATGTACAAAGGGTTTGTTTTTATTATATTATTACCACAACGACCACAAAAACAACAAGTCCAGCTATGACAACAATGCAACATTTAGAATATGGAAACATCATGTTTTTCATTTTTTTTTTTTAATTTTTCATAGATTTACCTGGACCTGTTCCACCGATTTTAATGATTTTTGAAGTAGAAATCTTCCCATGAATTTGGTGAATCATTCCCACTAAAAATTATCACCCTAGCTATCCTATTGAGGGCGTGATCGTGACAAGAACAACATAGAAAATTATATTTTTTCAAGACTTTTTTTAGTTCTTCATTCAAATCTCGGGCCCTAATTGACCGATTTGGACGATTTTAAATAGCAAACTTTTCAGGATGTTAATGAATCATTTTTTATGCCAACGAGCACCCTAGCTGCCCGATTGATGCCGTCATCGTGATTTCCACAGACGGACAGACGGACAGACGGACAGACGGACAGACGGACATCGCTATATCAACTCCGGTTGTTATAAGGATCACAAATATATATATTTTATGGGGTCCAAATTTTTTTTTCTAATTATTACAAACGGAATGACAAACTTATATATACCCTCTGCACACTGGAGTGGAGGGTATAACAACTCTACAACAGCAACAATGAGTCATATGTTTTTCAAATAGGAAAAAACTGTTTATGTGTTAGTTTCGGTCATTCCCCAGTATGCATTGAAATATTATTTCGCCAATGTTGGAGAAAAGTTAAGTTCTTAAATTGATGTCAAATGTAATTCTCAACTTGGGTTGAACAATTTTTCTCCTTGTTTGCTTTCAACTTGACATCAAGTTGAGACTTAACATTTTTTCCAATCTTTGAGAAACATTTTTACTCTCAATTGGATATCCAACACTTTTCTCCACTTGAGACCAAACATTTTTTCAACTTGAATACGATTTGTGTTAAGTCTGAGATATTATTTAAATATGTCATAAATAATAAATTAAATTAAAAAATGCCAAAAAAGTACAAATAAATCATTGATATATTTTTAATTATTTCTGCTTTTTGTCAAATTTTTCAAAAAATGTACAACTAATTAATTCATTTATTTTTAATTCTAGATTTTAAAAAATGTACATAATATGTACATTTAATGTTAAATATGTACATAGTAATGTTAAATATATAATGAAATTAAATTGAAACATTAAAAAAAGTAATTGTTTTCATTTCTAAAATTAGTATAATATTTTTTAATATGGCAATTCCGTACCTTCCATTTGATACCGATTGGAAATATTTCTTTGCTATCAAGTTGAGAATCACAAATTTCTCAATTTGATAACTATGAAAATCGCCATATAAAAAATGTGCCTTTTAAGTTGAGAAGACTATATTCGAACTATTGAGGGCATTTGAGAATTAACGTTGGAGATTTGAAAAATGTATTTGATCTCAAATGCACCTCAACTTGATAGCAAACAAAAATGTTTAGTGGGACATTTATTGTAGGGTCGTTTGCACACACACAAAAAATAGAAAATAAATTGTCAATAAGCAAAGCAAGTGGCTTCGAAATTCGATGATGCCAGTTAATCATTTTTTGTTCACGCGGAATTTATAATTGGAGGAATTTTTTTCTCGAGAAATGTATTTTCCGTGAGAAAGAAATTCCTTGAGAATATTCATAATTGGGATGAGTAACTTTTAATTGGAACTTTTTAGTCAGAATAAATCATAATTCTAGTTAGATATTGGTTAATATTTAATTAGAAAAAATATTGTGGTGGCATCTACGCAATTATTGAGGCAGTCACGGAAAAATTAAATGCAAGTCTGTTTTTTTTTAATATAACAAAAATGGATTTTCCCTTTAACAAAATATGGCAGAATTCTTTATAAATGAAATGCAAAATGGAAAATCAATTTTGTGCTAATTCTTAACAAAATTAATAAAATATATATATGTATTATTATATTTATTAATATTTGTAATTTTATTTGACACAATTTCACACACAGTTTTACAGATCAACTGTTTTAATTAGAAAAAATATTGTGGTGGCATCTACGCAATTATTGAGGCAGTCACGGAAAAATTAAATGCAAGTCTGTTTTTTTTAATATAACAAAAATGGATTTTCCCTTTAACAAAATATGGCAGAATTCTTTATAAATGAAATGCAAAATGGAAAATCAATTTTGTGCTAATTCTTAACAAAATTAATAATATATATATATATATGTATTATTATATTTATTAATATTTGTAATTTTATTTGACACAATTTCACATACAGTTTTACAGATCAACTGTTTTCAACTGATTTAGAAGTTTTCTGTTTTTGAAACAGTAGTGCCAATTTGTAACATTTTGTGATGTAATGAAAATCGCAGAATAATAAGTTAATACACAATAAAAAATATTAAATTTTTAAGTTTTATATACATATTGCAATAAAAAAAACGTTGGTAAATTTACATTGAAGATGGTCAGAAATGAATGAGAAAAAATATATAGGCATTTTAGAAAAGCACATTTAATATTAAACTTTATGCACAAAATATATGGGTTTTTGTTGTTTCGAATTTAACTGTGGCTCTAAGTGAAAAGTTTTAGACCGATCGTATATTACATCTTGAGGATCCTCACCTAATATTTTCAAATATTTTAAATTCTTTTTAACTCATTTAACCTCATTAAGAAAATAGTAAAACAGTAAATATGGAAAATCCACGCACCTCAAAAAATTGTTTTCTATGAAATAAATTAAAGACATTTCATATTATACAATTTTCTTTCAAAAATGTATCAATTATTGCAAATTTGAAATTTGACATATAGTATTTGTACATATATTTGTATAGATTTCGCAGTATGAAAAGAACTATTATTTCTTTATTTAGAATATATGTAAGTATTGCTCGCAAAAAAATGCAACATCATGAATGAAACACATAGACGACTGCTGGCAGCAGCATTTGTAGTCGTATAGTCAGCTACTTGATTTTTCTGAATACGACAGCAACATATAATACAAATGCTTTATATTTAAATATACAATTACTTTTACTTATTTAAAATGCATTAGTACAACGTAAAAATAAATAAATTAGTTTAACGCCTTTTGATTATTAATGGAATTATAGCCTTTCATTTTGCGATTTTTTTTTTAAACAAAATAAAATATTTCATAGCACTAACTTCTTTTACATATTTTGTTATATTGTCAACACTATTTTTGTTTTGTAGCCAACAAAACACACTTGCAGTTTTTTTTTTTCTATTTGAAGAACATATGACTGCCATTGTTGATGTTGTAGAGTTGTTTTTTTTTTTTGATTTTGTTTCGTTAACTCTTTTGTATTAAAGCACCTCCAATATATGTATCCATTTTAGTTTGCAAATTCAGTATATTTATAATTTATTACTTACAGCAAAAAATAATAGAAACAATTTTATCAGTTATGCTTACGAAACTATATAAATAGACTTGAAGTTGGCTGCAAAAGCAGTAGCCTGTGTAAAGAACAAGTTAGCGACATGTAAAAAAAAACAACTGACTCGTTACGATTACGGGTAGAAAACATTGACCTTTTATATGTATTATAATGCTATGAATGCATTTATCTTTATTTTATTTTATTTATATATTCTTTTTTTTTGTATTGTATATTATTTTTTTTTATTATTATTACTATTTCATTTAATTATTTTTTTCTTTAAATAAATTAATACATAAAAATTTGTTTTTTAAATTATTGGTGAACTTTTACTCCCTTTACTTACTGCCTTTATATTAACTGGTAGTGTCTGCTTGTCGACAAAATTTTGGATCGATTTTTAGCCCCTTTCCCGTGAGCCAATCGATCTGAAATTTTGCATGCAGGCTCGTGGCAATGACAGAAATGATCTAACAAATTTTTTTAGTGATGCCAAAACAATGGAAACTTTTAAAATTTTCTACCAGAGTTCACAAAAAAATGTACAAAGGGTTTGTTTTTATTATATTATTACCACAACGACCACAAAAACAACAAGTCCAGCTATGACAACAATGCAACATTTAGAATAACAACAGGAACAATATGGAAACATCATGTTTTTCATTTTTTTTTTTTAATTTTTCATAGATTTACCTGGACCTGTTCCACCGATTTTAATGATTTTTGAAGTAGAAATCTTCCCATGAATTTGGTGAATCATTCCCACTAAAAATTATCACCCTAGCTATCCTATTGAGGGCGTGATCGTGACAAGAACAACATAGAAAATTATATTTTTTCAAGACTTTTTTTAGTTCTTCATTCAAATCTCGGGCCCTAATTGACCGATTTGGACGATTTTAAATAGCAAACTTTTCAGGATGTTAATGAATCATTTTTTATGCCAACGAGCACCCTAGCTGCCCGATTGATGCCGTCATCGTGATTTCCACAGACGGACAGACGGACAGACGGACAGACGGACAGACGGACATCGCTATATCAACTCCGGTTGTTATAAGGATCACAAATATATATATTTTATGGGGTCCAAATTTTTTTTTCTAATTATTACAAACGGAATGACAAACTTATATATACCCTCTGCACACTGGAGTGGAGGGTATAAAGAATGACTACTAAACAGTCAGCCTTTTATATTATAACAAAATGTGTCGTTGTTGAACATAGCATTATTTACGGTAACAATAAATAGCTCTCACTAACACAAAATATGACACTATTGCTGATAAAAATTATAGCTATATAGAAATAAAACGCACGATCACAATAATAAAAGTTGTTGTTTTAGCTTATTTTAAAATGTCAAACTGCAACAGCAGAAAATCTTCATCGTCAACTTCATATTCGAGTTTATCCCGATCATCCTCTTTTTCGGAAGACTGTGACGACTCTATGGCTGATGTAACATACTGCCCAAAATCACCGCAGCAAGAAAGTGATAGCGAGGATAGCAACGATGAAACATTTAATCTATCAGCCAATTCTACGACTGTATTCCGTCCACATTCGGAGAATTGTCCGCGTGACACCGCAAGTACAGTTGTGCAGCAAAGTGTTGATATTTTAAATTCGGATATAGTAACTGTTACGTCTTCATTCAAGCCACTTAGCACATCGATTTCTTACGCGGCACCATCACTCGGTGATTCACAACCTGGCACTTCAACTTCAAAAATGGAAAGTTCTTCCATTATTCCAAATAGTCCATTGAAAAAGGGGAAGAAAAGAGCAAAACAGCCAGAAAAATGGAAGAGAAACATTATTAAAAAGAAAAGAAATAGTGGAATAGAGTATGAATCATACACGCTGATGAAAAAAGTTAAACCTGCAAGACAAATGAAAACTCCATGTGCTGAGACTTGTAAGCTCGAATGTTACAAAAATTTTAGTGATGACGAACGAAAACATTTGTTTAACTTATACTGGGCCCTTAGTGACATCGAAATATTTTAATAATATTTTAGTATTATGATATACATAAGTACATAATATGTATATTTGAAGTTCAAAAGACTGAAAATAAAATGTATTAATACGAAGTTATTGTTTTTTTTTTTCTCAACAATAACGACACATTATAACTTATGCCACTCTATTGAATATATTTTTGCAACAATAACGTCATAATGCAAATGAGAGTTAGTTCTTATTCTGGAAAAAACCATAAATGGCTACTTGGTGTTGATTTTCCTTTATGGATATGTTAAATATATTACAGTGAATTGGTTTACTTTGAAATTATAGGATTTCCTCTTTTCTGTGTAAGGTGGGAGTCATTTGAAAACTTTAAACGCGTTTTCTGCAAAATCGATTTTTTTGACTTATGCCGGTCTTGCAGCAAATGCGCGATATGTTAACATTCTTGTAATTGATATTGGATATTTGTTCGGCAACTTTAAAAATCTCTTTTCCAATAAGGGATATGTTTCTCAAGCCAAACCGAATTAATATTAAAAAGGTCATTAAACTTTTTTGGTATTTCTATTTTTCTTTGAATTTACTTTCCAGTATTGCAAACATATGTATATCGAAGGCTGAAAGTCTAAAGGGCAGGTCAAATTTGAATTAATTTCTATTCCGTCAATTTAAGCAAATTTTGCGTAGAAAATTATAAAGACTTTTCTACTAGTTTCAATTTTGTTCATTTTAAATTACGAAGACAATTGCGTTTAGAGTTCCACATTTTTCAAACAATTTGAAGGTTTTAAAACAAATTTTTTTTCATACCAATTTTATGGATTTTTTCAGTAAAATTTTTTTTGGATTATTCATGAAAATTTTGAAGTTTTTTCAAACGAATCTTAAAATTTTTCACACGAATTTTAGAATTTTTTCACACAAGTTTTAAAGTTTTTTCAACCAGATTATAAGGTCTTTAAAATAAATTTTAAAATTTTTTTCAAACAAATTTTAAAGTCTCTTAAATTTTTCAAACAAATTTTAAAGGCTGTTTTTCAAACAAATTTTTAGATTTTTTCAGAAAAATTTTTTGGATTTTTCAAACAAATTTTAAAATGTTTCCAAACAAATTTTAAAGATAATTCAAACAAATCTTAGGATTGTTTCAAACAAGTTATTTTCTCAAACAAATTTTAAAGTTTTTTAAAATTTTTCCAAACAAATTTTAAAGGCTGTTTTTCAAACAAATTTTTAGATTTTTTCAGAAAAATTTTTTGGATTTTTCAACCAAATTTTAAAATTTTTCCAAACAAATTTTAAAGATATTTCAAACAAATCTTAGGATTGTTTCAAACAAGTTATTTTCTCAAACAAATTTTAAAGTTTTTTAAAATTTTTCCAAACAAATTTTAAAGGCTGTTTTTCAAAAGAATTTTGGGTTTTTTTTTTTCTTAAAAAAAAATTTTTTTTGGATTTTTCAAACAAAATTTTAAGTTTTTTTCAAACGAATTTTAAAATTTTTCAAACAATTTTAAGCAAATTTTAAAGATTTTTCAACCGAATTTTACGATTTTTTTTTTCAAACAAAACAGAAAATAAATATAAAATTATACAACACGTAATAAATATATCGGAAATAAAAATTGTGGATTCAATAAAGCTTTTTGTGCGTACTTTATATCACAATTTTAAGGAAAAACTGGGTAAAGAATTTTGTGTCTGATTTCATCCAATATTCAGATACAAATTTAGCTACAGCTTTTTATTTCACTTACATCGATATTTATTAGAAAATCTGTACACCTGTAAAATCGATTTCGGATATATTACAATTCAAGAGTATATTGTACAAGCTTAAACTTTTATATCGTGGTTTTTTAATTTACAATTTTAATTGATCTTTGTCTGATCCGAATATATTACTTTTATTAAATTTCAAATCCATTCAAGATGTCTTTGGACCACTTTATTCGTTTAGCGGATAGCTTAGTCGAATTCGATTCTGACTTAACAGATAATTGTTACCGTATCAACTCTCTTCATGCTATTGAAGTCCACAGGGATGAAATAAAGAATCTTTGGTCAAGAATCGAAACCGCTTACGAAAAACTTGTCTGCGAAGTAGAAAACGAAGATGATAGCAAAAGGAAAAAAGACTCAGAACATAGAAATTTAGAATCATTAAAAGTCAAGTACAAAAGTACTTATATTACTTACTGTAATTGTCAGGCTAAGCTATCAGAGCTGTATGATTCTCGTAAATCTGAGTCTGGTCCTAAAGTAAGCCATCCAGAATCTGAAGCTAATTCTTCTCAAGCCTCTAACAATAGTGTTCATCTTCCGCCTTGTGATATTGAGGTCTTTAATGGCGATTACTTGCTTTGGCCCACTTTCCGGGATTTGTTTACGGCACTATACATTAATAATTCGAGATTAACTCCAGTCCAGTCGTCTCCCACATACAACTTTGAGCTTATGGGAGCAGGGTTTAAGCGATAAGACATCCATTCCAAGCTGGTCTACTTTAGACACTTTCTTGACAAATCGGTATAGGACCTTAGAATCTATTGCTGAGAATCGTACTAATTCTAACGTCAAATCCAATGAATCGAAAGCTAAAATTTTAAATCCAAACAAAATTAGTGCATTTCAATTGTTTCTCAAAAACTCATAGCGCGAAAAGCTGTAATAGTAAGCACAATTGTTTTAAATGCAACAAGCGTCATAACACTATACTGCATAAATAAAGTGATATTTCTAAGCCTCCTTATTCCGAGCAGCTACCTAGTACGAGCACTAATTGCAACCTTAACCCACACTCAGCTCCATTTTCAGCTAGATCAAATTCTCAACCAATACAGTCCACAAATATTTCGGGGGCTGGGGTGGTTCGAAATTGTTTCGCTTCAAATTCTAAGGGTGTATTGCTAGGTACTGCGATAGTAAACATATGCCATGTAAATATGAAATATAAAGCACGAGCTCTTATAGATTCTGGATCTGAGGGTACTTTTATTTCTGAGCGCCTGTTTAATCTCCTTAAACTACTTTCCCAACGTATAAATGTACAAATTTCAGGATTAAACAACACTATATCTGCTAAGGTTCAACGGGAGTGTTCACTAGTACTTAGCTCTAGATTCAACGATAATGTAGAGATATTCGTTAACGCTTTAGTCGTCCTAAACTTAGCAGGTAATCTTCCAACTCAACCTGTTGAATCATCATTATTTTCCAATCTTCCCGAGATTCAGCTACTGACTCTCAATTTTATAATAGTTCCAAGATTGACGTCCTGATTGGTGGTGATTTGATTCCATCAATTATGCTTTCGGGGGTAAAACATGAAGTTTGTGGCTCCTTAATGGCGCAAGAAACTGTATTCGGATGGATACTTACTGGCCCCATTACACTTTGTTCATCCACATCTTGTTCCACATTAGCGTCGTATGTGTGCGAGATCTCTCTAGATAAAGAGATCTCACGTTTTTGGGAGGTGGAGAATCTTCCACGGAAGAATTTGATCTCCCCATCCGATAAATTTTGCGATGATCTGTACCAGAGGCCCACAAAAAGAAATAAAGATGGCAGATATATAGTTTCGTTGCCATTTAAGGAAGGATATCCTGAGAAACTCCATCTTGGTCAATCCCGATCGAGTGCTGTTGCTATAGAAATGTTGTTGTTCTATAGAAATGAAGCTAGATTACTTCGAACTCCATCCTTTAAAAATGAATATGATGAAGTTGTACAAGAATATGTGCACTTAAATCATATGTCCGTAGCCACTTCTCCTGATTTTCTTAAAGTTCCGTTGCATTATTACTTACCTCATCATGCGGTGATTAAACCAGAAAGTACAACCACAAAGGTCCGTGTGGTTTTCAATGCTTCAGCTCCATCCTCCAATGGGTTAAGTTTAACTGATATACTCCATATAGGTCCAGTTCTACAAAATGACTTAACTCTCTTGATACTTAAATGGCGATTTTTCCGATATGTGTTCAATGCTGACATTCAAAAGATGTACAGATAAATATTAGTGAATCCAGAACACATTCCCTATCAAAGAATTATATTTCGGAAAGATCCAAATCAAATCATCCAAGATTTTGAATTGAAAACCGTTACCTTTGGGGTCAACTGTGCTCCATATTTAGCTATTCGGACCATATTGCAACTCGCTGATGATGTTCAAGCAATTTATCCAATTGCTAGTAACATTCTGCGAAATTATATGTATGTTGATGATGCACTTGCCGGTGCTCACTCTATTCCAGAGGCAAATAAATCCAAAAATGAGCTCATCCTTGCTCTTAAATCAGCTGGGTTTTCACTGAGAAAATGGACAGCAAATTCCAAAGACGTACTTGCAGATATCCCGCCCGAACATCTCCTTAATGAAGATTTCCTCGACTTTGAAGACAGCAGTTCAGCGAAAACTTTGGGATTTCGTTGGAACGCTCGGTCGGATTCATTCTATTTTACAACAAAGCCTTTTCCTGAATCCTCCACGTATACAAAACGAGAAGTCCTGTCTCAAATTGCTAGACTATTTGATCCTGCTGGATGGCTTTCTCCTTGTGTGGTGCTCGCCAAAATCCTTATGCAGAAAATATGGATCGCAGGAACAGAGTGGGATGACGTCCTTTCTCAAGAGTGCCTTTCTCAGTGGAAAACTTTTCAATCCAATTATTCGGCAATTAACAACATACATATTCCTAGATGGCTTAATTTTATTCCAAATGCTGAAATTCCATGGATTCTGCGATGCATCCGAAAAAGCATACGCAGCAGCATTATACATCCGAATAGCTAATGGTGACTCCATGTCCACTCACTTGGTCTCGTCAAAGGCAAAAGTCGCTCCTATTAAAACGCTTTCCATTCCTAGATTAGAGCTCTGTGGAGCCGTTCTTCTAGCAGAAATGATAGACAACCTTATTCCAAAGTTAGATATTGACAACTACTCTACTTTCTGTTGGACTGCCTCCACAATTGTGCTTTCCTGGCTAGCTAAACCCCCGTGTTCCTGGTTGACCTTTGTCGCTAATAGGATTTCAAAGATAGTTCAGATAGTTGAACCTCAGCAATGGTATCATGTCACATCAGAAAATAATCCTGCCGATTTAGCTAGCCGTGGTATTTTTCCTCAGGATATTATTCACAATAACCTTTGGTGGCAAGGACCGCAGTGGCTTCAAGGTTCCAATACAGATTGGAATTTCCCCAGTTCAAAAGTTTTTCCAGAAACTGATCTGGAAAGGAATCCCATGAAAGTCCATTTTACCTACTTCCACAATTTTGATGATATTTTAGAACGTTTTTCGTCATATTCCAGGCCAATGAGAGTCATAGCATATGTATATCGATTTTATTACCGAACACATCCAACATGTCGCACTAGATTTCACAAAGAGTCGATTATTGTAACTAGTTCTGAAATTGTTGCTGTACGTGACAAACTCATTGCCACGTACCAAAAAGCGTTATATCCTAACGAATACCAAGCACTGTCTTCAAAAAAGTCCATAGCTTCTTCGAGTCCAATTATGAACTTAAATCCATTTCTCGATCAAGAAGGGTTAATTCGTTCGTGTGGTAGACTTGAAAATTCTCCCGGACTATCATACAACGAAAAACATCCTATAATTCTTCCGTACAATTGTCAATATTCGCGACTTTTAGTCAAATTCGTTCACGACATTACCCTTCATGGAGGTAATCAGTTAGTTCCTTGTATTGTCCGGAATCAGTACTGGATTCCTCCAAAAGTCAAAAATCTGATTAAAACTACGATTAACAAATGTAAACCCTGTATCAAAAATCTGATTAAAACTACGATTAACAAATGTAAACCCTGTATCTTATACGAGAAAAGATGTCAAAAACAGATAATGGCTGCATTACCCCCTGTTAGATCTGAAATTTCCCGTCCATTTACACACACTGGCCTCGATTTCGCAGGTCCTTTCGACATTAAAAGTTATTCCGGAAGAGCATGTCGAATTACAAAAGGATATGCGTGTATATTTGTCTGTTTCTCTACAAAGGCAATACATTTAGAAGCCACTTCAGATTTGTCCACGTCTGCATTCCTAGCTGCCTTCAATCGCTTTGTTTCACGACGTGGGTGTCCGCTCCACCTACATTCTGATAATGGAACCACATTTGTTGGCGCTTCCAGGACACTTGCCAAAGAATTCCTTCAAACATCTCATGAAGCGGTGGCTGCTAACTATGCCCATCAAAACATTACGTGGCATTTTATTCCGCCCGGAGCTCCGCATATGGGTGGTTTGTGGGAAGCAGGAGTTAAAAGCTTTAAGTCCCATTTCAAAAAGGTTTCTGGCTGCTTTAAGGAATTCTCCACACTATTGTCTCGTATAGAAGCGTGTTTAAATTCTCGTCCATTGGCGCCTCTTTCTCAAGATCCTTCCGATTTAGCTGCGTTGACTCCCGGGCATTTTCTTATAGGTACCCCAATACTGGCTCCAATAGATCCACCGATTAATGAATCGGCAGCATCCATAACCAATCGCTGGCAACAGCTAAAGCTTGTGCACAAAAACTTTTGTACCCGATGGAAAATGGAATATTTGAAAGAATTTCAAAAGAGAGTAAAGTGGCAAAAACCAGAGGAAAATTTAAAAGAGAATTCACTTGTCGCTATTAAAGATGAAAACCTTCCTCCAAATTTCTGGCGTCTTGGCAGAGTCGAAAAACTATATTTCGGGTCCGATAATCGGGTTCGTGTTGCCGATGTCTTTACTCAGAAAGGAAAGATTACTCGGCCAATAACAAAATTAGTAGTCCTCTGGGCAGATTAGTTAGTTTTATATTATTATCCTTCTTTACAGCTCACTATGCCTATAAATTCAACCAATCAGAAGCGCGATAAGAAACAATCTCGTCATCGTAATCCACAATCGAAGCTTCCCTCGAAACAAAAATCGTTCATATGCAGACTTTGTCATCAGCTTCATCCATTAAAATCCTGTAGGAAATTTTTGGCTCTGAATATTACCGAACGCCTTCAAGCTGTTCGGATCCACAAATACTGTGTCAACTGTCTGGCACTTGACCACTCCCAAGGGATATGTTTGTCCAATCACGGTTGCAAAAAGTGCAAAAAATTCCACCACACACTTCTGCATATAAATCCCAGGCTAACCAGAAATCTTTCGGCTTCACCATCGCGCTCTCCATCCCCACGACCATCAACGTCTACGAGCGTTCGTCCTAGAGAAACCTCACCCGTGTCGAAATCTTCCACCAATTCTTCCACCAAACCTTCCACCCAATCTGCACCTAAAATCTCTTCGCTTACCGATATTTTGCGACAGAATAGCATTATTCTTCTTCCAAAGGTGCTGGTTAAGTTGGAATCCACAACTAAACATGCACGCTATCTTCTAGATTCCGGCTCAGCAATAAGCCGCATTTCTAAAAGGTTCGTCGAAAAGCTTGGTCTAACAACATTGACCCTCCAAGATGAGACAATTTGTCCGTTGACTCTGAAATCCAAGTTCGATTCCAATTCCAAAATAGAGGGAACCTTTAGAGTCGATAATTGTCTCACCCTTCAAACACCGACACAATCGCTACCTGAGTCATATAAAAAAAACTTTCGAGATCTTTCTTGGCAGATTCAAAGTTTTACGAGTCTGCAGGAATTGATGCCATTATAGGTGTGGATATGTACCCTAGGGTGATTTGCGAAGGCGTTATCTCTAGGACAGGCTTTCCAACTGCCCAAAGTACCATATTTGGTTGGACCATTTATGGTTCATGTTCAATTTAAATAATAAAAATATATATATATATATATATATATATCACTAATATCAGCATTATCAAACGCATTTCTTAAGCAGAACAAACGTACTTTTACTCATGTATCTCTATATTTTATCTCGCCAAAATATAAATTATCAATTTAATTAAATAATGAATTATAATGAATTATTATGAATTTAACCCATTAACGCCCAAATGAAAACGGTGAACAATTTTAATAATTCAATTTTTATTATCAGTATTAAAACAGTTTTCTTAAAATAATATAAAAGAAAAAAAAGAAAAAAAATATTAAAAGTTGTGTTTTTAGAGGTGTACTAAGTTTAGTACAATGGGCGCTTATGAGTGGTATTTTGCAAAACATCCTCTTTCCAAACATAGCGTTTTCAGGCACTTATCACATGAAGTTTTAAATCGATTTGAGCACATAACACATCTAAGTTGGTTTGGTATTTTTTGGGGGTTGTGGCCATTATTTTTTTTGCCTTCTCCGTCAATTCCAAAAGACGTTGGCCTAGCTTTATTTGCCTTCTTGTCGCTCAGATACATACGTGCTATATGCCTACGAAACCATAACTGATCAACACTATCATCAGGGTTTGCAATGCAGTATAATCGCCATGCATTTGAAATAGTCATGTCGACTACGTAAGTAAACAATACCCACCACCACTTCTTTCCTTTCACTGCAATTCGGTACATTCCTATAGACTGATCCATTTGATCTACCCCTCCCATGCCTTTATTATAACTTTGGAAAACATGAGGTACGGGTACATCAACTTTTTGTTTCTTCAGAGAACACCATCTTTTAACTTTCCCTATAGGCTCTAAAGTATCGAAATTTGTTCCAATCGTGCAAACATTATTATCTTTCCATCTAACCATAAGAATTTCGTTTATCTTATCAAAGCTATGGTCGTATTCAGCCCTGGGTTTTTTACGCATATCCTTCGATGAAATCAATGGACACCGTTTAGTTCTATTTTCGCGCAAGGTTCCAGTAGATCTGTATCCAAGGTTCTTCAGGTCTACAAGCAGGTCGTAATTCGTAAAAAAATTATCAAAGTAAACTGCATGTTCCTCTGGTTTTGTTGGCGCTTTTGTTAGCAAATTCTTCACAACACGAGAGCCAAGAGGTTCAGTGGTAGCCTCGGAAGTTTTGCCACAATATATGTCAAATGTATAACAATATCCGTCGAAGCTGGTCAACGCCCAATTCCGATATCCGTACCGCACAGGTTTACCCATTATAAATTGTTTGGCTGAATGGTGTCCAAAGTACTTAACCATTGATTCGTCAATCGACAAATTTTCATGTAACATTCCGAATTGACAAAACTTTTTTTGTAAAATATCACAAAGTGGGCGCATTTTGAACATCTTATCAGTAGATGTTATAGCCAAAGCGTTATCTGCAAAATGCAGGTTTCTTTTAATTTCCAAGAATCTATTTCTTGACATGCACTCTGACACTAATGGCACACCTAGGTCGTCATCTAAGCTCCAATATGACCTTTCACTAGGTAGTTTATGATATCCGGTAAGTATAAGTATGCCCAAGAATTTACGGAGTTCCTCTTTGGTAAAAACGCTTTCGTGCCTATTGTTTTGTCCTGCATATATTGTGCTTTGCGTTGCGATAAGCTCTAACACTTCATCGTCAAAAAGATGCTCAAAGACTTTCACTGGGGTCATACCATGTAAGATTTCCGAAACATTAGCACGTCGTTCTTCAATATGTTTTTGATCTGGAGTAGATGGAAAAACTGAATAAAAGGGGGCACATTTTCTCCAAGTTGGTGACGCTGCACTATTTTCAATTCTTTTTCTCTTAGGCACATTCCGTGAAGTAGATGACGCGAATATTTTGAGGGGTTCGTCGTCATCGCTACTCCATTGCTCTTCAACGGCAGTGGTATGTCTGTGAGTACTAACTTCTATATTACCGGGAACATCTCGAGGTAATTTGTTTCCATACAGGTCGTCGTCTCCACCTTCCTCTTCATCGGTGATAACACCTGGATTGGGTGGCACCATAAATACATCGTAAGTAGCATCATCTTCACTATCTTGGCTAATAATGTCCTGTATTGCTTCTTCTAACCCAAAATAGTTTTTGTTGCGTGTAAAAGTATATCGGTTTGCCATTGTATACTTTCGAAGTTTATATTTTTAGTTAATAATATTTATAAAAGGTCGCTATTTGAAAGAAAAACACACAAAAAACAAGAAAAAACTTCAACTCGAAAGCACAGTACAATAACAAAAATGTTTTCACTTTGCTAATTTAATTTACCTCAAGCGCCCAGTGTACTAAACTTAGTACAGCAGCTTTTTATATATTACAGCACGAACAAATCTATACGAACTAAACCGTTTTATGTAGTTTTTATTACAATGTGATGATATCGAGCAAATATAATACTTTTTAACGCTTTTCAAAGTCAAATCATTTACACTAAACTAAATAAGCACTCACTCGCCAAGACGAAATAAATCGCTAGCACAAAACGGGGATTACCCTTATTCTTAATTTATAACTATGATTTATTATGGATACATAGTATTGCATGTACTCTTATTAACAGGTAAAAAGCGTTGCCAGAGTGAAAAATTTCATTAGATGATTTTTATTTCAACTTAAAGTGATGTACTATTTATAGTACAGTGGGCGTTAATGGGTTAAATATTATTTGTTACATATTTCTCTAAGTTTACTTTATATTCAAGTCAAGCGAAAAAGTATCTACGACGTTCCTACATCCGAGGTTTCCTTTCATTGCGTATATACTGCAAGGCGGGCGGTAATGTTAATGCCAAAAATTTAAATCCCCTTTTTGGCATTAAATCCGTCCGTAATTCCCATCCTCATTCGTGCCAATCCAAAGGGACAGTACAAAGAGATAGAAAATGGCACACACTTTCTATCTCTTTCCTAAATTTAGTACTAAACACTGGAATGAAAAATGTAACTAAATATGTCATAGATGCTATTTCCTAAAAAAGGGCATTCGCATAATTAGTTCTTTGACTTAGCAGCTGTCCAAAGGGTAAGATCGTTTCTTGAAGTGTTCAATAAAAAATAAAATACATAATTCCAACACTTATGCAAAATTTGTTTTCTTTTCCTTCTTTTTTTCATATGGGAAATTGTGTTCTGAGATAAAATTGAAGTTTCAATTTTACCTCCACTCTGATTTAATTATAATCTCTTCCAGATCTTCATCACCAACAATCCAACCTATCCATCATGGTCCATCACCAACATTCCAGCAAAAGAAACAGTCATCAACGTAAAGAAAGGCTTCAGACTCCAATCCGGCTAGAGCTATGGTTAGCATCCTCTGAAAACTATTCGATGATATCTTTAAACCAAATGGTAGCCTAGTATATTGATAATGTCCATTAGTTGTAGAAAATGCGGTGTATGGTCGTGATTTGTGATCAAGTTCAATCAATTACAGTTCCAACTCATTTTACTGCTACAAGTAACTCGTTACTTGATCTTTTCTTTGTCAGTAGCAAAAAGAAAGTCTTACTCTATGATCAGCTCTCAGCACCTTGTTTTTCAAATCACGACTTAATTTTTCTATCATTTGACTTTAAAATGCAAGTGGTGGATGACGTTGTTACTTATTATGATTTTAAACAAATGGATCGAAACGCGATGTTATTCGAATTATCTAAAATCGATTGGGACTCCATTTACTACATGCCTTCGGTTGACAATCAGGTCAGTTTTTTAGAACAAAATTTGGCACATGTGTTCCACAAATCTGTACCTTTAAAAACAACAAAATACAAAAACAAAAATAAACCCTGGTTCAATCAACAGATTAAGGATAAAATCTGTGAAAGGGACAAAGCTTTTAAAAGTTGGAAACTGTTTAAAACAGATAATTTATATGACGAATATTCCAAAGCTATAAAACAAGTAAATAAAATGATAAAAATTGCTAAATCTGCATACTACTCTAGCCTATTTATTTCTGCTGCACACTCTAAAAAAACGTGGAAACTCATACGAGAAATTGGTGTCGGCAAATGTAAGGAAATTGTCAATTCTGACATAAATGTTGATTCGCTTAACGAATCTTTTACAAATATCCCTGACATCCCCATAAACGATGGATATTATACCCGCAATACTGATATTAGTTCAACTTTATCGGAAAATGCTTTTTGTTTTCAATGCGTAAATGCAAGTACTTTCTACATGCCAAGCTGTGAAATCTAATGCTGTTGGTTCTGATAACATACATCCCAGATTCTTAAAGGAAATTATCCCTCAACTGCTACCTCAAACTACCCATATTTTTAACACTATTATCACAAAACACTATTATCCTCAAAGTTGGAAAAATGCTAAAATTTTACCTATTCCTAAGTCAAATAAAGAATATCGTCCCATTGCTATCCTACCATACTTGTCTAAAGTGCTTGAGAGGTTATTGCATCAGCAAATTGGAAAACATGTCAAGAATATGGGCCTACTCTCAGACAGAAAATCAGGCTTTCGTCCTAAACATAGCTGCATAACTGCACTCATTGATGTGTCTGAAGATATTCGTGGGTATATTGATAGTGGTAAAATTGCATTTCTAGTGCTCTTAGATCTTTCGAAGGCATTTGATACTGTGAATCATGAAATACTCTGCATGAAGCTAAGAACTTTTTTCGGTTTCTCTCCTTCCGCAACTCGTCTTATATCGTCTTATTTAGAAAATCGACAACAATATGTTAACGCCAATAATAAAATATAAAATGTGCTTCCAGTAAAAAAGGGCGTTCCGCAAGGTTCGATTCTAGGACCACTTCTTTTCACTATATATATAAATGATTTGCCTAGGCAACTATCGTATTGTAAGGTTCATATGTATGCTGATGATGTGCAACTTTATGTTTGTAGTCGTTTCGATGAACTAAATAACTGTGTTGCGAACCTAAATGTGGATCTTAATCGAATTTACTTATGGGCTCTGGCAAATGGGCTATGTCTCAATCCTTCAAAGTCTAAATGCATCGTTATTACTCGTTAGATCAGTGCCTTCCCTTGTTATACCAGATATTATGCTTAACCGTCAAATTATTGAAATTACACAAAAAACCAAAAATCTTGGAATTATTTTCAATAAAACTCTCACCTGGTCTGATCATATAAATGTCGCTTTGGGAAAAACGTATTCAATGCTTCGATCATTGTGGAAAACTCAACATCTTACACCAGTCCATGTACGAGTTCTACTTGCAAAAACCTATCTAATTCAAACTTTGTTGTACGGATGCGAACTATTTGCTAGCTGTGATTCTATTAGCTCTAGGAAATTAACAACTCCGTTTTATTCTATATTGAGATACGTCTACAATTTGAAAAGATCATCCCACATAACACCGTATGCACGAAAACTTTACGGTGTGAATTTTTGCGATCTCTTGAAGATACGATCATTGATACTGATGCATAAGATTATATTTACACGTGAGCCTACATATCTTTTTAATCGAATATCCTTTTCTAATTTAAGAAGAAATAATTCTATAATTCAAATAAGACATAAAAGTTTGGTCTCTGAATGGCAGTTCTATATACACTGCATACGTCTTTGGAACTTGCTACTGCCAACATTACAATATTTAAGCAACGCAGGACATTTTAGGAAACAAGTTTTCGAATTTATCAATACCATTTAAATATTGTTTAAACTTTGCTTTGTTTTGAATATATGTATGTAAAATAATTATACCCTCCACTCCAGTGTGCAGAGGGTATATATAAGTTTGTCATTCCGTTTGTAATAATTAGAAAAAAAAATTTGGACCCCATAAAATATATATATTTGTGATCCTTATAACAACCGGAGTTGATATAGCGATGTCCGTCTGTCCGTCTGTCCGTCTGTGGAAATCACGATGACGGCATCAATCGGGCAGCTAGGGTGCTCGTTGGCATAAAAAATGATTCACTAACATCCTGAAAAGTTTGCTATTTAAAATCGTCCAAATCGGTCGATTAGGGCCCGAGATTTGAATGAAGAACTAAAAAAAGTCTTGAAAAAATATAATTTTCTATGTTGTTCTTGTCACGATCACGCCCTCAATAGGATAGCTAGGGTGATAATTTTTAGTGAGAATGATTCACCAAATTCATGGAAAGATTTCTACTTCAAAAATTATTAAAATCGGTGGAACAGGTCCAGGTAAATCTATGAAAAATTAAAAAAAAAATGAAAAACATGATGTTTCCATATTGTTCCTGTTGTTATTCTAAATGTTGCATTGTTGTCATAGCTGGACTTGTTGTTTTTGTGGTCGTTGTGGTAATAATATAATAAAAACAAACCCTTTGTACATTTTTTTGTGAACTCTGGTAGAAAATTTTAAAAGTTTCCATTGTTTTGGCATCACTAAAAAAATTTGTTAGATCATTTCTGTCATTGCCACGAGCCTGCATGCAAAATTTCAGATCGATTGGCTCACGGGAAAGGGGCTAAAAATCGATCCAAAATTTTGTCGACAAGCAGACACTACCAGTTAATATAAAGGCAGTAAATAAAGGGAGTAAAAGTTCACCAATAATTTAAAAAACAAATTTTTATGTATTAATTTATTTAAAGAAAAAAATTATTAAATGAAATAGTAATAATAATAAAAAAAAATAATATACAATACAAAAAAAAAGAATATATAAATAAAATAAAATAAAGATAAATGCATTCATAGCATTATAATACATATAAAAGGTCAATGTTTTCTAACCGTAACCGTAACGAGTCAGTTGTTTTTTTTTACATGAAAATCATTTAAAACAGTTACCGAACGTAACCGGAACGTCCCAATACTTTTCATGTGAAAAAAAGGCTGACACGTTACGTAACAGTTACATGTCGCTAACTTGTTCTTTACACAGGCTACTGCTTTTGCAGCCAACTTCAAGTCTATTTATATAGTTTCGTAAGCATAACTGATAAAATTGTTTCTATTATTTTTTGCTGTAAGTAATAAATTATAAATATACTGAATTTGCAAACTAAAATGGATACATATATTGGAGGTGCTTTAATACAAAAGAGTTAACGAAACAAAATCAAAAAAAAAAAAACAACTCTACAACATCAACAATGGCAGTCATATGTTCTTCAAATAGAAAAAAAAACTGCAAGTGTGTTTTGTTGGCTACAAAACAAAAATAGTGTTGACAATATAACAAAATATGTAAAAGAAGTTAGTGCTATGAAATATTTTATTTTGTTTAAAAAAAAAATCGCAAAATGAAAGGCTATAATTCCATTAATAATCAAAAGGCGTTAAACTAATTTATTTATTTTTACGTTGTACTAATGCATTTTAAATAAGTAAAAGTAATTGTATATTTAAATAAAAATGCATTTGTATTATATGTTGCTGTCGTATTCAGAAAAATCAAGTAGCTGACTATACGACTACAAATGCTGCTGCCAGCAGTCGTCTATGTGTTTCATTCATGATGTTGCATTTTTTTGCGAGCAATACTTACATATATTCTAAATAAAGAAATAATAGTTCTTTTCATACTGCGAAATCTATACAAATATATGTACAAATACTATATGTCAAATTTCAAATTTGCAATAATTGATACATTTTTGAAAGAAAATTGTATAATATGAAATGTCTTTAATTTATTTCATAGAAAACAATTTTTTGAGGTGCGTGGATTTTCCATATTTACTGTTTTACTATTTTCGTAATGAGGTTAAATGAGTTAAAAAGAATTTAAAATATTTGAAAATATTAGGTGAGGATCCTCAAGATGTAATATACGATCGGTCTAAAACTTTTCACTTAGAGCCACAGTTAAATTCGAAACAACAAAAACCCATATATTTTGTGCATAAAGTTTAATATTAAATGTGCTTTTCTAAAATGCCTATATATTTTTTCTCATTCATTTCTGACCATCTTCAATGTAAATTTACCAAAGTTTTTTTTATTGCAATATGTATATAAAACTTAAAAATTTAATATTTTTTATTGTGTATTAACTTATTATTCTGCGATTTTCATTACATCACAAAATGTTACAAATTGGCACTACTGTTTCAAAAACAGAAAACTTCTAAATCAGTTGAAAACAGTTGATCTGTAAAACTGTGTGTGAAATTGTGTCAAATAAAATTACAAATATTAATAAATATAATAATACATATATATATATATTTTATTAATTTTGTTAAGAATTAGCACAAAATTGATTTTCCATTTTGCATTTCATTTATAAAGAATTCTGCCATATTTTGTTAAAGGGAAAATCCATTTTTGTTATATTAAAAAAAAAACAGACTTGCATTTACTTTTTCCGTGACTGCCTCAATAATTGCGTAGATGCCACCACAATATTTTTTCTAATTAAAACAGTTGATCTGTAAAACTGTGTGTGAAATTGTGTCAAATAAAATTACAAATATTAATAAATATAATAATACATATATATATTTTATTAATTTTGTTAAGAATTAGCACAAAATTGATTTTCCATTTTGCATTTCATTTATAAAGAATTCTGCCATATTTTGTTAAAGGGAAAATCCATTTTTGTTATATTAAAAAAACAGACTTGCATTTAATTTTTCCGTGACTGCCTCAATAATTGCGTAGATGCCACCACAATATTTTTTCTAATTAAATATTAACCAATATCTAACTAGAATTATGATTTATTCTGACTAAAAATTTCCAATTAAAAGTTATTCATCCCAATTATGAATATTCTCAAGGAATTTCTTTCTCACGGAAAATACATTTCTCGAGAAAAAAATCCCTCCAATTATAAATTCCGCGTGAACAAAAAATGATTAACTGGCATCATCGAATTTCGAAGCCACTTGCTTTGCTTATTGACAATTTATTTTCTATTTTTTGTGTGTGTGCAAACGACCCTACAATAAATGTCCCACTAAACATTTTTGTTTGCTATCAACTTGAGGTGCATTTGAGATCAAATACATTTTTCAAATCGAATATAGTCTTCTCAACTTAAAAGGCACATTTTTTATATGGCGATTTTCATAGTTATCAAATTGAGAAATTTGTGATTCTCAACTTGATAGCAAAGAAATATTTCCAATCGGTATCAAATGGAAGGTACGGAATTGCCATATTAAAAAATATTATACTAATTTTAGAAATGAAAACAATGTACTTTTTTTAATGTTTCAATTTAATTTCATTATATATTTAACATTACTATGTACATATTTAACATTAAATGTACATATTATGTACATTTTTTAAAATCTAGAATTAAAAATAAATGAATTAATTAGTTGTACATTTTCTGAAAAATTCGACAAAAAGCAGAAATAATTAAAAATATATCAATGATTTATTTGTACTTTTTTTGGCATTTTTTAATTTAATTTATTATTTATGACATATTTAAATAATATCTCAGACTTAACACAAATCGTATTCAAGTTGAAAAAATGTTTGGTCTCAAGTGGAGAAAAGTGTTGGATATCCAATTGAGAGTAAAAATGTTTCTCAAAGATTGGAAAAAATGTTAAGTCTCAACTTGATGTCAAGTTGAAAGCAAACAAGGAGAAAAATTGTTCAACCCAAGTTGAGAATTACATTTGACATCAATTTAAGAACTTAACTGTTCTCCAACATTGGAGAAATAATATTTCAATGCATACTGGGGAATGACCGAAACTAACACATAAACAGTTTTTTCCTATTTGAAAAACATATGACTGTCATTGTTGCTGTTGTAGAGTTGTTATACCCTCCACTCCAGTGTGCAGAGGGTATATATAAGTTTGTCATTCCGTTTGTAATAATTAGAAAAAAAATTTTGGACCCCATAAAATTTATATATTTGTGATCCTTATAACAACCGGAGTTGATATAGCGATGTCCGTCTGTCCGTCTGTGGAAATCACGATGACGGCATCAATCCGGCAGCTAGGGTACTCGTTGACATAAAAATGATTCACTAACATCCTCAGAAGTTTGCTATTTAAAATCGTCCAAATCGGTCGATTAGGGCCCGAGACTTGAATGAAGAACTAAAAAAGTCTTGAAAAAAAATAATTTTCTATGTTGTTCTTGTCACGATCACGCCCTCAATAGTGCAGCTACAGTGATCATTTTTAGTGAGATTGATTCACCAAATTCATGGAAAGATGTCTACTTCAAAAATCATTAAAATCGGTGGAACAGGTCCAGGGAAATCTCTGAAAAATTAAAAAAAAAAATGAAAAACATGATATTTCTATATTGTTCTTGTTGTTATTCTAAATGTTGCATTGTTTTCATAGCTGGACTTGTTGTTTTTGTGGTCGTTATGGTAATAATATAACAAAAACAAACCCTTTGTACATTTTTTTATCAACTCTGGTAGAAAAATTTAAAAGTTTCCATTGTTTTGGCATCACTAAAAAAACATGTTAGATCATTTCTGTCATTGCCACAAGCCTGCCTGCAAAATTTCAGATCGATTGGGTCACGGGAAAGTGGTTAAAATCGATCCAAAATTTTTTCGACAAGCAGACACTACGAGTTAATATAAAGGGAGTAAAAATTCACCAACATCTAAAGCAAATAATGCCAAAATACCTAGTTGTTAATAAAAAAAAAAACAATTGGGCAATTCACAATGGGTAATGTATCGTTGTATCTCTTGTATCGTGTATCACTTTACAATAGTGTAAAATTGTTGTTGGTAATTTTCACTGAAAAATCTGATACACGATCCAACTTCATTTGCTATGTTTAGTAAATGTTGTATATTGTATCATAACATATCAGTTCCAAGTGAATGCCAGTTTTTATGAAAAAGAAAAAACAAATACATAGAATATTATCAGCATAAATAATTATAAAATAAAATATGGCAAATAATGCAAATAACGCAAATACATCGATAAGTTTATTTATATAAAAATTAATGTTTATATTTTTAGTATGTATTTTCTCTTTCAGTACCAACCAAAACATTTAACATTTTTTTTTTTTTTTCATTATAAATTAAAATGCAAGAGGTACGTAACTAAAACTCCAGGGTATATCTCACGACCAAAAAGCAAACACTGACAAGTGTTTTCTCTTATACAAAATAGCAGAAGCGACGAAGCGATCTTTCCTCGTTGGATCGAAAATTACTAAAGAAAGCGTTTTACAATATGAAAATACAACTGAGTGTTCACAACAAATGATTGTATTGTGTATTTCAATACAACATACAATATACAACACCTGTTGTGAATTGCCCAAATGTAAATTTAGCAAAAAAATTTATGTATTAATTTATTTAAAGAGAAAAGCACAAAAATAACGTTTGATGTTGTATTTTTTGTATGTAATATTTAAATATACATACATACACATATTAAATAATGCAAATAATGTACATATATTATATATATGTATGTATGTATATTCATAGTAACTGCATGTTAGAAATAAATCGGTTATTTTATTTACATAAAATTCTGCAGTATTTTGTTGTGGGGAAAATACATTTCTTTTGTATTAACAGAGTGTCACTTCATTTTGCTCAGCGTGACTATGCCACAGTAGATGCCGCCATAATTTTTGTTTGTTCTAATTAGCTTTGCAATAGTTATTTCTATTTTAACATGAATGTTAATATTTTCAACTAGATATCATACAGAACAATGTTAAGAGTATACACGGGTTGGTCTTTTATTTCATACGTTTTTTCATTATTCTTTTACAAATATGAACATAAGTTTGGCATATTACCCACCAATCTCACATCACACTGCAAGTTCGAAAAACTCAATACACTCACATTTTTTTACTAATACACACACATTTTCCGCAGTGGTCACACTAATGGCACCAAATTTTTCGTGCGAATAGTGGCAGACACTAACGATGATTAATGTTACCCTGTTATAAATTTAATGCAAATTTACTGGATTCTGTAAAATTGTAATTAAAGTTTTAACTTGTTAAATCTATTATAATGATTTATTTTTTGAAATGCGCATACAAAAACGCAAGTTTGTTAATTATAGAGCATAAATATTATTAACTATTATTAAAATAATACTAATAATAATAAATGTAAACATTTTCCCTCAAACATGTGCCTGTATAATAAACTTGGTAACTCTACTTAAAATAAAATAAGAGAGAGAAGTATACAAATTTTTTCAAGTTTTCGCTTCGACAACATTTTAAAAATGAGATTGCAGTCAGATGTTTGAGCATAAAATTTAATGGCGATGGATTCGACTAATTCGAACAATTTTTCGTTGATAATACGTACACAACGATTTTACAATTTCAGTGTGATGTGAGATTGGGGGGTTAACTTTTTGTTGTCTTTACAAAATAGAGTTACCGAGTTCGTCAATGAGTTTTTTGCTTACAAAACAGTTCTACATAGTTATATAGAATTATTATTCTGCTTTACCTATAAAATATCTGATTGCGATTACATCTAATTTTTAAAAATTGTTTATAATTAATAAAGCATTATTATTCACATAAATACAAAATTTCACTTTTTAAATTTTCCATTCAAATTTAAGAAAATATCAATTATAATAAAAACTGAAAATAAAATTTCCAATTATAAATTAGAAAATATTAATTGAGTTTCAGAAAATCATATCAAAACGTCGGAAATAATAATTTTAAATATAGAAATATCTTTAAATTTAAAAATGTTTACATTTAAAAAAAATATTGCCATTCAGGAGATATTAATAACTTTTCAGTACCGCGATTCAGTAACTTCTTTTAACGATAGTCGAATTGTAAAAAAAAGAAAATTGCAAAATTATCAGTAAAATTTTGAAACGATATTCGCTATTGTTAAAGTCAGCTGTTGTTGTTATCTAAACGACAACCATTTTTGTGTTGTTTATCCAATCGATAAAAACTTAAATTTTTAGGTTGAAATGTCGTCATACATAAATAAAAATCATGAAATAGTGAAAATATTTTGCTTTAATTAAAAAACTTTTTTATATAAATAAAAAAATTAAATAGCATATTCAATTCATTATTTAATTTTCAAATAAATAAACAGAAATATTAGTAAAAAAAATAAAGATATTAAACATAAACATAAAATCATCCTGTCAAACACGAAGTAATTTGTTTTTTTCTATTCTTTGTGTTTTTCGCTTATTTTGACAGAGATGCCACTCCTTTACAATTTAAATAAATAGAAAAACAGATTTGTCGATATTAATTTAAATTCAATGAATTTAAGAAAACCTCAAATGATATTTAAGAATTGCTAACATAAAAATTGTTACATAAGTAAACGTAATTTTATGAGAATGTTATTTTTTATATATAAATTTTCACAATTTTTTTTGGATGAAAATTTGAAGTTTTTCAGAAAATATAGATAACATTAAATTATTTTATTTCGTTTTTTGCGTTTTTCATCCCTAATTTGATTATTTATTATTATAAATTTATTCTCTATGTTTTCAAAATATGGCAATATTTAAAAAAAAAGTTGAGAGAGCGAGCTATTTAATTAGCAAAAACTAAATTAAACGAGAAGTTATGTCATATAAGCGGAAACGCATGCATATAGGTGTATAACCAAAATGCATGCCGATCAGCAACCACGATGACCAAAAAGCAAACACCGAAATAACTCCGAAATAATAGAAAAGAAGAAAACCAACCCAAAGAATTTGCTGAAATAATTTGGTATTAAGTTTAACAAATTGTTTACTTTTTCATTTACATTTATTATCAAGACTCAAACCGAGGTGGAGGGTATCAAAGATTCGGCACAGCCGAATTTAACACTCTTACTTGTTTTTGTTATCTTATTTTATACAAATTATAAACTATGTTATATTTTCATTAAATACTGTATCACATTATACCGATCCTGTACTTTAATTATAAGACTCTTAGTCTTGTTGTGCAGGAAGCCAAATAAATAAATAAATAAATAAATAAAATGAGCTTGTCATATCTAATGTTGAAAAATACCTGGCTCTACCTAGTTTATCCAAAATGTCTTCCAAACGTGTTAATGGAAATTTATCATTGACGATTTTGTCGTTTAGTTTCCTAAAATCTACTACTATCTCAATTTCTTTAAATCTGTTTGTCCCTTTTTCGGAACTAGTAATAGTGGTGCGTTGTATGGACTAATAGATGGTTCAATTATTTTGCTTTCCAATAATCTGTGAACTTGAGAATTTATTTCCGTAGTATGTGTGTGTGGTAAACGATAGTTCTTTATATATACGGGATTTTTATCATGTAGGTTTATTGTTTGTTTATAAAAATTATTTGTTGTCAAGTCTTCATCTTCAAAATGAAATATTGACTGATATCTTTTAACTATTGATGTAAGTTCATTTCCATTTTCATTATTTAAGTCTTTCAAATTCAGGTTTTTCATTAATTTTTCAAATCTTTTCTCCGTATCTTTACTATTATTTCTGTTACTCACAACTGAAAGTATCTCATAATTATACCCTATACCACTATGTGGTTTGGGTATAATGACCTTGTGCTGCTGTTTGTAACGACTATTATACCGATCGAATCTGAATCACTTTCTGAGTCGATTTAACGATGTCCGTCCGTCTGTGTGTCCATGTAAATCTTGTAATCAAACTGCAGGTCCCAAATATGAATATATTTTGACGAAATTTGGTATATAAGCTTTTATCGGCCATGGGATGAACGCTGTTGAAATTGGTCAGAATCGGTCCATGTTCAGACCTAGCTCCCATACGAATGACCCCTATGAAATCGACATAAATTGCCATAAGATTCAAATTGTCATATAAATCTTACTCAAATTGGGTTTGTATGCGTTTATTACATCCATAATAAGTAGTCCAAAAATGATCCCTATGGGAAAACTTTGAGTCATATGGAACTGCTTCCCGATCTTCACTTAAATCTATCAAAAAACAAAAATATTGCACTGATTCTTCTCAAATTTTATATGTATATATTTTTGCTAAATACAAGAGACTTTACCAAACATAGGCAGGATCGGTCCATTTTTGGTCCTAGTGTCCCCATATAGATATGGCATCCGATATGAACTTTTTCATATCTGCAGCCAAAAAAAATAATAATAAAAATCCCACTCAAATTTGGTTTATGCTTATTTTCTATGTCCAGTTAGTTGGGTCTCTAAACGTTGGGTCTCTAGACCGACTACTATTTCAATGGAACTGTTTCCACTTTCATATTATCCACTATTATTTCTTGGTTTGTTACATTTAATAATTTCACATGTTGGTTTCCATCTTTAGGTATTATTGCATTTGCCATATAAATTCTTTTCATAAGTTCTCTATTCAATATCGCAGCATCTTCATTCAGTTTTATTTTAAAAGGAACCACAATTGCACTCCTCGCTGGAATTATTACCTGATTTATATTAAAAATACTATCATGAATTGGGATTGTTATCGTTTCACCGTTAATGTTGAAAGTTAATACATATTTGTCGTAGCCGATGTTACATCTGTATCTTGTTAAGAAATCTCTACCTAAGATTGTATCGGTACCTATCGGTATATCATCCGTAACCAATTGTATTTTCTGTTCAATGACTATATCGTATATATTTATATTAATAATTGTAGATCCAATTGATCTAATAATTTCCTCTGAAATACCTGTTAAGTTGCAATAATCATCTGAATTTTTCTCATGGCGTTTTAAATATTTCTGTTTGCACAGTGAGATGTCCACACCTGTGTCTATTAAAAATGTAAGTTCTCTGTTTGTATCCTCAATATTCAATCTTACATAATTTCTGAGGTTGGATGTTATATATTTTTGAAGTTTTTATTGTGTTATATCCGAAGAGTGGGATCTTAATATCTCCGGAACCTGGTAGTTTTCCTGGTTCTGAATCTGATTAATATTACGGTTTCTGTTACTGTACCCATTATGCCTGTTATTACCTCTCTGTCCATAATTGCTACCTCTGTTGCTGTTATTAATATTTCTGTAATTATTATTATTGTTGTAATTATTATTGTTATAATTATTATTGTTGTAGTTTCTAGTAGTATTGTTTCTATTCACATTGTCGTTCACGCGGTTTCTATCACCTTGCCAATTATTGTTACGACGACATCTATTATTATTGTTATTTCTCCGTTGGAAATTATTATTACTTGTTCTTGGATTGCGAACATTATGGTAAAAAATCTGATTCTCTTTTACCCCAGCTTCCGACATTTCAGCTATTTTCAGAGCTTCTGAGAATGTCGTTACTTGACTTGCATCTATGGTAGATACAGTTTGTCGATCTTGTAACCCATTCACAAATGTATTGAAAGCTATTTTGCTGTTAAATAGTATTAACTATAGAACGTCTATTTGCTTCACCTTCATTTGTGATCTGAATTTCATTAAGTTCCGCTACGAGAATTTCTATCTTACTTGCGAAACCAGTCAGATTATTGTTCTTCTGTCTAAGGCTAGTCAGTTCATTTAGAATTGTGTTCGTGCTCTTAAACGTTTTGTACGCTGTTTTAAGGGCTGTTATCAGTTCTGTTACTGTTGTTGGTATGCTTTCCTGTTTTATTCTATTTTGTACCTTTATGTCTAATTTTGTGCTAATGATGTATTCGAAGAAAAAATTCTGTTTTTCTGGAGGTATAGTCTGTGATACTAGTTTCAAATTTGTTGTGAAATTGTTCAAATCCTCTTTCCGTCCCGAGAAAGTTGGGATTAACTTTGAAATAGCAGAAAGTTCACTCAATTCCATATTTAATGTTACTGTTCCTTGTCGTTTCTCTAAAATAATTTTCTTACTATTATGTTGTATAAATATCTCTAATGCTTCCTCTTTTAAGCTTTTAAATCTCTCTACTGACTTTCCAGTAATATCGTCTGGAATATTCTCGTTGTCTAGTATATTTTCTATTTGCTTTTCTAATCTTTCTATTTCTTACTTTTTCGTTGTTAAAGTTATCTGTGAATTTGGTCTGTTTACCGATTTCCTAGCACTCGACACTAACGATGTTAATATCTCATCCATTTAAAAAAATTTATATAAATGTGTTATCAAAAAGAAATGTTCTTAATTGCTAATTATTCATTTTAATATTGTTTCAGATTAAATTTTTTTTTATTAGATTTTTTTAATTTATTTCTCCTTAAAAATAGTTATTTATTTATGGTATTTTCTATTGAATATCTTTCCTATGGAAAATACATTTTCTAATATGCTAAAATCTTCAATTTCATTTCGAGCAATATTTATAATGTAGTTTTTCAGAATTTTTACAATTATTATTAAGATTATAGCTATTATAGCTATTATTCCTATTAACCTTATCATGTTGGAAAAAAAATTTTTATACATATGTTTGTTTCCTATTTTTGCCACGAGCGAGTTATCGCTTACTGGCCCTACGAGTGCGGATTAGACGCACTTCGTTTACAAAGAAAATTTTTTATCAATAGTATTAATATGATTAACGTGTTTTTATTTGTTTCTTCTGCTTGTTTATGTCGCCTTCCACATCGGCAGCATTATTGAGTTTTTGATTAAAGATTCAGTGTCATCCTCTTGTTTCAATTCGGCAGTAATATCCTTCATTGTTAATGGTTAGGGTCCAATTTTCATCTTTTCTTCTCTTGGCAACGCAGCTGACGGAACTTGCCGGTCTACGTCAGGACAATATTTATTATTTCTGGTGCAAAATATTCAAGCACTCAGTTTTCGTGTTTATCCTTTACCAGGATTATTTATTATGGTGCATTTAAGCACTATATAGTTGGTGCAATCGTATAGCACATCAACCAGTGCAGTCAAGCACTTTTAATTTGGCAGGATCGCCATATAGTGTTCAAACAGATTATTTTTGATTATTATTTTAGGTGCTACTCATAAAATAAAGCACACTTTGAATTTTTGGTTAGTGTTCCAAATCAGTCACGATTTAGAACTGTTTTTATTTTCACAAAACAGTTGCTTATAAATACACTATGAGAAGTTCTAGACTTCTGCTCTAAGAGTGACTTTCTAAAGTACACTCAATAACTTAAATTCTAAGAGCGACTTTCTAAAGTACACTCAATAACTCTAAATATTATGATTGGGGGGAGTCTCTCTCTATGTTAGTTTTTATTTATAGAGTTTTACTTTTAACTCTAATTTAATTGGATGTTGTGTAAATAGAAACTGCATGTGAGGCAATTTCCTCATTCAAAATAAAATCAAAACAAATGTTAATGGGTCACTAGTTTCAATTGCATTAGTCAATTGTGTCGGCGGTTTACCCCAAAAACTATATGATTATTACTCATGATACTAAAGAAAAGAAACAGAGACTCAACCGTACCACAAAGCATTGTTGTATGCATGGCGTTATTATTTACATTTACTTACACGATATACCATGCATACGTTACAATATTAAGAAATATGTTTTTTTATTACTTATTTAGGAAAGCTTTTAGAATTTCATTTCTCTCTTGCTCTACAACTAACATGGCTTCTTGAATTTTTAATATTTTTTGTTCTGTCTCCCGATGGACTTCCAACTCTTGCTTAATAATGCCAGCTGACTCATCCATTCTTTTTAGTACTTCATTTAATTCTCTTCTTTGGGGTCTCAGTTTCTTGAGTAGCTGAATCTGTTGAAAGTTCAAAATCATCCAACGCCTCTACTTCAAACATTTCTATAGATGATTGCGGAGTTTCTGCTAAATTGATATAAAAAGTGAATATAAATTGAAAGTTTTCTAAATTACAAAAATTGTTTACCTATACTTTCCTCCATTATCAATTCAATGGAATTGGATCTAAATGATCCCAGAATTGAGTTCACTCGTTGAAAAAATACCCAACTGGATGGAGAGCCACCAGACGGACCAACTTTGCACTTCTAATCTCTGAAAAATTATTTTTTTTAATATTAAGTAAACTTAATTACCATATTTATTGGTTAGGTTGTGTATTTTTATTCGTATTTCCTCGCATGTAAACGAACAACCACTGCTTGACATAGCAAGCGTTATTTCCTCGTATATGTGGCTATTTCGTCTACATCCTCGGAACTCGTCTATATGGCCTCCCCAAAGAGTAATCAGGAGAGCCTCCTCATCAGCGTGCCATGGTGTTTTTTTTTTTTTTTTTTTGTAAACACCTTTTCTTATTTAAATTTTTATTTATATTCATGCTGTTATCCTTTTCCATATTTTTAATGTTTTATTTGCTTTTAATTATTTTTATCTTCACTCTGTTTGGCTTTATTTTTGTTTTCAAATGTCAATTTTTCTTACACTGCGTTGTAATTTTTTACTTCTATATTAAACAAACACAGTAGTATCATTTGGTAGTGCCTAAATTTGACAAGATTTTACTAGATTTTGCACAAATCTAGTAACGAGCTAGATTTTCTTTTGTATGGGAAATCTAGTAAAAATGAGCTAGATTTCGCTCGAAATCTCGTATATATTAGATTTTGCTTAGATGTAAATGCACTATTAGATTGTTTGGTCCCAATCGAACCCACGCAAAAGTTAACAAAACTCGAAAAAATCAATAAACTTCAATAAAGTTTCAATGTTATTCTGAATAAAAGTAAGTATGTCCATCCATCAAAAAATTTAAAAATTTTAAAAATTGAGACTTTAAATTGTTTCCGAGTATCTGCTACTATTTCGTACTATAAAAATTAGTTCGGATAAGTAACCGGTTCATTTAGAACGAAATTTTTATATTCCGGAAATGAACTTTACTGACCAAAGCAAGTTAAAAAAATCACAAAAATTAAATTAAATTGTTGAAGTGTGGACTAAAGTTTCAAAGCATGTTTCGATTTCAGCTAAATGTAAATAGTGATTTACACATATTTAATTAAAATTCCAGAAATCCAAACAGGCATGAACCTTAGGGCACGTATACAAAAATTAAGTGAAAAAGGAACAATTGGTGCTTTCTCGGTGCACAGATATTAAAAAAATATTTTAGATTGTTAATAAAGTTCCTATCAAGGCTATAAAAAAATTTTTTTTTTTAAAGTTATAAAACTGGTCTATTGTTGTTCAGGCCAAAACTTTTCGGGCTCTCAAAATTTCGAGCTGTCAAAATTTCGGTCCCCACGTTGGGCGCGATTTCTGTAATGGTGCGGTGCTTGTTGGAATATTCCGCTTCCGTTTCCCTGAGCCTTAACGGGTCGCACGTGCTGGCGTGGGGCCTAGCTCGCCGGATGGGTGGGATCTTGTTAAGACCCAGGGAAACCGAACTACAGATATTTTCACGTGCGGTTAGAAAAAACTGTCAAAAACTTACGGCATCTAAGGGATGGACTGACATACTTACCCTTAGGTGGGGACTAGATGGAATGCCCCTATTGCCCTCCCTACCATGCTACATGTTATTCCATCTTACTTGGAGGTAACCCACTTTTAAAATTTATGCGTTTCGCCATTGTTATTAAAATATCCATAATTTATCTTTCCAGTTTTCACAGTCAATCTTTTCTTAAAAAAACTTCCGATCACTCTCTGTCACTATTATAACCCAACTGTCCACTTAAATCGCCAAAACTTCATTAATTTTTCGTTAATTACACTTTACTTTATTTTAACTTTACATTTCTTAAAATTATATTTTAAATTTCTTAAAACTTTAAATTTATTTCTACTTCACTTACTTAAACTTCATTTTAATTATCTTAGAAGGTTTTTTTCCTCATATTTTTTCTTTAACTTTCACATTTCGACTCCCAAAACTTGACTAATTTTTCTTATAAATTTAAAATTCTTACATTTTAAGTTTCTTAAGAGGTTTTTTCCTCAACCTTTCCTTTTAACAATCGCATTTCAACTCCAAAACTTGAATCATCATAATTTTCAATTGCGTCATTCTTTTAATCTTCCCAAGCCAATTTTCTGTTCAGCAAAACTGAACAAAACCCGTTTTGCAAAAAAAATTCGCAATCAGCTCATTTATGTATCTATGTAGATCACTGTGTAACCTCTCATTCAGCAATTCACATTGTCCACATAGATACTCAACTACTCATTCATTCATTTCATTCTCTAGGTTTTAAGACACGCCCACGCATATTACTAAGAGAGTACGTGAGTTTATCCAGACAATGAATTAGCACACTAACATAATAGCTGGATGGTAGAAAAATATACAAAGTGGTTTGACGAGAAATTGCAAAACACTTGCATTGGGATTACATACATGAATGAATTCATGATGGAGTTAAAAAAAAATTGAGAGAGACTGATCAAAAAAAATCCCGCCAAACTCAACGTATTAAAATAGATTTTGCAAGCAAAAAAATTGGCAAACAACAGAAAAAGTTCCAAGTTCAAGGTTTTTTTTTTGTCTTGGTTCTTTTCATGGTAAACAACTAAGGGAAAATTTTAGCATGGCCGTCACAATCACTAATTAGGGTGCCATCACTCTTAATGGTGTCGTCACTGTTATTGTTTTGTCGTTTGTCTATCCCTGCCCCACGTTTTGTATATTGTAGTTAGCTAATCAACAACATACACTATTGGTATGCTAATGCAATATACATATGTACGTCTCTCATGTTATTGAGTGAGAGTTAACTGTTCTTTTCGTTAAGTAGTTTGCTCCCTACAAGAAATGTATGACCGAAACTAACACACAAACAATTGTGGTTTTGATGTTTTTTTTAATTTTTTTTTTTCGTTAAACAGGAATATTTGTAATTCCCGAGTATTATTTATTAGATATTTGGCTGTCGAAAAGTGAATTCATAAATTAATTTAATTGTGTGAACTTAAATTGTTGAAAAAAACAAAAATAGAGACAAACAAAATAATAATAAACAAAAAAAAAAAGCAGGTTATTTAAATGATTCAACTGATATCGCACCCAGAATGGTTACAGAGTTTAATATGAAAAATAACTCGTTCCAAATACAAAAACTTATACAGATGTTGTCCAATGAATTTACATCCCTCCGGGATTCCGATAAAAGAAAGGGAGGTTTAATTGAATTGGCGGATTCAAGTTTAGGTTTAGGAAAGGTAAGTAATTAATTAAATTAAAAGTTCAAGTTAATTCTTGTAATTTATTTAGGACTCTTCAAAATATGTCAGTGAATTGGTTAGTCCCATTCTCAATTGTTTAAACGATCACAATTTACGTGTCCGGTATTTTGCATCCTTGTATATTGTGGTGGCACGTTGCTCCATTATACCCTTCTTCCTCGATTTATTTGCTGCTCTCTTTCGTCTTGCGGCCGATTCCAATCAAATGGTTGAAGATGGCAATGAATTATTAAAGCGTTTTCTTAAAGATATGGTTACAGAATCTTCACAATCTCGAAGCTTTTATACATCTTAAGGAACGCATTTATGTAAAGAATTCTTTTGTGCGACAATATGTTACATCCTGGATTTCGATTTTGAATGCTGTATCAGAAATAAAATTGGTTATCTATTGATGGACTTTTTATGATGTTGGAGGATAATACATATGCGCACATGTGCATTATAGCACTACATAATAAAAATTTAAAAAAAACATTTTCGATATATGCAACAATTGTGCCACGCTGTTTTAATTTTTGTCGTTGGATAACTTTGGTGCTATAGTTGCTGATATACATACACTTTCGTTTCAAAGTATTTTAAGCCGACATTATCCACTACCTTCAATAGCAATTTTGAAACAAAATTAAAATATAAAATTTTCATTTTATAAATAAAACAATTTGCCTTCGTTTGCTAATCGAAATGATTTTGGAGATTTTTCGACAATTTTTAGCCTTTGGTGAAATTTTTATGTAGTTTGTGGAACCGTTCCAGGTAACGGATGAGAATTACCCCAAGGCTCTGGAGGAACGATATGACAATAAGGTATTATTTTTTTCTTGAACATATTACTGCTCCTTTTAATATTTCTCAAATGTCCAAGGGGTGATTGCATCTCATTACGTAACATCATTGATACTGTTTCGGAAATTCATGGTTCGCTTTTATCGCTTGTCCAAGGGTGATTGCATTTCATTACGTAACAATAATAATTCATATTATATTGTCAAAGCTAGATGGATCGAGAGAAAATTATGACGAACAACAGGAATTTAAATCACTACCGTCATGGTTAGAAGAGTGATTCAAATCATAAACCTAGTGGTTTCAAACCAAAATAGAACGTCAATCGACCAGTGAACACTTTTGTGAGTTCGAACGCAAGTTCAGCGTGTTCATATTGCAACAGCAATGAACATCAATGGAAATTGCATCAATTGCCTTCAAAAGGGTCATTTGGTTTCGAAATTTCCCTCTAAATCGCGTTGTCGAGTTTGCCAGTCTTCTCACCATTCTACTCTACATATTTTCATGGTTCCCCATTCAATCTGGAACATCATCGACAAATCTTGGTCAAAACCAAAAGCCCTTAACTAATGGTAATCCTGTGTCATTAGTAGTTCGGTCGTTTAAGAGGGCAATAATACCAACTGCTGTGGTTCTCATTAAAGACATATATGGATCATTTCAACCGGTAAGAATACTACTTGATTCCCGTTCTGAAGTCGATTTTATTACAGAAGTTGCGAAAAGGGTTAAACTACAATTACATCCAAATTCTCAAGATGTTTCTGGTATCGGTGAAGTCCGAACGAAAATTCAAATTTTCTGTTACAGCTACGATTAAATCACGTATTGGCTCGTTCCAGTGGTCCTAAACCTTTGCCGTGACAAAGGTTAATTTATTAAGACATCAAATTGGAAAATTCCCGAAACGATCGAATTAGCTGACCCATCGTTCTTCACGCCTCAAAAAATCGATTTGTTGATAAGTACTGAGGTATTCTTTGATTTATTGCTCGATGGACGCATTTCACTAGGAGAATGTTTGCTTTGTTTGTTTAATACAGTTTTTGAATGGGTTGTTGGTGGAAAATTCAACTCTCAATCTGCTTCTACGACTCTTACATGCAACTTGGCAATCGATTATTCAACAGAAGCTTTAGAAAACACTTTGAAAAGGTTTTGGGAAGTGGTTCCCAAACATTTACTTCAGAAGAACATTTTGTTAATAATGCAAATGTTAATGCTGATGGTCGTATTGCAGTCAGATTACCTTTCAAGTTTAGTCCGGATTGATTGGGTGAGTCTTTTGAAATTTCTCGTAGACGATTTTTATCGCTAGAACGCAGATTAGAACGCGATTCCGATTGAAAATCAATGTATGTCAATTTTATGGGTCATATGTCACCCTACAATTTTGGTCTTTAACACACTCTTACTAAATTATACCTCATCATAAAGCGTCAAAGTACCACAACAAAACTTCGTTGTACTTTTTGATGCGTCGGCCCGTACTTCATCGAATCATTCGTTGAATGAAACACTCATGGTTGGCCCTACAATACAACAAGATTTGATAACAACTTTATTTTCGTTTCGCTTAGATTTGCTCTCACAACGGCTTTCAGCAGCTCCTTTCTTAGCAATTCGAAGTTTGTTTTTTATAGCTCATAAGTATATATCATCATATCCAGTTGGCTCACAAGTATTACGTGAGGATTTATACGTAGATGACGATCTTACTGGCGCCATTAATTTCGCTGATTTAAATTTTAAGAAAAGTGTAATTATGAAAATGTTACAAGTACATGGTCTTCAGCTGGCCAAAATGGAATAGTAATTGTATTGAGTTTATTTGAAATTTAGGTGAAGAAGTCACAATAAAAACAAGTGAAAAGGATATCACTAAGACTCTCGTCATGTTTTGGAATCCCAGGTGTAATGAACAATAGGAGTAATCCAATAAATATTTGTTTGAAGTATACAAAATATACCGGGTATTTGAATCTTGGGTAAACAAGACGATAAGCTGATGGGCATATGCAGTCAGCGTGACATCTACCTATACTTATATAAATATAATTTTAGAATGGCAAATACAGACGATGGGGAGCCTTACACTGCTAGCTAACAGTCTAGTTGGGGGGGTTCGTGTCTATTTTTGCTATTCGAGTATCCACATATGCTAATATTTGTTATACATAAAAATGTTAGACTCCCTTGCCTCAGTTATGATAAAAAAAGAGCAACTAAACAATCAGAAGAATGGACGTGATATGAATAGTTTCTGAAATGAACCAACGGTGGAATTGTATATCGATGGACTTGTATGGTATGTGTTGGACTACCCAAGATGTTGATCGGGACCAACGCTTCTTCACCCGCCCTACCTATGTCTCAGCGGCGATATAATGATACTGAGACCCTTATCCGAATCCCTTTCAATTTCCCCCACCAAGTAACAAAAATATTAGATTTAACGTTCCATTGTGTTTTTCTTTAATAATTCATAATTTATTTAACAATTCAGTTACAATCTAAATTTACCAAAATTAATCTGATTGATCAATTGATCAATTTTAAAACTAAATACGTTTTATATAAAAAGGTTATAACGTGCTGAACGAAGTTAGAAGTCGAATAAAACATTCCTATCGCATTTACATTTTTTCTCTTTTTTGTTTTTTTTTTTTTTTTTTTTTTAGCAAACCAACTATCAGTATTTTTCTTGTAAAAAAAGAATCTTAATAAAATACTATAATACTACTCTGTTCCTTTCTATACAGCTAAACATTGTAACATATAATGGGAATGCTGTTATAGGCAGGAAAAATATTTATGTAATTACTGTTGTACGAAAGAAGCAAACACTATATTGATTCCTTACAGGGATTGAGAACGAAATAAAAGAGACCAAGTGACCTTGTCATAGATGATGACCATTATCAAACACATTGGTGATTTATATAAAATGGATGACGTAGTTTTTGCATAGTTGTTGCTTCTTCACAAACTTCAACAACCGACTTCATATCAAAATAAGCAAAACAAAAAAAATATACAGACAATTTTAATAAATATTAGACTCACCAACGAACATTACGGCAACCACTGGTGTGATGAGGCCTCCTCAGACTGCGGGTGCACGGGTGTTGTAACTATATATTAACAGAATAATTCTTTTGTTTTGCATAAATGCTGAAGTAATAGGGGGGATTCCATACTAATGATATACTCTTAAAAAAATAAAATATAATGAATTTTTTCTTTTCTTTTTTAATGAATACTAATAAAACTAAGTTTCATAGTGCTATATGATACAACTTTTACTGATTTTTTTATGAACAGTTTTCTGGGATTTGGCTTTTCTTTTTAATGATTTACCTCGAAAAAAAATGGAGCACATTATAATTATAGCTATGCTATTTTTGTAGATAGTTAATTTAAACAATACAGAGCCTTTTTACACGGGATATTATGATAGCACTATGAACACTAGAATTATGTTTTTTTCTTTGTTTTTTTTGTAATGTATGACGTAGTTACATATAATGATTCCTAGTTAATAAATTTTCTTTTATTTTGTTCTTGTCCCATTCTTCCGACTAATGTTGGATTAAAGATGGGAATATAATTGCAAGTTAAGGCACTGCTTTCCCGATAGATGCTGCCTCTGACTCTTAGCTGATTTATTCGTTTAAAGTTGGTGTCTTCTTTTAAGTTCATTGTCTTGTTTATAACTTAAAAGAAGACACCAACAACATTAGTTCATGCTATTTGGTTGCCATCAACAAACTGTGATATTAAAAGTAATCTTTTTTTTTTTTTAATGTTAAATTTGTGGTTATATATGTTTTTGTGTTTTTCTATAAAAATATATTTATGTTCCATTTATAAATGTAAAAATTTTATATTAATATAGAAATAATATTGTAAGTAAAAACTTATTATTGTTTGTCATTGATGTGAATATTGTAAAAATAATGTTTTTATTTCATTAAATAGACGTTCCCTTGATAAAGTAGACAAAATATCTACGAAACGTTGGGAAAGAAGATATTAAAAATGCATTTTTAATTACTTTTAAAGGAATCAGGTCAAATTAGCTCATCAATAATACAACAAAGGGAAAAATATCTGGCCAAACATATTAAAAATAAAGTTATATGAAAAAGAATTTACATATGAATGTTCTACTAAGATAATGGTGTGGCTAACGTGTGCAAGTTTCTATCAATACTCGATAACTTTATCGAAGGTGCATCAGCGTCGATTATGCGTTCTTAGACGTTTTAAATTTTGTTGATAGATGGTGCTTAAACAGTAATTCTTATAATGATAATTTGTACACAAAGTATTATTTTCCTTATCTTATTTCGTATTTCTGTCATTATTATAAAGTTTTTTTTTTTCAACACAACTATTATTTATTTGATCGGCGATTAGATTTATGAAAATCAATGCTTGACAATCTTTACTAAACCGTATAAGAGTTTTTGACAATTTAGAGAAGCCGCAAACCATATGATTATTAAAGCCTAGTTACAGATTTCGCAAGAACTGCTTAACAAATTACAAAATCATCAGTTTGATATAAAATTGACTTCATATCTCTGTAGTATTGTTATTTTTATAGAAATATTTAGACGAATTTTATAAAAGTCATATACCTTCTGCTATTTAACAAAACAGCATCTTGGGATAACTACGGGGAGCAGGTACATTACACAGGCAAGATAACTTTTTGTTTCGTATCGAATTTCCCGACGTAAGTTGCCTCACTGAACGTTCAATTTTGTCCATAGTAGCAAAGATATTTAATTTGCTTGATCTCTTAAGCCCTATTGTTACTCGCTGCAAGATGTTGCTCCAGGAAATGTGAGTAAAAAGCATCGGTTGGGACGAACCTATCAACTCTAACCTCGTAAAACTTTGGCTCCAAATAAAGGAGGATTTATCGAATATACACAATACTAAAGTCTCTCGTTATGTTTTGTTATCAGAAAATACACTCGGCGAAATACAGAATGACTCTGTAAGTGTTTGTTCACACATATGTAAACGTTTTCTTGCTGAAAGTCTTGAGTTTATAGGTGAGACGGGAGAGAAGAATGGCAGGGGGTACATACTTTCATGTATTTCGAAATTCTCTTTTGTTTCTGTCTTCGCAATTGTCAAAGTGAAGTTATTTTACGTTTTCTTTCATGTTTATGTTTTGTTTGTGTTAAAAAATGATAAGTTGAAATAAAGTTAATTTTAATGAAATAAAATGATAAAATAAATATATCAAATGATAAAGTAAACATGAACAAATCTTGAATTTCAATACAAAAACTTCAGTGTGTAGACACGGATGAAAGTTTAAAAGAGAATTTCAAACAGTTTCAGAAAGAAAAATTTCATGTGTAAACCGGGACTAAGGCTCAATTCACACCACGATTTTTGACGACGTCGTTTTTCTTAATTCTCTTTAGAAGCTGCTACCAAAAACATATTGCATTCATACGATGATTTTTAGTTTCATGTCTGTTATTAAATCTGCTATAGTTTATTTTTTGCATTAAGAAAAATATAAAAAATATATGAATTAATCTAAATTCGAATTATTTTTTCTATTTTTCTATTAAATTTATTTATTTGTTAAATATTATTTACATTATTTTATTATAAGATTTAATCTTTTTACAATAAATAATTTATCATAATTTTTCTCACTATATACAATAACCTATTTAATATTTAAATTATTAAGAGTTTAATGTTTAGAATATATAATTAAATAGCGGAACGTATCAATATTTAAAATTTTTAAGTTAAAACATATTGAGTTTAAAGAAATTATGCATATATTAAATAATAAAAAAAAATAATAATGTAAGCGATTCTTGATCTCACTGAAGTGGCCACTTCAAACTACGAAAAAGAATAAAACGTAACAAGAAAACAAGAAATGAGTGTAAAGAGAAATATGAAAAAAATCTTGAAAAACAGAAATCGTGTCTTTTTGTTTGCCCCTCTTGCTTCTCTACACCGTTCGCCTACAAACAAAAAAAGACGTCGAAAAACGACGTCGTCAAAAGTCGCCGTGTAAACACAGCCTTAATCGCCAAACCAAAAGTAGCTTTTTTATTAAAAATTAATAAAGTTACGGCACTCACATTTATGTGTATAATCAAAAAAAAAAACGTAAAATAAGATAAATAAATACAAAAAATTGAAACATTGAGAAAATTGTATAAAAATTGCAAATAAAAATTGCACAAAAACGAACTTAACGAGCTTAAATTAATATTACAGTGCTTTATTGCTTATAGTACAACTGAATAAACCGATTTCGTGCTGTCCCGAACTTCTTTTGTGTTTATTGCTAAGTTCTCTTTCTGTTGTATTCGTAAACTTTCGAGAGTAAGTCTAATATTCTCTCTCCTTTCTTTATCTAAGATTTTTACATTGTCAAAGTTTGCTTCGTGGTTGTTGTCCAAAATATGCTGAGCTAGAGCTATGTTGTTTTTCTTTTTCACAATGTCCGATTTGTGCTCCTTTAAGTCGTTTTGAAATCCGCCTCGGGCTCCAAATTTCGGTGGTTTATGGGAGTCGGCGGTTAAATCAGCTAAAACACTTTTAGTAAAAAATGTTGCTCAAGCTCGTCTTTCGTTCGAAGAATTTCAAACACTTGTCGTTGGAATAGAAGCAATTTTTAATACGTGCCCAATTGCTCCAATGTCAGATGACCCTAATGATGGCGAAGCTCTCACCCCTGGTCATATCTTGATTGGCTCATCTTTAATTTCTGTTCCTGATGAACAATTTGATTTGACAAAAGTACCCACTTTAACGGGATGGCAGCAAATTTCGTTTCTCGAACTACAATTTCGACGAATGTGATCCCGTGATTAACTTCTATCGCTCCAACAACGATCAAAATAGTTCAAGTCGCAGCCGAACATCAAGGTTGGACAACTAATCATTATTCATGAAGAAATATTCCACCAGAAAGATGGCCACTTGCACGAGTGACTCAAACTTTTATTGGTTCTGATGAAAAAGTTCGAGTAGTAGAATTAAAACCAGCAAGCGGTTCCTATAGACGACTCATACATAAGTGGCTAATTTGCTCACCAATGAAGACTCTTGAAATGCATGGTTTTCCACGGGGGAGAATGTCGGCTCAGATCACCAATCAGGGTGCCATCACTGTTAATGATGTCGTCACTGTTATGGTTTTGTCTTTTGTCTATCCCTTCCACTACTTGTTTACGTGTTGTATATTGAAGTTAAGTAACCAACAACAAACACTGTTGGTGTGGTAATACAATACCCTGCCGGCAACTCAAATAACTTTTAATACACTTATATCTAACTATTACGCAACTAGTTGTGGTTGATACTTGGATTACTTTCAATGAAGCAAACTGACTATTTTAACATTGCGATGTCCTAGGTGGTAGTCAATTGTCCGACTTTTCAACAAACTTAAAGTTACATAATTTATAGTTAGCTACAATCTAATTATATTTTATATATTATAGTTGGCTATAAGCTGACTTCATTAAAATCAAATAGTAGTTAGCTTACTATTAGTTAGCTTATAATACTCTTTACTTTGGTCAAAAGTAGAATCCCAAAAGAAATTTAAATGTAAAAATACAATATTTAGTATTAAGTTTATCAAATTGTTTACTTTTTCAAATATTTTGCTTACATTTGTTATAAATAAATAGTGAAATATGTAGATATTTATAAAACGTAAAACTCAGGTGCGGCATATCCGAATTTAACAATTTTCTTTTTGTCTTTTTAACGCATTCAGCATGTATATGCCGTTCTTAAAAACTCTTAGAGCATTTAACCCTGAACTAAGAAAGTTAAATTGTGATAAAGCTCTTAAAAAAATAATAAAATTAAAATAATTATCAGTTCTAAAATAGATAGGACTATTAAAAACTGTTGAAAATAATAATTTATATTAGTGAAAAGTGAAGTTTTATAAAATAAACAAATATTTGAAGTAAAAAAAAAACATAATCAGTCAGTAATGGCTGAATGCAAAAAATGCAAAACATCAATTCGTGGTGAAACTGGGATTAAATGTATGGGAGTGTGTGTTAAAATTTATCATAGTTCAAATAAATGTTCCAGTATCGACCAATATTCATTAAAAATACCTGAAGGGAATAATTTTATACGTTTTGTTTGTGAGGACTGTATGCAGTACATACATAATGTTGATATGGTTGTAAAAGAAATACATGAAGATGTGCACAAAAGTAAACAAAATTTAGTGGACTATAAACATGAATTTGGTTCGTCATTGAAAAAAAATGAAGACGAAATTAAAAAATTGTTGGAAGCTATTGAAACGCGTTATGAAATAAGGATGAAGAAAATTGAGAAAGTTCAGAAATCATTTGAGAAAAATGTTGAGGAAATTAAAAATTTATATAGCTACATAAATGAATTTAAGGACAACAACAAAATAATGTGCAAATCAATTGAGGAAAAAAATGTAGTAATGTGCAATGAAATAAAAAAAGTGATCAAAGATACAAGTGAAAAACAAACAAAAATGTCATACTTTGAGGCGGTTAAAAACAATGCTGTGTTGCCAGATTTAAATAAACAATTACCACTAATAGTTAAGCCCAAAGAAAAACAAGGAGTTGATAAAACAAAAGAAGAGTTAAATAATAAGGTCGACCTGGTGAACTTAAAAATAATAAGAGTAGAAAATCGAAGAAATGGAACAGTTGTAATACAAAGTGAAAATGACGAGGAACGAGAAAAAATTAGAAGCGCAATACAAAATGAATTAAATGACGGATATGAAATTAAGGTGCCCAGTCCAACTAAATTAAAAGTGAAAATAATAGACATGACTTTTGAATACAAAGAATCTGAAATAATTGAAAAATTAAAGAAACAAAACAGAATTATTAATAATAGTAAATTAGAAATTATAGAAAGATACCAATATAAAAGAAACAATAAAACACTATATGGCATAAAATTAATTGCGGATAATGAAACATACAATAAATTGATCAAAGAGAAAAAGGTAAATATAGGATGGGAAAGATGTAGGGTTTTTATGGAACGGAAATAATACAATGTCTTAAATGTAAGGGATATAATCATCTTGCAAGAGAATGCAGAAACCAAGAGGTATGTTTAAAATGCCATGGCAATCATAAGACTAAAGAGTGTGATAAAGAGCAGATCATAAAATGTATTAATTGTGTGCGAATGAACATTAAACTAAACATGGGATTAGACGAAAATCACCTAACCAATAATAAAGAGTGTCAAGTTTATCAAAATAAACTTAATATGAAAAAGAAGAGAATTGGTTTAGTAATGTAACAATCAAAGAATATCCGTGGACTATAGTACAAGGCTTAATTAATAATTTTAATCAGGTGGAAGTAATTGCTGCAACGGAAAACCTCGAATTTATTATTTTATCGGAGACACATTTAACCAAGGATATTGAAGACGGTGAAATAATGATAGCAGACTTTGACCACATAGCGTCTTTGGAGGAGGACTGGACTGGAGGTGTAATTATATACTTTAAAAGATCATGGAGAATGACAAAAATATTCGAGAAAGTTGAAAATTTCAAGTACTGGATATTAGTTTGCTTAGCAGAATATGATAACACACGTATGTTAATTGCAGCAGTATATAGATCACCGAGCACTACGGAGGCCGAATTTTGCGAAGTTTTTGATGAAATATTAGATGAAATCTGTGATAACAACTATGAAATAATAATATGTGGAGACTTTAATATAGATTGGTCGCAAAATGTTTTTTATAAGAATAGAATTGAAAGCAGTTTAAATGATAATGGATTGAAACAAATCGTAAACAATTATACACGGGTAACAAAACATTCCAATACTATAATTGATTATGTTATAACAAATAGCCATAATGTGACGGTAGAAAATATTTGCAATAATAATATAGCAGATCACGAATCTTTGTACATAAATATTGAAAATAAATACATTAGTCAAAAGGAAACAAATATTAAGACTCAAGATATATTTAAATATAATAAGAATTTATTCAACAGACAATTATATGCAACTAGCTGAGTCCGGTCCGCGTTGCTGGCCCGAAGAAATTATCTGGATTTTATATTGCATCTAAATTTTAATACCGAGTGTCGGGCAAAAGTAAAGCACGAACTCCCTCGAAAATTTTAGCAAATATCTAGGTACAATACTAAAATTTGATTTCGCCATGCCCCTCCGCCCACAGATCAAAAATCAAATATCAGACTACAGTGTCACCCGAAAAGCTATTCAGAAGATTCTGTGCCTTAAATACATTGCATTTAATAATATTATGAATATGACTGAAAAAAAATATACGTTTTCTTGAATATTTTAACACCAGCGCCACCTACAGGTGAAAAACTTTGTCAGCAACTTTAGTTTTATGTACATAATATATGTTGCGAATTTGAGCTAAATTGGACCGTAAATAAATTTTTTGGGAAAATCTCGACCCCAGCGCCACCTATCGGGTACAAAAAAAAGTTGTGCAAATCGGAGAACCAAAGGAACATATGGTATGAATACGAAGTCGCTAGCATTAGTGGTTCAACAGTTATTAGAGTACCAACATACGCACCAACGTTTTTATATATTAAGATATTAAAGTATAACATAGATGATAATGGTGTAAATGAAAACGCAGTAGTGTTGGATAAATCTCTTGAAGAAGTGATCAAAAAATTTACTAATAAGAAGACAATACAACATACAAATGGTGCAAATAAGTGGTTTAATAATGAACTTCGTGTACTAAAAAGAGAAAAAATTATAAAACAGCAAATCGCAAGGTATGAGAACACTGACGAAGCGTGGTCATATTATAAATCGATAAGAAATGTATATAAAGTAAAAATTGAAAATGAGAAAAACAAATACATAAATAATAAAATAAATAACGCAAAAGATCAAAAACAAATGTGGAAAGAAATAAAAAACCTAGTATTTAAAAAGAAACAATCTGTGATAAAAAATGTGATATTTAACCATATAGAATATAATGATAACAATCAGATAGCTAGGCATTTTAACAATTATTTTGTCAGTAGTATAGATCAATAAGAGAATCGATTGAGAAAGTACAATACGTTAACAACATAAAACCAATAACACACAAATTCAAATTTCGCGCAATAACGAATTTAGAACTTAGGGCCATAATAATATAACTAAATAATAAACCAGACTATAACAAAATATCGAGAAAAATTATAACTGATAATTGGAACATAACGGGAAATATTTTGTTAAGTATAATAAATAATTCTTTAAACTATGGAGAGTTTCCGGAAAATTGGAAGGAAACAATGATAACACCAACTGAGAAGATGCAAACACAAAGAAGTGTGAAGAATATCGTCCGATAAATACATTAAAAACGTGTGAAAAAATTTTAGAAAAAGTGGTAAAAATACAATTAGAAAATTATATTGAGAAATACTCGTTGTTATCAAAATATCAATCTGGGTTCAGAAAAAAATTTTCGTGTGAAACCGCAGTTAATTATGTGATAAATCGGTGGAAAAAAATAGAAAAACATAATAAAATAATGGCAATTTTTTTGGACTTTAAAAGAGCATTTGAGACCATAGACAGGGAAATAATGTTAAAGAAACTTTATATGTACGGAGTACAGAACACCGAGCTAAAATGGTTTAAATCATATTTAACGAATAGGAAACAAATTACAAAGGTTAATGGTATAAAATCTATTTCAATTGAAAATGAGTTCGGTGTTCCGCAGGGATCAATATTGGGTGCACTATTATTTTGTATATATATAAATGATATGCCTAACATATTAAAAAAATGTGAAATTATTTTATATGCGGATGATACTCTCATATACACGGAAGGAGATAACGAAAACCAATGCCAAAACAATATGACGCAGGATATAAAGAATATTAATATATGGTTAAAAATGAATAAACTGAAACTAAATGAACAGAAAACGAAAATAATAGAAATAAATATGACTAGCAATGCAAACTTTATAATAAATGGTGAAATAATAGAAAAAGTGAGACAAATAAAATACCTTGGTTTCATTATTGATAAAGAACTAAAATTCAACGATCACATAGAGTATATTTGTAAGAAAATCGGTAAAAAAATTTGTTGTTTCAAAAGAATTAGGAATAAAATATCACCAATGACAGCAATATATATATATATAATACCATGATAAAACCACACTTGGAATATGGTTCGACAATTATATATACATGTTGTAGAGCAGCACAACTGGACAGACTACAAAAATTGCAAAATAAGGCAATGCGGACAATTCTAAGATGCAACAGGTATACACCAATAGCTATAATGTTAGATGCACTCAAGTGGATGAGTATAAAGCAAAGATTGGAATTAAATACTTTAATGTTTATACAAAAAATAAGAAATGGTAATGCGCCAGAATATTTAAGCGAGCAACTAAATTATGTAGGAGATGTACAGCCGTATAGACTAAGAAATGCTGAAAATTTTAGAATACAACGAGTCGCCACAACGGCAATGCAGCGATCACTTTTCTACAAAGGACTTAAATTATATAACTTAATTCCAAATAATATAAAAAATGAGAGAAATGAATGTGTCTTTAGAAGAGAATGTGTAAAATTTATAAGAAATAATGTGTTTTTATAGAGCTAAAATTGAAAATTAAACTATTTATGAAATATGTAAACATTGTGAACATTAAAAATATTAAAAATACTGATAAATAAAATTAATAAATAATTCCAAAAACATAGTTCATACAGCTTATGCTGCAACAGAGCTTGTCCCGTGGTTCGTACCAGGGATGAGTAACCTCTAGCATATGCGGACCTATGCAGGGTGGATTTATTTCTATTATTATTATCTATTTATTTCTGATGTCCTTTTCCACCTCATTAGAGCCAAGCGATCGACAGCCATCTGTTTGAAATATAATTGTCCTATATTGTCCTTGAAGAAAACTTTGAAGTCCCTTAGTCTCTTCTTGCTATAGATTCCTTCCATATTAATTTCTAAACAGATATTCATGGAAATGACCTCTGTTAATGTTTATGGCCGGAAACTTTTAACAATGACTTCATCATATTAACATTAACAAAGCAGTACATTTCTTTTATTTTTACCACTCATTTTAGTTTTAATAATTAAAATTTAAAACATTTTAAAAATACTTCTAACTGCACGTACGAACACTGATTTTTGTAATTAAGAAACGAAAATTAAATATAAAATGTCAAAAAAGTGAAAAAGCCACTAAACAAATGTCAAAAAATAGGCAAGCTTCTATTTCGGGAAAGCACACAATATGCATGCTTCTATTTTTAGGGAAGTTCTGCATTACATTGTAGTTAGCTTATAGTTAGTTCATAAAAGTTAACTAAAAGTGTGTCTTTTTCGTAGTCGACTACCGATTTGTTTATAGGGTATACATACGTCTCTCATGTTACTGAGTGAGAGTTAACTGTTCTTTTCGTTAAATAGTTTGCAATTTACTTTGTCTTATGAACTACATATATAAATTGAAAATTAGTTTTAAGCTCAGTAGTCGTAGTCGAATCTTCAAATAAAAAACACAGTGAAAATCAAAATAGTGCGTTTGATATTTTTTAGTTAGTTTAATTAACTTTAATTTTTAACTTTATGCTGATGTTTGTAACTAACAAAAATATTTGACCTAGACCCATGTTTTTCACTTTTTGAGTCGATTTAGCGATATCCGTCCGACAGTCAATCAAACTACAGGTAGTGTCGCAAATATGAATATATGATGAAATTTGGTACAAAGTTTTTATCGACCATAGGTCGAACAATGTTAAAATCGGCCCGTGCTTAAAACCATGGAGACAAACAAAAAATGCGCGGTTTATTTGCGTTTCTTACCTCCGAATTGCGATTAAACGGTGTTATAATAATTTTTTAAGGATAGAAAAAGCTCACTTTGACCACCTTTTATCTTTAATAGAACATGATATTCAGCTTGAAGATACGAATATGCGGTAAGCAATTCCACCAGCAGAACAGTTAGCCATTAAACTAAGATTCCTTGCTACAGGTAAGTTACATAAAATCATATGAGCATAAACTAAAATGCATTTTATTAGGAAAGAGTTTTAAAAGTCTTTATTATCAGACACGACTTTCCACAAGTAGTATATCTTGAATAATACCATGGGCACAGATTACTGTCAGATTGGACAGCTGTCAAAAAGGTAATTTCGAACCGTATGGCTTTGTTTACTTATAATTTCTTTTATTTTACACTTCATAATGCGAGAAACAGATTAAAACATAAAATAAACAAAATATGGTGGTGGGGAGTCACGGAACTTTTCTTAAGTTGAATTGTGGTATTATTGCTCTGGATTAAGACTTGCATGAAGAGTGCATGTCAGTGGTCTTCGTCGTTATTTGTCCGGTAATATTTCCATCACTTTGGGCACTATACTGTTGCCTTCATAAATGAAACATTAATTTTGTAATAATAATGAAAAAAATAGTCAGAATATTGATAAAGATTTAAAAAAATAAATAAAAACCGATTTTCTTTTTAGAAATAAAAATTATGAAAGGTGCGTATTAAAACCCAAAGCTTGTGATTGTGATAGTACCAGTAAAAATGCTGTTAAATTTGATACGTTCACCACTGGCCGAAACTTTTCACAACTAGAAATACCACTACTACTTTCCAACTAATCTCGTTAATTGTGGAATTATTGTTGTATATAATGACTTGCATGTAGAGTGCGTGGATAATATTCCCATAACTTCTGGCACTATACCGTTGGCATCACTCAAATCGCTAGCCTCTTATACGGATGTATCAGCTCAAGTGGCACCTACACAGCCTGTGAGTCAAGGTAGTCCTCCAAATGGTTAGGGCGGTGCTCTATGTTGGAAAGTAACCGATAGTGCTTGTGGTCAATTATATCCTAATACACGTACATAAGTTAGAAAAATTATAACTTGAATTTTGCACATTTTATTATTTGTTGTCTAGACTTGTAAGTCACTCGTGTTCTTTACGGTTCGAAGAACAAATGTTATGAACAAATCTGAGGTTTGTTTGTATAATGAAAAATTAAATAATTTTATGGCTTAAGAATAGATTTTAAAAAATACAAGAAAAATATATAACGAAAATATATTAAAAAATACTTTCTTTTCTTTTTAGCTCCTTCCCAATTTCTGGAGACTCCTTATAAGTTTCCCACAATTACCGATCGAGATGATTACGAACAAACTAAAGTGATAGCCGAGGCTGATTTTGCTCAATGTTTAAATACAGCCTAGATTTTCAAACGTTATAACGACTCAAATTTTTGATATATAAATAAGACAGTTTAAAAAAAATTCTTAAATTTTGCTTTGAAAAATAAAGATTTTTTGCAATATTAAAAAAGAAGCTAAAATCTGAGCTAAATTTTAATTTGAGATGTATTTGAGAGATTTTCTGATAAATTTTTTCCGCAGATTACTTTGACCCAGTATCAGTCATTTTTACTGGTTTTACAATTGAACAATATAATTAAGTTTTTTATAGTTTTGCTAAAAAAAATAAATTTGTCATTATAATATACATAATTGAGGGGGCATTCTACAAATTAAAATAGTTTTTGTGACGGTGATCTGTTTTGCTCTGCACTGTAGCAAAAGAATTTCTGTTACAAGCAGAATAAGAAAGAAGAAAAAAAAATAATAACCTTGATCTTGAAATTATTTTCAAGTTCAAGTATGTACATATAAACAACACCTTATATGGTAATATGTTGATGGCATTTTTTTTTTGGCAAACTGATTTTTCTCTTCATTGTGTTGTATTAAATCATGAACACATTCATATGCAATCATGGTGGTCAAACCACGTATTTTCTTGTATTGATCTCACTTGCTCTCATAGTCATATAAGTTAACAACAATTTAATTTCATTTTCAATTTTGCCAATTTAGCATTCGCTCATTTAAATATGTCACTTTTTATTAGCAAATCTGTTGATAAAGCAACACGAGTTTAACTTCACCTTAATAACACCAAAAACTGTTGACGCTATGTCTGCAGTTTTGAATTGTAGTATTTCTAAATAAATTTTAATTTCATAAACAATGTAAGCATAAAATTGTATTATTAAAAGATAGTAATTTCGTTTAATAAAGTCAGTCGTAGTCAAGTACTCGAGCTGTGTTTTTATTTATTTAAACATAATATTAACTAACTGGCGCCCAACAAAATAAATACACTCAAGTAGTGAAAATAAAAAATCAAAAAATACTTAAAGTGCAGTGGAAAAGTTTAAAAACTAAAACAGTGTAAATTAAATTCATTAAAAAAATGAAACAGTTCCTTAAGTAACAACAATTAAAAGGACACTGAAGCAAGAACTCTAATAAAAATATTCTAAACATTAACCTAAGTGAAAACTGTTAAAATATTAAACTAACCTAGAAATAAAAGGTTAATAAAAATTTTTTAAACTAATAAATTAAAAAAATTAACTATAACTTAAATTCTAATAAACCTTGATACGAAACTTTTAAAATCAATTGTAAGCTCCACTTAAAGAGAAGTACAACATCGTCACCAGGCAGCAAGAGGGAAAAGGATTAAACATCAACATCAAATCGGACATCAACACCGTCACTAAATTGTAGCAACACCGCATCAAATCCAACTCCAACATAGACGAAAAAATGAAGTTACCTATCAGCTTAATGTAAGTCAAAACAAATAACTGCAAAAATCAGAATTTTTCAAAAGGAAAAACAAGATATTTATAAACTTTCAAATCGAACATATTTAAATTTAAGAAATAATTTTTCATTGCCTTCTTAAGAAAGAAAATACATTTTTAAAAGATCTTTAAATTGAAAAATATTTTCTACAAAGAAACTTACCTAAAAATAAACTTTTAAATTGAATATTTTGAACTAAATTCAAATCACTTAAATTAGAAAATATTTCATACAAAGTGTTAATATTAAAATTAATTTACTATAACAAAAATATAATTCCTAAATTAAATATCATTTAAATTAAAGGAAATTTTCTATAAATTACTAGTTTTAAAACTAAATTACTATAACAAAATAAAAGAAATTCTTTCTGCGAAAATATAAATCCTAAATTAAATCTTCACGTTGTATCACTTATGTTAAATTAAATATTTTTTATTAAATTAAAATCAATCAAATTGAAAGATAGTTTCTACAAATAAACTTTTTAATCCATCTATATCAAATTGAATATTCTAATTAAGCATTAATAATCACCCTCTAAAACTCGAAAATTTATTTTATCGAAACCAAACCTTACAAATTTTTAGAAATTAAAAAACAAAATGTCCAACCCAGAAAATTTAATTCGCCCTCCTGTACTAAATCCCAATAATCCCAACATCCCACCCATCCATCAAAACGCTCAATTTGAGGCGAACATCATCAATGTAGTAACTAGAATTTGTAGGGAACAGTGTAGAAATGCAGTAGAAAACATACTAAATCCCAATGCGGAAATTTCAGGGGTAGATCAGGGAATAGACGAACGATATAGGGAAAACCTTACAGACTTGGACAAAGTTCCCGACATTGTTCGCTGTCTGCGAGAATTTTCAGGCAATCACGCAGAATTTAGCTCCTGGAGGAAGAGCGTAGAACGGGTTTTGTGTTTGTATGAATCGACAAGAGGCACTCCGAAGTATTTTGCGATCCTTAATGTTATTAGAAACAAAGTCATAGGGGCGGCCGATGCCGCATTGGAATCCTACAACACTCCTTTGGACTGGGAATCCATTTCACGTTGCCTCGCGTTACACTACGCTGACAAACGTGATCTTGGCACATTGGAATACCAAATGACCACTCTCGTTCAAAGTAATAACTCCGTCCAAGATTTCTATCCCACAGGCATTGCATCTGTGCCTAAAATTACAGAATCAAAACTTTCGTACAGAATATGCTTACAACAGAAATATCAGAAATTCACAAACCCCTCTGGGGAACAATCGGAATTTTAAACCACAAATCCCTAATAAGCCGAACAAATTTTTCCCTACTGTAATGACAACCCCAAACCCAAGATCTCAATTTGAAGTAAATCATCCCAATAATTTCACCCCACACCAATATTATAACTACAGACCGCAACAAGTTCTTGGCCAAAGGCAATTCCCAAATCAACTCCAAGGAAATATAAATAATAATTTCAGACCGAATACTCCACCACCACGTCCACTTGCGCCAAAACCACCGACAAAACCAGAACCAATGGATATAGATCAATCAATGCAAACAAGAAACATTAATTATATGAACCGACCCAGACCTAATGATAGATTCATGGGAAAGAGACCAACCGATCAATCACTACAACAACCACAAAAATTTGAAAGGAATTTCCACGTTGATACGGAACCTACAGAAGCAGCAAACCCTGAAGAGGAACTTGCTGCGGGCTACTATACTGAGATGTCATCTTACGAAGCAGAAGAGGAATTACAACCGCTGCAAGAATACATTAATGATCACGCGCAATATATGTCAAATGAACAAGAATACGACCAACACTACGCAGACATTCATTTTTTAGAATAACGAACTCGTCTTTGCCGTATTTCGAAGCAAAGACGAAAGACGGGGAAATACTGAGGATATTGGTGGACACAGGATCAAATAAGAATTATATACAGACTTCACTTATAAGAACAGCCATTCGGAACGAAAACACCTTTTATGCAAATTCCGTGGGAGGGAAAGTTCCAATAACCCACCACACATTCATTAATCTTTTTGGAGTAGGAGACCTAAAAATAAAATTTTTCGGATTACCAACACTAAAATCTTTTCATGCCATATTGGGTAATGATAGCCTTAAGGAACTATCAGCTGTTATTCATACAGCAAAAATTTTAATGGTCGTGAAAAACAACATTAAAATTAAATTGAGACAACAAATATCACAATGTGTAAATAATATTACGATTAGAACAGACCATATGAAAGAGGACCAGAAATGCAAGATAAATAATCTAGAACCCAATGAAAATCTCACTTACACGACAACCGTAAAAGGGGAAATCCGAACAACCACCGATAATCCTATCTACTCCAGATGCTACCCCTACCCGATGAATCTGAAAGATGAAGTCGAACGTCAGATAGAAGATCTTCTGAACCAGGGTATCATTAGACCCTCCAAATCACCATACAATGCACCAGTATGGATTGTATCAAAGAAAATGGATGCCTCAGGCGTAAAAAAATTTAGAGTAGTCATCGACTACAGGAAACTTAACATGGTCACGGTCCCCGATAGATACCCAATTACCGAAATTAACGAGGTCCTTTCTCAGTTGGGTCAGAATAAATATTTTTCAGTAATAGACCTAAAGAGTGGTTTTCACCAAATTCCCCTTAGAGAAAGCGACATGGAAAAGACTGCATTTTCAGTTAACAACGGAAAATATGAGTTCACACGAATCCCATTCGGTCTTAGAAATGCTCCTTCAATTTTCCAAAGAGCATTAGACGATATACTACGCGATCACATAGGGAAGATCTGTTATGTCTATATAGATGACATCGTCATATTCGGTAAAGACGAAAAAACACATTTCGATAATATCGAAAAAGTTTTTCACACACTAGAATCAGCCAACATGAAGGTACAACTGGATAAATGCGAGTTCCTCAAAACAGAAGTAGAATTTTTGGGATTTTTAATTTGCGATAAAGGGATACGAGCCAACCCGAAGAAAGTGGAAACAATAAATAGATTCCCAGTCCCCGAAACAATAAAAGATTTAGGATCATTTCTAGGTATGTCAGGGTTTTACCGCCACTTTATTAAGGACTATGCCAAATTGGCAAAACCCTTAACAACGCTTTTAAGGGGGGAGGAGGGACGAATGTCCAAAAATATGTCTAGCAGAGTGAAGGTCAAAATGAGCGACGATGCCTTAAATGCATTTAATAAAATAAAAAAGACATTAATATCAGAGGACGTTATGTTAACATACCCCAATTTCACTACAGACGCATCAAACTACGCGATTGGTGCGGTATTAGAACAAGATGGGAAACCAATTACATTCATTTCCAGGACACTTAATAGAGCCGAAGAACATTACGCGACGAATGAAAAGGAGATGCTCGCGATTATTTGGGCAGTCAAAGCATTTAGAAACTACCTCTATGGCTCTACAAAGTTTAAAATTTTTACGGACCATCAACCACTCACATACGCACTAACCAACAAAAATTCTAACGGCAGACTTAAAAGATGGAAAGCATCTCTAGAGGAATACAATTATGAACTACTTTACAAACCAGGTAGGACCAATGTCGTCGCGGACGCATTATCTAGACCGCCGCAACAAGTATTTCAGATAGGTTCAACAATCGCTACCCAACATAGCAATCAAAACTCTCCCAAAAACCTCATCCAGTATACTGACACACCAATAAACACGTTCAAAAATCAGATAATATTAGAACAACATGACGAACAGTCATACGAATTCCAAATCGTGTTCCCAACATATCACCGCCACATCATTTTGGAACCGAACTTCACCGAGGAACGATTGAAGGAAATTCTGAGTAAATATTTAAACCCCTCAGTTACAAATTGCTTAAAGACCACGGACCAAATACTTGGCAAGGCACAGGAAATATATTCCAAGAATTTTTACAGATTTAAAGTTCTTTACACGAGGAAAATGGTAACAGATATCCCTAACGAAACAGATCAAGAAGTAGAAATCATAAACGAACACAACAGGGCACACCGAAACGCTAACGAGAACAAAGCCCAACTTCTTGAAAGATGTTATTTCCCTCAAATGACAGCTAAAATTAAGAGAATTAACAAATTATGTAAAATATGCAAAGAAAATAAATACGATAGACATCCTAACAACATAAACATTCAATAGACACCAATCCCACAATATCCAGGACAAATTGTGCACATTGATATCTACATAACAGAAAAGACATCTATTCTGACGGGAATCGATAAACTTACCAAATATGCACAGGCACGAATATTAAAATCAAGGGCAACAGAAGATATTAGGCAACCCCTAAGAGAGATACTTTTGAATTTTGGAATGCCCGAAATTGTCGTAATGGACAATGAGAAATCTTTCAGCTCAAAATCTATAATATTCATGATGGAGAATCAGTTCAATATAAAAGTTTTCCGAATTCCACCGTACGCCAGTACCGTAAACGGACAAATAGAAAGATTTCATTCAACCCTCTCAGAAATTATGAGATGCCTCAAATCTGAAGGAACGCAACTTAACCTGTCCGAACTTTTAGACAAATCTATCTTTGAATACAACAATACAGTCCACTCATCCTTGGGGAAAAAACCAGTTGAGGCATTTTTCGGTAGAAAGTCTCATGGTAACCCTAAAGAACGCGAAAATGACATAACGAAAATGGTCAAGGATATTAAGGATAAACAGTTGTCAGATCTAAATTACCACAATCGAGACAGAATTATCCCTAGAACATATAAAATAGGGGAGGTAATATTTGTTAGGGTCAATAAGAGATTGGGGACTAAACTTTCTAGGAGCTATAGACCAGAAATAGTTAAAGAAGACAAGCATACCACTGTGTTGACAGATAGTGGGAAAATTGTTCATAAGAACAACATCCGCAACTAGCGAGATATAGATTTCTTAAATTTTTCTCTCTTTTCTAGCGTTACATTATTATCTCTCACTTATGGCGAGGTGAAAATACTGGACTACACCAATTCAAGGGTGGTAGCTATCGATACTGGGTCTGCTAGAATCCAGTCTGGTACAGTGAAATTGGTACATGTGGTTGATATGGACAATTACGAAAAGGTAATCGACGATATACGGTCCATCGTCCACTCAAATGTGAGCACTTCCCATCCTCTCTATCCTTTCCTTTCCTATGAAATAGAACAACTCAAAATACACATTGATGTTATAAAACCAAGAAACAAGAGATCCTTAGATTTTATTGGATCAGCATGGAAATGGGTCGCAGGCAATCCAGACCATGCTGATTTCGAAATTATTGAGCAAAAAATAAACAATGCATTACAGAATAACAATAGACAAATTATAATCAATAGAATGTCACTAGAAAAATTAAATGAATTAACTTCGCAAACGAATAATATTTTGAAATCGGTAAAAAGTGAAGAGTCAAGAAATTCCTTAATAGACAAATTAACTTATAAATTACGAATTATTAAAGATGAAATTTTGAATTTCAAATACGCGATAGATTGGGCGAAAGTAGGGGTCATTAATTCGTTCATATTATCTAAATATGAAATGGATATGAGCAAAACTTTAGCTGAGAAAGAAAATATAACTTATTTAAATATCGAAGAATCTCTTGGTTTCGGCGAGATAAGAATAGCCTCTAACGCCAATTCTCTAATTTATATTATTAATATCCCTACCACCTACAATGAACCATGTAATAAAATAAGAATTAAACCTGTAAAATTTAACAGAATTGCTACTAAGATAGAATTTGAGGAAATCCTAATTTGCAATAAAAAAACATTTGGTATTAAGAATGAATGTCAAAATTTCAATGAACTAACGATATGCAAAGACGGCAATATTGAGGATATTAGTGAATCCGAATGTATCCCTAAACTCGTACGTAGTAAACTTTCAAATTGTACCATGATAAACAATCTCCATATGACTACCGTAGAGGAAATAATGCCTGGCACAATGTTGCTAAATCAATTTAATGGCACAATTCTGATAGGTCAAGAATCCTACGACTTAAATGGTACTTATCTTATTAAATTCCACAACGAAACGTTGATAGTGAATGGCAGAACTTTCTCATTCTCAGAGGTTTCTTTTTCTAACCCGTTACCTGCCATAGTACAACCAATAGTTGGAGACCCATATGTGGAGGAAACTCTTACATTGGAACTAATAAAGGAAATGAATGCCAATAATACAGAGGCCATAGAACTTCTTAATATTGAAAGTAAATTAGGCGATATTATAAACTATGTTTTGGCGACTTCCGCGGTCATCTTAATGATATTAATCTGCCTAAGAAGAAAATGCAATCATGAGAAGAAACAACATCTTAATAGTTCTGATATTAATGCTCCATGGCCATTACTGAACGTAACTCTGGGTCGAAACGATGCTAGGGAATACTCAATAGCAAAAATTACTCAAATACCCTACTTTTGATTGTGGACAATCAATCTAAAGGGGGAAGAGTTAACAACAATTTAATTTCATTTTCAATTTTGCCAATTTAGCATTCGCTCATTTAAATATGTCACTATTCATATTGCGACAGAAATAATTATTTTTATTAGCAATTCTGTTGATAAAGCAACACGAGTTTAACTTCACCTTAATAACACCAAAAACTGTTGACGCTATGTCTGCAGTTTTGAATTGTAGTATTTCTAAATAAATTTTAATTTCATAAACAATGTAAGCATAAAATTGTATTATTAAAAGATAGTAATTTCGTTTAATTAAGTCAGTCGTAGTCAAGTACTCGAGCTGTGTTTTTATTTATTTAAACATAATATTAAGTAACTTATATGAGTGGGAGTGTTATAAATACTAGAGAATGTTATGAATGCATATGAATGTTCTCAATGAATTGGTGGTGATTTTGTTTTTTTAATAAACAGGTTTTTATCTGGACATGAATGAATGAAGATGAGAAGGTTAATATAATAAAGTTAAATTTAAATCGAGGAGTTAAAATTTTACAGTGAAAAAGCAAGGTTGAGGAAAAACCTCTTAAAATTAAAATAAAAATGTAGTTAAGAAAGTAATGGTTGACGAAAAACCATAAAACCTCAAAAATAAAAGAAACCTAAAATTATTTAAAATTTAGTCTTAAAGTTCTAAGAAAGTATAATAAAGTTAAATTTAAATTAAGAAATTGTGTGATAATTTTTTTCTGACTAAAAGAAATTTAAAATTTTTGTTTGTGATTTACCGAAAACAATAAGTACTTTATTAATAATTAAAAAAAAAATAATTATAGTACAATAAAAACATTAAAACCCGTTTAAATCAATAGTGAGTAAAGAATTAAGTTAAAAAAACTTCTTGTGAGATTTTTGTCTACATGAAATAAATAAAATTATGACTACAACGATAAAATTATACTAATTTTATAATCGGTTAGACAAGCTTGAATTTAAAAAAAAAAATGTTCTGTCAAATAAAAATATATATACATTATCTAATTATAATCTAATACAAAAAACTTTTTAAAAATAAACTTATTAGAAAATTAATGAAATAAATTTCATTTGAAAAATTAAATTGAAGTTCTGGCTAGTGAGAATTTATGAACTGAAAAAAAAAAACATACTTAAGATATTAAAATTTAAATTCAGTATTTCAAAGCAAAAGTTTCAAAATAAAAGTTGTACTATCAATTATGCTAACACAATTCAAAGAAAATGAATTTTATGCTATTTATAAGTGAATGTTAAATCACATTAAATTGAAAAGCATATTAACACTTTAGAACTCAAACAAAGAACTATTAAAACACCATTAAATATAATAAATTTAAAACAACAAAAAAATTATATCTTCAAAGAACCAACTGTACCAATTACTTGTGGCAAGCGACACCCACAATAGTACCTTTTTTTCAACAGTAGCTAAGTACAGTCATCACTTACCTGCATCACATGCTGAGAATGGCTTCAACATTGCATCCCACACCAGCAATAAGGCGGTAAATCTACTTTTTATATATATAAATTAAAAAAAATTTCCCTATATATAAATTAAAAATTTTCCTATACATATAAATTAAAAATTTTTGGTAAATAAAACTTAAACTTTTTCCTATATATAAATTAAAATTTTATAACATTATATATATGTCAGTAAAATACAGTGAAACATACAAATTTGTCACCACTACCTTAAATTAAAATAAAATATCTTGGAAATGAGAATTTTTTTTGAACTTACCTTTAAGTAAAATTACTTTAAAATTCAACTATACATTTTTACTATGAAATTAAAAATTTTATAAATCTACAAATTAAAATCTCGCTAAGATTTAATTTTTATTTAACCAAAATTTCTTTTGGAGGTTAAACAAAAATTTTTCCAAAATGTAAATAAATTTTCTAAAATTTAAATTTTCTTAAATTTAAAATTTATCCTAAAATTGAATTTTTCTAATCCTAAAATTTTTAATTATAAAATTTAAATTAAAATTTTTCTAAGGCTAAAATTAAAGCTAAAATTAAGCTAAAATTAAATAGTGCTAAAGTTCAAAATGCTAAAATTACAATTTTTTAAAAAACAAAACTTTAAAATTTTCCTAAAACTAAAATTTGGCTACATATAAAATTTTGCTAAAATATATTTAAAAAATAAATAAAATAAATTTTGCTAAATATATAATTTTAAAAACCCTTAAAATGAAGGGTAAATAAAAACTTTTATATTTATAACCCTATGTAGAAAACCAAACCAAATCAAACTCTTATTATTTATGTGGGTTACCTCCAAGTAAGATGGAGTCGAGGTAACATGGTAGGGAGGGCAAAAGGGGCTGAACACCTCGTCCCCAATCCCAAGGTAAGTATGGCCATCCGTCCCATTTAGCGTCCGATTTTTTGACAGTTGTTTTTTTTTTTAATCGCACGTGAAAATCTGTAGTGCGGTTTCCCTGGGCCTGAGCAAGACCCCACCCATCCGGCGCACTGTGGTCAATATTTTGAGATAGCGGCCAAAACTCCTTTTGGTTTTTGTTCTCCGATTTTAAAGTTATTAGACTCATATGATAGTAGACAGTAGTAAACCTCGGAAGCCAAAAAATTAGAACTCTATTTCAACTATTTCACTGAGAACAGGGTGGTCCAAAATGGGCTTTTTCAGAATTTAGTAAATTTATGATATTTTTAGTTAATTTTTAAAGTTTAAATGATCATAACTTTTTTGCTTTTCAAGATTTTTGGACGAAATAAATTTTGTTTTGTAACTTAACTTATTTCCTATTACTGGTAAAAAAATTGAAGCTCTACTGTTTTCAGAACAATTTAATTTTTTTTTTTTAAAAAGGTGACATTTCTCAGAAATTTCCTACTTCATAGAGCACAACTCCTGTGAGTCAAGCTGAGTCAAAACACAAATTTACTATTTTGTAGTCCTAACTCTCCCCTACATTCCTATATATACATGTCCGTGCATCGGGACTGCACTTTTTGAGCTACAGCAATTTTTCTGACCCAAGGTAAGATATTCGGTACAAATGCACGTCATATTTTTTGAGAAGTTATTTGTATGTGAAAGTGGCTATTATGCATATATTTTGATGAAATTTTGAACAAGAGTTCTTATTGACCCAAAAAATAATTCTGTTGAAATTAGGAGAAGTTGGCCCATATTTGGACCTAGTCCACATAGAAGGGTGTATCAAAATTTTGACAAAAATGACAATAGAACTCTCAAATTATGTGGTATCTGGCAATTCATTTGGAAAAGGTAAAAAAGATTTTATTGCCATCTAATATTACACAACTTAAATACGTGAAAATTGCAAATAAATTTAAAACCAATGGAAATAACTGGTAAAACCAACTACCTGTTATATTATGTTTCAAAGAGGTAAAAAAGATCATGTTGAAACTTCGAGCAATAGTATATTAATCCATGCATTAATTTTTTTTTCTTCATTATTGTTTAAACAATGGCTAAATGCAGTTATAGTGTTCTATCTGATATATATTTTGAACGGAAAGATGAAAACGACATTATTTTACATATAATGAATAATCCATTCTTCAAAATATGCGAAAAACAAGAAATTAAAATTCATAACTTAAAAATAAAAAACTTTTTAAATACTTTAATAAAACGGTACAATCAATGTTCCAGAAACAAGAAATTGTTTTACTCACGCAACCAAGAATGGCTAAGAAATAAACTTATTTTTAGAAAGCCATCAGTAACTACCACGGAAACTGGAAAAGGTGGTCGACCAGCAAAGCCAATTGATAATTGTAGTGAAAGATCACGAAGACGCAAGCTTAAACATATCAATGAAGAAGTTTCTTGTAGCATCATAAAGGATTCATTTCTGCATCAAATTCAACCATCGAAAACTAAAAAGGGTAAAATTTCTATCATTGAAAAAATAGTGGAAACAAGCCCCAGACGCACAAAAAGGATTTTAGAAAGTATGCCGACACCAACTGAAGAAAATAAATTTACTCCAGAAGAAGCATTTGCACTATTTTTGGATTTGAAAATGAATAAAAACCAATATACAGAATTGCGGAAGCGAACCAATGAAAAAAATTGTGGAATTTTTCCATCATATCGAGATATAGTTTCTGCCAAAAAAGATTGCTTACCTTCACCAACTGCTATTAGTGTAACTTCAAGTTCAGCAGAAATAAAATTGCTGGATCTTCTTGAACACACTGCAGAACGATTATTAAAGACATTTGATGCTGACTATTTAAAGAAGTTTAAAAATTGCAGCATGACTTTAATTTCTAAATGGGGATGTGATGGGTCCTCTGGCCAGAAACAATACAAACAATGTAATGCGGAAAATTCATCAGATGCCAATTTATTCATGATTTCTTTCGTTCCATTACGTTTAACAAAAACTTATATTGGTTCAGAGCCGTCAACTAGTAGAGCTGCAGAGATAGATGTATGGAAGAATGAAATTCCCTCGTCAACAAAATTTTGTAGACCAATAAAGTTTGCTTACAAAAAGGAGACTCAAGATGTCATAGATGAAGAAGTTCGAAAAATAAATGATCAAATTAAAGAACTTCAACCAGTAACATTTAAATTTGTTGACCAAGACATTGAAGTAAATTTTAAAATGTGTCTCACAATGATTGATGGAAAAGTTGCACAAGCTTTAACCAAAACAAAGTCATCGTCAAGCTGCACCATATGCCAAAAAAAAAACATCAAGTCAATTGAGCCAACCACCAACACAAGACAATAGTTTTAATGAAGCATATGAATTTGGAATGTCACCTCTTCATGCTAGAATTCGTTTTATGGAGCATATTCTTAAATTGGGATACGATTTGGAATTTGGCCCGTTAGGCGAAACAGTGAGAAACAACAAAGAAAATTTGGAAAAAAGAAGGCAAAAAAAAAAAAGATATTCAAGAAAAATACCGTGAGATAGGCCTTATAATTGACCAGCCAAAGCAAGGAGAAGGAAATTCTAATGATGGAAACACAGCAAGGAGATTTTTTTCCGATCCAGAAACTGCAGCTTCTATAACTGGAGTAGATTATGATTTAATACGACGATTCCAAGTCATATTACAAGTTATAGCATGTAGCAAAAAGATAGATGCAAAAAAAATTTGGTCAGTATGCTAATGAGACAGCAACCCTTTATAACCAAAAATATTCTTGGAGACATATGCCAACTACAGTTCACAAAATTTTGTTCCATGGGGAACAAATAATTCAGCACAATATGCTTCCAATTGGAGATCTCTCAGAAGAAGCCCAAGAAAAAAGGAACAAAGACTACAAATTCTTTCGCGAGCACAATACAAGAAAAATTTCCAGATATTGTACTAATGAAGATCTTATTAATATTTTGTTGTGCACATCAGACCCATATATGTCCAGTATTCGACAAAAATGGAAATCAACCTCATTAGAGTTAGATGAAGAAGCTAAACAACTACTGCAAAATGAAAATCAAAGCTATTTGGAAGAAATTTTTACTAATATTGTTTAATTAATACTAGTTTAAAGATTATAATTTGTTTCTAATTTTAGTATAAATTTTTATTAATACATTAAATAAAATATATGTGCACTTTAAATCAATAGTAAAAGTTTACTTAAAATTTTATCGATGTTGTGTTCTGTATATAATATATCCAAATGGTATTGATATTGTTGGGAATTTCAGTGTTATTTTTCAGTTTAATCCTCACAAGAATTAGCTTTCTTCCAAAAAAACCAACCTTTGGCCCCTGTGAATATTGAGACTAAATAAATGTCAGGGGCCAAATGTTGGAATTTTCTGACCAAAATTAAGTTTAGGAATAATAAATAAGTATTGGTTGTAAAATACGATTGAAGAAAATAAGAAATTATAAAAAAAATACCTATTTAAAATGTCAAAATCTTCAACTTTTACATGGAAACTCAACAAAAAATTAAAATGCATTTTTAACTCCAAATTACTTACGTTCCTATCAGTCGATTTTTACGTTTGAACACGCAAATTGAAGCTTAAAGTCCCTCCTATTGAACAAATCAAATTGCGTAAAAAATACCAATCCGGTCAAAAGTTATAGGGTTTTGACCGCTATCTCGCGAAATTGACCACTGTGCGGCGAGCTAGGCCCCTACGCCAGCACGTGCGACCAGCAAAGGCTCAGGGAAACGGAAGCGGATCTTCCACCAACGCCGCACCATTACATTTTATAAAATCCACCAATTTTGTTATTTTCGTTGGCAATTGAAAACACATAAAATGTTTACAAAACTGATTTTTAAAAATAAAATTTAGATATTGATGTTTTTATGATCTAATAATAAAAATGGTGTACAACTTAATGAGTAGTCTAATCCGAAACAAATAGGTAATCTAAGAGAGCTTCTCTTTCAGGATCTTGATAATGTGTTGCAGTCAAAGGTATTTTATTGTGGAAATCATAATATGGAGGTATTACATCTTGATATGGATGGGAATGTTGTTCACTCATAGGGGATAGTTCAGATTATCGACATTGACTCCACCTTACAAAATTAAATAAAGTATCTGCGGTGTTATCAATAACAATATCCTGGACCAGTTCTGAGCAATCATTAGGTTCTGTACGTTGTTGTTCTTCCTGTATCACCACTTGCCGCTCTCTTTGCTGCTTCCATAAGTTTAATTATAAAACACAGTTTGTCGTAGCTCCCATTCGGGTTTCCATATTTCAGCCATATCGTTCTCATCATATGTATATAATTCCAGGCTTTCTTAAATTTACTGAATGAGGCAACATACGTTTTTAGTTTATCATTCCATCTTTGAATGTGACTACTTTCTTTATATGATGTGCGACTTTCACCCACAGGCTTCAATATACATATCTACATGACACATATATTTCTATCACAATTCTTTTTGTTCTTATTCGATCATCGCTCTCTCCAAATCATCTTTGGTGGGTGCCTAGTTTTGAAATAAACAATAAATTTGCAATAACCGAATAAACTTCATTCACTTACACTTGATTTCTTAGAAAAATTATAAGCCTCCAAACCCATTTGGTCGTGAACAGAAATACAAATTAATAGAAACACAACAATAAATAAACACAAATAAATAAAAAATATATACATGCAACGTGTATGAGGGCGATAGAATATCATTTTTAATATACTTGTTTCATCTGCGTCGATAGGTGTAAGATTTGTAAATTTTTGTAGTTCACAAAATAAATGTAGATGTCGCTAGTGTGTGTCCTGACTGATTAGACGGTGACCACGATTATGTGAAAGTATTTGGCGATGACTCAAAGATGATTACTTGAAAGTATGAATGAGCAAAATTTCTAAAACCCACACATTTAACTAAAAATTTTACTGATTTTTTAGTTTCGAAATAGTGAATTAGAATCAGAAGCAGTACCGAAAGAATTTAGTATTAAGTGGTGTTTTCCCTATTGTCTCGGTGCTTTCAATGGAAAGCATATAGACTTCCGGTCATAACGTAAGGATGGCGCCCTTTTTCGATAATTATAAGGAAGCGAATAGCATAGTATTAATGCCACTCGTTGATGCTAATTGCAAGTTTCTCTTTGTGGACATTGGCTGTAACGTTGGAACTAATAATGCTGGAGTTTTTCATCAAAGCGCTCTGAAAAATATTTTGGTAGAAGAAAAAAATCTACCCCAAGACAGTACAGTTGGAAACAATCGAATATTGCTGTATGTTGTAGTTGGAGACGATGCATATCCTATGCTGAAACATATTATTAAACCATATCCGTATCACACGAAGTGCGAACAAAAGAATATTTAACGGCAGATTTTCTCGTTCTAGACATGTTGTGGAACATAGATTTGGCAATCTTTCTAACAGATTCAGGGTTTTTTAACAGTAATGGATTTGAAAGTGGAAACCATGTTGTGTTCCGACAGTAATTATATTTGTAGTTCGATATCTATCTTCTACAGATATGAAAATCCTTCTACTTCAAGCAGAATTTACAATCCTCGAACAAATTTTAAAATTTTTATGTTTTTAAGAAAATTTTGAAATAATTAAAATATTGAAATATGAATTTTTATTGGCAGATTTTTGTACATATCTTCTCATAATGCACTGAATTTCTCAGCAAGCAGCGGCTTGGTCTCCGTCATCGATATCGTCTATTTGACTTGCAACTAAGGACCTCAACCAGGTATACTTATTTTTGTTTTTTGCACCCGTTTCTGCTAAACTTCTTAAATTAGCAATGTCCTATGCAAATGTGTGCGTGTGCTGCACCTTTCTCTTCTTTCTGGAAGTTTTTTCCAAACTGCATGTACTGCATGGCATAAGTCTGCAGGCTGCGAGTAATTTATAATTTTTTCATTTTAATATATATCTTGTAAGCATACATTGCTTTCCGGCGACTTTCCATAATCCTATAAAACAGGTTCATCATTTACGATTTACGATGTCTTCGGGTTGAGCTTTATCTCCTCCTGCACTGCGACCAAGTAGATCTATTGTACACCCTCTTTCAGTATTGTTTTCTTTCCTATTTATCCTAATTCATTACCGCATTTACGAACTTCATGATGTCCTTCACCGACAATGATTTGTATGTTTCCTCCCTAATTCCAGATTCACCAAATAGGTTGTGCCTTGGATATGCAAACGCTGGATAATTTGCCATGTATATGTTCCATGATTTCATCGTCCTCCAGGCAGTATTTGCATTTTGTAAAGGATGTAATTCCACGCATAGTGCCCTGTGAGCGCCCACATAAAAATCTTAGATTGGATCTGAACAATATTAAGGCATCCCTGCTTTTTTCCGCTTCGATGCAAGAACTTTTTCGAATGTTGTTGTAGTGTTTGTTTGTTCCAATAATCTACTGACTCATCTTTAATCCATCTGTCGATGTTCGGTGATGTCTTTTCTGGTGAATCCGAATTGAGGGGTTGGACCAATGAATGGTCTTTCCGCTCCCCATCTTGCCTGTTCATCGGCTTTCTTGGTTCTAATTGTGCTCTGTTTATTTTGTCAATTTTGTGTTAATAAAAAACTTTTAAAATTTTTAAAAACATTTGATACTATTAAATATATCACAAACAAGCTGTTTAAATTCCGAAGTAAATTATATATGTATAATAAAATCAAAAACAATAATATAAACAAGAAAACATTGTGAAACAAACAAAATACAGAAACAACAACTGTGACACATAATATTTATTCTTTGTCAACTGAACAACAACAAATAACTATTTGCCTGTTTTGTCCATGGTTTATAATTATCTATTATTGACAGTTTTGAAGCCACTGGTGAAATTTATACAGTATTGTATTTGTCGGAACAAACGTTAAATTTAAATATATATTGAGTGTAAAATCGTATAAATACTTCAAATTCATTAAGAATACCGAAAATACTGGTTGGTTGTGTGTAGCCAGATCGTAGCTTTACTGTAATCGTTACCGTTGCCGTTTTTTGTGTTGTGCTGTTTTTGACCTGTAGAGCTTAATAATGGCATGTTTGAAAAAAGGCTGCTCTTTGGTTGATTATGAAGAAAGAATGCTTACCTGTTGGCTTTGTCATGGTTTATGTCACTTTAAATGTAGTGGCCTGTCTGGTTTGGTTGCTGAGTCAATATCTAAACATAAAAACTTGCACTGGCGCTGTAATGGATGTCAAAAAATTGGTGCTGATTTTTATCGTTTCTTTCAAAGTACGAAAGATAATTTTTTGCAAATTCAACAAAACCTTAATAATTTATCTTGTCAAATAAATGCTTATGGAAAGCTTTTTGATGATTTCAAATCCTTAGAGGGATTTCTGTCACCATCCCCAACTCGTCGTAAGTCGCCAAGGTTCTTGAATAAAGAAAATTCTAGTCAGAATCCTGGTCCTAATGGAGCACATCAGAATAGTACTACTGCTACTGCATCTGCTTTATATTTACCAAATCCTTTTCAAAATATTACAGGTATTGATCCTGCCGTTTCTCATTCAAACAACGTTCAAGTTTTAATTAATAAACCTACTCCAATATTAAATGAAACTGCAGCATTTCCGATTACATCAAATGCTAATAACCATAGTACTCAGCATGCTCTGAACATTATTGCTCCAAATATTTCTTCAATGCCTAGAACTGCTACGGCTAATAATTTACTTTATAATCCTGAGAACGCTGGTCGATTGATTAATTTTGATGCTGCATCACCAATTCCATCTGCTTCAACATCTGGTACTTCAAATATAGTGCCTACTACTGGTATTGAATCAATACCCACTCCTAGGTTGCGAACAATTCCTCCGAAGAAAACTATATTTGCTACACGTTTCGCACATGATACGAAAGCTGATGAGATGAAATTTTATGTGATCTCTAAAATTAAAAACTGTATTCCTGAGGATATTAGTGTTTACAAAATGAATTCCAGAAATAGAGCATCATTTAAAATAATTGTTCCTGAATACCTATTTGAACAAATCGTAGATGCCTGTTTTTGGCCTAAAAACGCATTAATACGTGAATTTATATATAGAGAAGAAGATAATGCTCGGCTTCCCAAATCCGCTGATCAAAATCCAAAAAACTAATATACATCTTGTATCAAAACGTTAGAGGTATGAATTCAAAACTTTCGTCAATTTATTGTAATAGCTTTGGCTTCAATAATCATATTATTATATTTACGGAGACCTGGCTCAGTAAAAAAGTTAATAACTCTGAGATTTTTTGCCCTAAATATCAAATTTTCAGAAAAGATAGAGAAAGTTGTGAAAGAATTGAAGCCGATAAAAATAATAATCAGTGTAATAATGTAATAAAAAAGTCTGGTGGCGGCGTATTGGTTGCTATACTAAACGAATTTTCGTCTGAAGAAATTATCTTAAACTATTTTTTACATATTGAGATTATATGTGTTTTAGCTAAAATTAATAACAGGTCCATATACATTATTTGCTCATACATTCCGCCTAACTCTCCGCTTTCTGTTTATGAGGATCATCTGAAAGCTGTTGATTTAATCCAAAATTATATAAAACCATCTGATTTATTAATGTTAATTGGAGATTTTAACATGCCGTCTACATCCTGGAAAGCTGATCCTGATACCAATTATTTAGTTCCATCTCATTATTCCGATTCTTCAGCTGCATTTATTCATGGTTTATTGGAAAATTGTCTTTTCCAAGTCAACTCCGTCACAAATGCATTTGGTAGACTGTTGGACCTTATTTTCGTTAATGAACCGAATGACTTTTCAATATTGCGGCATAGCCCTATTTCTAATCCGGAAGATATATACCATCCAACACTTGAGATATCTTGCTTTTGTTCCTATCCTCTTCATAAAAAAAAGTTAACTCACAGCGATAAAATCTTTTGCTTTAATAAAACTAATTACCAAGATTTACAACTCCATCTATTCCAAATTGACTGGATAAATGTGTTATCTCGTTGCAATGATAACTTGAACTTGTGTTTGCATACATTTTATCATCACCTCTTTGAATGTTTCTCGGCATCTGTACCTAAAATGTTACCTCCTAAATCGAATGGTCCTCATTGGAATACAAAACATCTATCTCAACTTAAAAATAAGAAAAACAAAATGTACAAAAATTATAGAAAATATGGAACATTGATAGACTATATGAAATACTCGTTATCAAGATCGGAATTTATTATTGCTAATCAATTGGCCTATAATAACTATTTAATTAAAGTAAGGAATAATCTAAAAAATAATCCAAAATCATTTTATAAATTTATTAATTCTAAAAGACGTACTGCGGACTTTCCTTCGGTTATGAAGTACGGTGATTTAGAATCTTCAGATGATAACTCCATAAGTAATATGTTTGCAGACTTTTTTGCATCAACTTATTCTTCGACAGTATTTAATAATCTGTATCCATACACAATATCGGAATCTTCAATTATTAATATACCATCCATCAATCAACATACAGTTCTGAATGCCCTGACAAAATTAAAATTGTGGTATGCTGCTGGTCCTGACGGTGTTCCTAGTTGCATTTTGAAGCGCTGCGCACATTTATTGTATATTCCTTTGACTTATATGTTTAACATATCCCTTAAATTGGGTTACTTTCCTCCCATTTGGAAACAATCATTTATTATTCCCTTCTTTAAGTCTGGATCTAAAGCTGGTATTTCGAATTATAGAGGTATTGCTAAATTAAGTGCTATTCCAAAACTATTTGAAAAACTTATATATGACACGTTGTCACATCATGTGTCCTCTGTCATATCTCCAACGCAACATGGATTCTGCAAATCACGCTCTACAATAACAAATCTTTTGGAGCTTACAACTTTAGTAAATGATGGTTTTATTAATATGAAACAAACAGATGTTATTTATAATGATTTTAGCAAGGCATTCGATAAAGTAAATCATGATCTATTGTTGTTTAAGCTTGACCGTATGGGCTTTGGTATAATGCTAATAAAATGGATCGGATCATATTTAAAAGACAGAACACAATGTATTAAGTTTCGTAACTCGTATTCCAACAACATAAAAGTATTATCTGGTGTACCTCAAGGTAGTCACTTGGGACCTCTTTTATTTACGCTATTTATAAATGATCTTCCTTCTGTAATTAAACACTCAACTACATTAATGTATGCAGACGATGTAAAGTTAATTTTTACCCTCAACAATCTTGATCAACAATCACTTTTACAGAATGATATTGATCGTTTAACTACTTGGTGTAATATGAATCTAATGGACCTAAATGTCAAAAAATGCAAATATATGATTTTTACAAGATCAATTCCAATAAATGGTCGGTATATCATGAATAATGCTGTGCTTGATTTAGTTGATTCATTCAACGACCTTGGCGTACTTCTGGATAAAAAATTAGACTTTAGAAGTCATATTTCGCTAACAATAAATAAAGCTACTGGTGTACTTGGATTCATTAAACGGTGGGCTAAAGAGTTTTCGGATCCGTATACGACAAAACAATTGTTTACTACCTTGGTAAGACCAATACTCGAATATGGGTCTGTAGTCTGGGATCCGCAATATCATATACATTCGAATAAAATTGAATCAGTTCAAAAACAATTTTTGTTATTTTGTCTTCGTGGTTTGGGCTGGGATCCTAATATGAGGTTGCCATCTTATGAAAATCGTCTGGCTGTAATTAAGCTTCCTACATTGAAAAGTCGCAGACATATGCTAAATGTTACTTTCCTGTTAAAACTGTTAAATGGTAGTCTTAAATCTGAATTTCTTATCAACAAAATAAATATAAATATTCCTTTTCGATCATCAAGAAATTATAACTTTCTAACTATCAAATATTATTGTACAAACTATGCTAATTTTAATCCACTACGTAGAATTTGTGATGAGTTTAATATGCTGTATCAGTTTATTGATTTTAATAAAAGTTTGGATATTGTGAGAAGAGATATTATATTACACTTAAATGCATTAAATCAACTGAATTAAATAAATGTTATATATCAATTTTGTTAAATGTTTAATTATATATATAAATTATAATATAAATGTACATATACTTTAAGTAGTCTGTAAGGATGATTCCATAGACTGTATAAATAAATAAATTTTTTTTTTCTCATTTCCTTCATACCCATGGTGACCTGGTACACATGTAGGCATGTAGGGTTAGATTCCCAATCGAATCTGCTCGGGATATGAACAGTGTAGTTCTTTTCAAGATCCAATACAGGATATATCTGATCACTGCCTATAGTCATGTCTTTGATATTTTTGTCTTTATCAAGGATCTTCATATGTCCTATATTATCGCCTTCCTTAAATTTTAAAAGTCTGTGAAGATCAATAGCTTGTTTAAAAGTTTCTCCTTGAATTGATAAGTGCAGCAGTGTGAGATTTAGGATAACCTCCATATCTGCCGTTGGAGTGGTTCTCATTGCTACTGTGATGTTCAAACATGCTGACCGCTGTATTTTGGATAATTTTAAGCGGGTGTTTGGCCACAATGGTAATTTATAACATTTTAATTAATACTTTAACTTTATTTCAATTAACTATTTATCATTTCATTAATGATGTAATTCCTTTTATTATCTGGCTTAGTTTTAATATTTTGCTTGCTGAATTCATAACAGTAAATTTCTATTTACTTGCATTAAACATTTAATATAGTCTTGACTTTTGCTACAACCTTTGTAAAATTCATTGCTTTAAGAACATTAAACCAGCAAACATCAAAAAACAACCCGTGTTTTTATTTTCGTTATCCATAAATTTGGCGACCGTGACAGGACATTGAAATAAATAATTCTTATTAGCAAAAGCTATTTAGTTTCGTTCATCGTTCATTCGGTTATATATCAAAAGACAATTTAAAAAAACAAAGAAATTAAAGTGAAGTTACCTGTGGAACAATAAATTTCATAAAAATAATTTTGTAAAAGAAAAAACTTTAATTAAGTGCGTTGGTAATAAAACAATTAAAATAAAAAAAAATCAGTTAAAACATTTTCGATATCAAATTAAATATCATTTTTTTGTACTTCATCGTCATCGGCATTAAAATTAATATAAATAAAATCATATTTTTATCACATCATCGAAACACCATTTTTAAATCCAAGGTTAAGATAGCGGCATCAACAACATCATCATCGTCATCATCTTCAACCATAATCATCGTCATCATCTTCAACATCATCATCGTCATCATTACCGTCGTTGAATTATCAACTCTCTGCTTGCTAGTCACCATACTCTGCTGCGGTAACTACGTCATCATTTAATTTCAACATTGCATTTCATCTTCATCATTTCCCCCGCTAGTCATTTGCATTTACTTCAGCAACTCACGTAAGTAGGAGAAGTATTTGGGTTTGTTTTCGCTCATCGTTTTGTTTAAGTTTTCTCCCCATTAGCAAGACACCACCAATTAACATACGCATACACACACAGTGCATTTTGTGAATTGGCCAACACTAACAAACCAGTGTTGGACTTTTTGTTGTATGAAAACCAGTGTTGGACTTTTTTTTGTATTGCGCGGTACTTATTTTGGTAAATTCGGTACTTTGTATTTTAGATACAAATTAAATATTTTGTTGATTTATTTGATAAATGGATCCTCCAGAAACACAAAATAGCACAACCAAGTCAGCAAATATGGAGTTATCATCTTTAAAGGCACAAAGAAGTACCATGAAGGGGACAATTACCAAATTAAAGACGAAGGTAGAAAAGGAAGGTACATCATCCGATTACACTATTATTAAGTGTCGACTACAAATGCTGGAGTCATATTTTACGCAAATTAGCCATATTCGAACGCAAATTGAACGGCTTGATGCAGCAGATGAATCGCGCTCTGACTTGGAAGAGCTTTTCGTACATGCTAAAGCTTTTATGGTCGATTTATTATCCAAAAAACGTCGATCTAGTGATGTGGATTTAAGCTTATTGAATACAACAAGTACTTCGTTTTCACATCAAAACCGATTGCCACAGTTGAAACTACCTAAATTTGATGGTAAATATGCTGAGTATTCCCGTTTTATAAGCACATTTAATACTTTGGTTCATGAAGAGCCGTGCATACCAACAATTGATAAATTCAATTATCTTTTGAATTGCCTCAGTGGTCCAGCTCTTGCTGTAGTAGAGGCCTTTCAAATTGTAGATGAAAATTATCAAAGAGCCCTTAATAGATTAAAGGAACGATACGATAACAAAACATTGATTTTTATCGACAATATAAACTCGTTATTTTCGATTCCACAAATCAGTAAACCCAGTGCGACAGCTTTGCGTTCGATTATCGATAATGTCGCTGCCCTACGAAGCTCCTTATTATCTCTAGGCTCAGAATTGGACGTCATGAACGCGATAATCATACATATTGCGTTGTCAAAAGTGGACTCGGCTTCGAAGGCAGTTTATGATGAAAAACAAAATTTAGATAAATTGCCGTCATGGGACGAATTTTATTCAATTGTGAGCCGCAGATGTCAATATCTTGAGAGTCGCACTGCTGAAGCCGAATCATTTCATAATCATGATCAAAAGTGATATCTAAAGCTAGACGTTCAGCTTCTTCTTTCGTGACGTCAAGTATCTCATGTCAATATTGTGAAAGCAAAGATCATTTCATCAGTAGCTGTTCTTCGTACTTATCATTACCTATTCCTCGTCGTTTTGATTATGTAAAATCTGCCAGAATTTGTATTAACTGCCTTAAAAAGGGTCATATCGTTGCAAAATGCCCATCAAAATCCCGCTGTCGTACTTGTCGTGTTTCGCACCATACAACGTTGCACAACCCAAGTTATAATTCATCTAATGAACAACAAAATTCTTCGCCATCATCGTACCAACATCATTCGTCGGCAAATTCATCGTCTTCGCAACCTTTCTCGTCGTCATTTTCGCGTCCAAGCAACCCTAATGGAAATTCACCGTTAAATTCTGCAAATAATGCAGCCGCTATTCATTTCACAACTCAGTCATCGCTTATTACTCAAAGCTATCGTCGAACTTTGCTTCCTTCCGCCATTGTATTTATCAAGGACAGTTTCGGCACCCTGCAACCAGTGCGTGCCCTTTTAGATTCATGCTCTGAGGTAAACCTAATTACTCAAGAGACCGTTAGTCGTCTTCGTCTTCAACAATTCAGATCAACGCAAGAATTATCGGCCGTTCAAAATATTCGAGCTGAATGCAAATACAAAGTCAATGCTACAATCAAATCACGCTTTTCAAATTTCGAATGCACATTAACTTATTCCGTTACAAATTCCATTTCATCGCTTCAGCCATCGCAACGCATGGATTCAAGTAATTGGAATATTCCTGACGATCTTCAGCTTGCAGATCCAAAGTTTTACAAGCCACAAAAAGTTGATTTGTTACTAAGCGCCGAAATATTCTTCGATCTTATACAAGATGGCAAAATTTCACTTGGTAATGGTCTTCCATCATTAATAAATACGCAATTTGGTTGGATAGTCGGTGGCAAAATCGAATCTCAGCAGCCTAATCGGGTCTTATCGTGCAATGTCATTACAAATTATGACGAATTAGATTCAATGCTCAAAGCCTTTTGGGAAATTGAAGAATTTCCTCAACGGAATTCTCTAATAACTGAGGAAGAGAGTCAGTGTGAAAATCATTTTGTTGAAAATACAATTTTTGATGAAAGTGGAAGAGTCAAGGTACGTTTACCATTTAAATTTTCTGTTAATAAACTTGGAAATTCATTTGACATAGCTCGTCGTCGTTTTATATATTTGGAAAAACGACTTTTGAAAGATGAGACATTAAGAAAAATGTACATCGACTTCATTAATGAATACATTAAGCTCGGACAGTCAATGGTGAGTTATGATATTTTAAATCAGCCTCATTATGTAATACCGCATCATTCAATTTTACGCCCACAAAGTTCAACCACAAAACTTAGAGTGGTTTTCGATGCGTCCTCACCTACATCGACAAATGTTTCATTAAATGAAATTTTAATGGTTGGTCCTACGATACAAGAAGACCTTATAATTACTATTCTTGGGTTTCGTCTCCATAAATTTGCACTGTCTGCAGATGTTTGTAAAATGTACCGTCAGTTTCTCGTAGATGAACGTGATCGTAATTTTCAACTTATTTTGTGGAGAGAAAATACAAATCAGCCAATTAATATTTATCGACTCAATACAGTGACTTACGGCACATCTGCAGCACCATTTCTCGCAATAAGAAGTTTGTTTTTCATAGCTGACGCATATAAGCACGCATTTCCTATCGGTTCCAAGGTGTTAAAACAAGATTTGTACGTAGACGATCTTCTTACGGGAGCAGCAGACGTTTTCGAGCTTTTAGATAAGAAAGCTGAAGTTGTTCAAATCTTAGAAAAAGCTGGTCTTCAATTAACGAAGTGGAATTCTAACTGTCCACAATTGGCTCATTCAACTGCAGAAATGGACTTAAAAACCAATAATGAAAACATTACAAAGGCTCTTGGAATGTCTTGGAAACCTAATGAAGATGTATTTTGTTTTCGATTTAATCTACCAATTATTGAAATTCCTACGAAACGATCAGTTCTATCTGTGGTGGCCAGAATATTTGACATTCTTGGACTACTAAGTCCTATTGTTATTTCGTGCAAAATCTTAATCCAAGAAGTGTGGAAACAACAAATAGATTGGGATTCACCATTAAATGAACGATTGAAAAATCGTTGGATTCAAATTGAAAGAGGTTTAACGTACATAAATCAAATTGAATTGCCAAGATTTGTACAAACTAATCCTGAAGTTCAATTCGAGATACATGGTTTTGCAGATGCCTCTCAATTGGCATACGGATGTTGTATTTATATTCGAGTGGTTGGTCCGGATTGTTTTCATTCTAATTTACTTATCGCTAAGTCTAAGGTTGCTCCTGTAGTTCAACAATCGTTACCAAGGCTAGAATTGTGCGCTGCTCTTTTGTTGTGTCGAACGTGGAATAAAATCAAACATAAATTTAAATCCTACAATTATCGTATCTTCTTTTGGTCTGACTCAAAGATTGTTTTAAATTGGCTTACCAATCATTCGTCGTCACTTGTATGCTTCGTCGCCAATCGAGTCTCAGAGATTCAAAATGGTACTCATAATATTCCTTGGAGACATGTACCATCGAAACAAAATCCAGCAGATGTGGTATCCCGCGGGTGTCTTGCTAATGAAATAATGTCTACAATATGGTTCAGTGGTCCAGACTTTTTGAAGAAAACGGAAGAAAACTGGCCACAAAACAACAATATTGACACTGTGCTTCCGCCAGAAGAAATGAGAAAGTCTTCGTTCAACACTACTATCATCGCAAAATCCATAATCTATCACATCATCGCAAAACAATCTTCGTATCTTCGTATTTTACATATTATCGTTTACATTCATCGTCTCTTTCATAAATCCAAACGAAATTCGTTTATATCTTCAGAAGAGTTGCAATTAGCATTTTGGAAAGTTGTACATGACATTCAATCAACAGCATTTAAAGATGAAATTGATCTTCTTCGTAATGAACAAACTTTAAAACCAAGTTTTCAAAAATTATCGCCCTTTTTACATGAAATTCGTAGTTACAAAACAACTTTATTTATTCTCAGAGTTGGTGGCAGACTAGCAAACGCTCCTTTGTCGTACGATACCAAGTTCCCTGCACTGCTTCCAAAAGATCATCGTTTTACTCATCTTTATATAAAGTATCTTCACCTCAAACATTTACATGCGGGCCCAAAAGCACTTCTCGGAATTCTTCGCCAACACATATGGGTCATCAATGCTAGAGAAATCGTTCGAAAAGTTGTGCGCAATTGCGTACATTGTTTTAAATATAAACCTCGGCTCATGCAACAAGTAATGGGTGATCTCCCAGCTGATCGCTTAAAGGCTCAACGTCCTTTCCTCATCTGTGGTGTAGACTTTTGTGGTCCGTTCTACACTTCGTATAGAATAAGAGGGAAACCACCATACAAAACATATGTAGCAATTTTTGTTTGTTTTGCCTCTAAGGCTATTCATATTGAAGTAGTCTCTGATTTGTCAACTAATACGTTTCTTTTATGTCTTAAAAGATTTATAGGTAGACGTGGTATCCCTCAGTGTGTCTACTGTGACAACGCAACGAACTTTGTTGGGGCCAATTCAAAACTCATTGAATTCAAACAATGTTTCTTTGATGAAGATAATGTTAAAACACTTATGCAGTACAGTGAAGTAACAGGATTTAAGTTTTCGTTTATTCCTCCTCGATCTCCCCACTTTGGTGGCCTGTGGGAGTCAGCTGTTAAGTCTACAAAAACAATTTTAGTGAAAAACATGTCGCAAGCTGGTGTTACTTACGAAGAACTTCAAACCATTCTTGTCGAAGTAGAAGCCATATTAAATTCAAGGCCTCTGGCACCCAGATCTGATGATCCTAACGACGGAGAAGCTTTAACCCCAGCTCACATGCTCATTGGTACATCGTTATTGGCTTTACCAGACGAAAATTTAATCCCTTGTAAAAACATAAATTATTTGAAACGTTATCAACTGGTTACATATTTAAAACAACAGTTCTGGGTACAATGGGTTCGTGATTATGTCTTAAATCTTCAACAAAAATCTAAGTGGTTTAAGCCTTGCACCAATATCGAAGAAGGACAATTGGTAATTGTTCACGAAGACAATCAACCGCCACAGCAGTGGCTCCTGGCTCGTGTGATCAAAACCATCCCCGGACGTGATGGTAAAATTAGAGTTGTTGATGTCAAAACTTGTAAAGGCATTTATCGAAGGTCAATTCATAAAATCGCTCCCCTTCCAGTTGACGAAGCTGATTGAAAGTGCTCTTTCAATGGGGGCAGTATGTTTGGCCACAATGGTAATTTATAACATTTTAATTAATACTTTAACTTTATTTCAATTAACTATTTATCATTTCATTAATGATGTAATTCCTTTTATTATCTGGCTTAGTTTTAATATTTTGCTTGCTGAATTCATAACCGTAAATTTCTATTTACTTGCATTTAACATTTAATATAGTCTTGACTTTTGCTACAACCTTTGTAAAATTCATTGCTTTAAGAACATTAAACCAGCAAACATCAAAAAACAACCCGTGTTTTTATTTTCGTTATCCAGCGGGCTCCAGTATGATTTGTCTTCAGTCACCATACTACTGAGCCATATAAAATATCCGGAAGGATTATTTGTTTGTATATCCACAATGACATTTTAGGTTTTAGACCCCACGATTTGCCTAGAAGTTGTATTGTCTTTATAGCCTTATTTATTATAGAATCTGAGTGTTCTATCAAGTATGATACCCAGATATTTTAGCTCCTCCTTGAGTAGAACCACCGTGTTCCTTATGTGAAGTGAGGGCATGTGTAAATTCTTCTAGTGAACGGGATAATTGTGAGTTTAAGTTCTTTTGCATTTGTTTCCCAATTGTATGGTCATGTGTTCCACTTATAACCAATGTAATGCCATCTGCATAACCTTCAGTGGTAAAACCATTATTTAGTTGTACAATTAGGACATCCATCAAAATTTACCATAGTAATGGGGAAAGTACGCCCCCCTGAGGGCATCCCTTTATAGTGCTAATACTTCTCTACTCATCTCCAAGATAAGCCACCATTCGTCTCCTAGAGAGCATCTTTTTTATCCACCCTATCAATATTGGATCCCAGTCCAATCAGATCACCGCTCCTTCCACAGATTGAAAGCTGGCATTGTCAAAAGCGCATTCTATATTCATAAAGGAACAACTGCAGTGTTTTTTTAATCATTCAAGTTAATTTGTGGACAGCTGTTGATTTATCCTTTTGATAGGCAAATTGAAGATTATGTAGCGGTCTAGTTTTCAGAAGTTCATTGCGAATATGTATATCGATCAGTTTCTCCATAGTCTTCAGTTTCTTCATAGTCTTGAAGGATAAAAGACTGATTGGTCTATATGATTTCGGATTATCAGCTGGTTTGTTTCCTCCTTTGGGAAGAAATACAACATTCACTAGTTGGAATAAATCTGAGTGCAAAACTGGCCATGAAGATATGAACCAATTTTCTTTTAAGCGATTCCGGACCATTCATAAGTAAGGCTTGAACAATCCCATCTGTTCCAGGTGATTTGTGTGGTCTAAATGACTTTATACTCCATTTTACACTTTCATACGTTATGATTTCTTTAACTAAAGAACTGATATAGTTGTCCTCATTTCTGATCTCGTTATCTCCCGTTGATTCCTCCATTTTAAAGCAACATTCTGGGAAGTAAGTTCTAAGTAGAAGCTCCAAAGTTTCCCCAAAGAATGCAGTTAGTGTGAGCCATCCATTTTGAGAGTACCCATATTCTAGATCTTGTTCGAAGTTAAAGTCCTTAATCCTTGCCGTTTCTTGCACATCCTTCAATTCTCCGCAGAAGGTGTTCCAGGATAATCCACTACTTTTAGCCATCTTAACTCATCACTTACTGCCCTGATATGAAAGAAAAAATAAAATATTCATCAACTGCTGACATCAATTTAAAAATTATATTTACATCTGTACTGTATTTGCTTTTTTAAGTTCAGTGTGACTGTCCAGAAATGAAAACTGTATTTTGAATAAATTGCATTTAAAGTTGCTACTAACACATACATGAAATTATACATACCCTATAAGCAAATCGGTAGTCGACTACGAAAAAAACACACTTTTAGTTAACTTTTATGAACAAACTATAAGCTAACTACAATGTAATGCGCAACTTCGCCAAAAATAGAAGCATGCATATTGTGTGCTTTCCCGAAATAGAAGCTTGCCTATTTTTTGACATTTGTTTAGTGACTTTTTCACTTTTTTTGACATTTTATATTTAATTTTCGTTTCTTTACTACAAAAATCAGTGTTCGTACGTGCAGTTAGAAGTATTTTTAAAATGTTTTAAATTTTAATTATTAAAACTAAAATGAGTGGTAAAAATAAAAGAAATGTACTGCTTTGTTAATGTTAATATGATGAAGTCATTGTTAAAAGTTTCCGGCCAAAAACATTAACAGAGGTCATTTCCATGAATATCTGTTTAGAAATTAATATGGAAGGAATCTATAGCAAGAAGAGACTAAGGGACTTCAAAGTTTTTTTCAATGACAATATAGGATAATTATATTTTAAACAGATGGCTGTCGATCGCTTGGCTCTAATGAGGTGGAAAAGGACATCAGAAATGCTCTAAGAGTTTTTAAGAACGGCATATACACACTGAATGCGTTAAAAAGAAAAAAATAAAATTGTTAAATTCGGATATGCCGAGCCTCGAATACCCCGCGCCTGAGTTTTACGTTTTATAAATATCTACATATTTCACTATTTATTTATAACAAATGTAAGCAAAATATTTGAAAAAGTAAACAATTTGATAAACTTTATACTAAATATTGTATTTTTACATTTAAATTTCGTTTGGAATTCCACTTTTGACTAAAGTAAAGAGTATTATAAGCTAACTAATAGTAAGCTAACTACTATTTGATTTTACTGAAGTAGCCAACTATAATATATAAAATATAATTAGTTTGTAGCTAACTATAAATTATGTAACTTTAAGTTTGTTGAAAAGTCATGCAGAATCGGACAATTGACTACCGCCTAGGACATCGCAATGTTAAAATAGTCATTTTGCTTCATTGAAAGTAATCCAAGTATCAACAACAACTAGTTGCGTAATAGTTAGATATAAGTGTATTAAAAGTTATTTGAGTTGCCGGCAGGGTATTCTATGTGTGTGTTTATTAAATTTGTTAATGTGTTTGTTAATGAGATTGTTATCTTCATTCACAATAACAATAAACCAAAAAAGTGTTGGTTTGTGAATTGGCTAAGTTGAAAAATAAAGTTGCCTAGAAATTGCACTCAAATTTCGAGCGCTACAATCTGCTAGTATAGCTAAGTATGATACACAAAGAAAAAAAAGACATGAAAGAACAATTGTAAAAATCCCATGTAATCTTAAAAAAGTTAATAATATCATATCGAAGTCTATGATCTCGTTTTGAGAAATTATACTAAAGAAAGAGAAAAAAAGACAACAACAATAATTGTACAAACAAAAGTTGAGTAAGTTTAATTTCGGCTTAATATCGTATAACGTGTTGGATTAGCCAAAATTAATCTGCATCTTTACACGAATTCAACACCTATACATTGAAGGAGCCAGCATGAAAGATCTTTCATCGTGGGATCCAACAACAATGTAAGTAAAAGTTCTGTATATTTAGAGAAAAAATACATTCATCACAGAATTAACCCTAGAATACTAAACCTCGCCTGTGAGGCGCAACGAATCTCTTTTTACGCGATATTTCACGAATGCTTGCATATAACGACAAGTAGTCTCGCACCAACTCAGTCGACAGCTGTATGAGCTTGTGTGTGGACGTTCATCGTTCTGTGTCTGTTTGTTGCGGATATATACGCATCAGTGTCGCCTGAGAGGCGAGGTTTAGTATTAAAGGTAGTTATTCTTTGCGCGATCTCATTTAATTTTTTGAGCTATTTTTAGTTCTAACTAAGATTTTGATCGCTTTCTTTTTAATTTTTTGAGATGTGTGCTTCTGAATCACAAATACAAGGATGGCTGGAAGAGCTGTCTCTAAATGACAACGAAAATGAGGACAATTTGGAAGTGGATTTTGATTCAGATGATAGCCAAGCTGACCCAAATTACATTGTTGAATCTGAAGATGATATGGACAATATAGCCGTAGGCAATCAACATTCTACTTTGATGTCTGTTCAGCCAGCTGCAACTGCTGGTACATCGCAAAGAGATAAACAGACCTGCGAAGCATTGCTAATCAACCCTTCTACACCTATTGTAAGACGGAAGAACAATTTTATTTGGTCGTCTGCACCGTCTACCGCACATAGAAGCTCCAATAGAACTCCAGCTAGGAACATTGTTTATATTATGCCAGGATCAAAGTGTTTTGAAAAATTTTTCACATCAAATATGATTGATGAAATACTTCTTCGCACTAATGAAGACATTGAGGTCAAGGCGAGTAAATATAAAAAACAAAATACTACTACCTCCGTGACTAGAAAAGAAGAACTGCATGCTCTTCTTGGACTTCTTATCTTGAGTGGTGCGTTAAAAAATAACCACTTGTCATGTAAGGAACTTTTTGATCCTACGTTTTGTGGATCTCAAAACATAGCAACAATGAGTATGGAACGCTTCGAATTTCTCATAAATTGTCTTCATTTTGATGATCGTAGCACTCGGGAAGACAGAAAAAAAAAACGATAAATTTGCTCCGATCCGAAATATTTGGGAAGTATTTATGAAGCAGTGTAGAGATCTTTTTAAACCTGGCTCATATGTGACTATAGACGAGCAGCTACTTGCATTTAGAGGAAGATGTCCATTTCGTATGTATATACCTAACAAACCAGCGAAGTATGGGATCAAGATTGTTTTGGTGTGCGATGTCAGAACCAAATATATGTTCGATCCATATTTGGGGAAAACCGCCGATAACCCTACTGGCGATGCGTTAGGTTCATACTATTGTAAGCTACTTACAAAAACTATACATGGAACAAATCGAAATTTAACGTCAGATAATTGGTTTACATCTATACCATTAGCAGAACAACTGCTTGCTGAGCCGTATAAATTAACTTTAATTAGGACTATCAGAAGTAACAAGAGAGAAATTCCAGAAGAATTTAAGCATAATTCATCACGTCGTGTTGGCACATCAATGTTTGGCTTTCATGATAAGCTGACTCTTGTTAGCTACAAGCCAAAGTATCCTAAAACTGTTCTCTTAGTTTCTACCATGCACGATGGACCTACCGTTGATTCTGTATCGAAAAAACCAGCAATCATAGAGTCGTACAATGAAACAAAAGGTGCTATGGACACATATGATCAAATGTGTGGCCACGCTAGTTGCAGCCGCAAAACCAGGCGTTGGCCACTTTGTATGTTTTACGGTATGATAAATATGGCTGTGTTGAACAGTTATATTCTCCACCTTTCCAACTGTGAAGAAGATAAAATAAAGCCAAAATCTAGGAAAGATTTTATGAAAGAGTTAAGTAAGGATTTATGCCACGATTGGTGCAATATGCGACTGAAAGAAAGACCTTCCATGAAAAAACGAGTTCGCGAAGCAATCAAAGACTCTTTCCTGCCTTCTGCAGCCCTGCAGGATGATACAGAGCCAGAAATAAAAAAGGAAAGAGGTCCATCTGTACATTTTGTCCATCAAGCAAGAGGCGCATGAGTAGTTATTATTGCGCTAAATGTAATAAATCATATTGCTTAGAGCATAGAACCCCAAATTGCTATAAATGTGATATACGAAAAAAAGACTGACTTTATTTTTATGTACAAAGCAAACTGTGCAAAATATTTTAAAAAAATTTTGTTTTTATGAAACCTAGTACAAATACCTATAAGGTTATATATATATTTAAGTTTTTGAACTAGAGTTAAAAATATTTTTATTTATTTTTTAAAATTATCTCTTTGAAAAAAAATTTTAAATGTGTTCCTTTTAATTTAAATGTTCAGTACTAATATATATAAAAATAAATGAATTACCTTTTGTATTCTTATGTCATAATTATACTTTTTATAATAAACTATTTTCTAAATAAATTTTTTTTTTTAAATGAAAATTTTGTACTTTTTAAAAAGGTAGCCTCACAGGCAAGGTTTAGCATTAACGTGTAAAAAAAAGGATTAGTATTCTAGGGTTAAGGGAATTATGTCAATTATGTTATAACTTCTATTAAACATAAAGTGTTGGGCCTATGATATTTTCGCATATAACAATTAAGAATCTTAACACCATTTACGAGCAAACGGAAAATTCAAAATCCTTTAAAATAAGTCCAAACTATTCACGTAAATATTTAACATTCGGTAAATTATTCGGGTTTTGATAATTAATTTTTTTATGAGAACAAATCAAACAACGGGTTTATCTAGAGTCGGTGTATCTTTTTCAGCACTAATAATGAAATTCAATACTCTCCATGAAATTCTCGTTTTGGGTACCAAATTTTAACTACGGGTTTAGCACATACGTAGAGTGACCAATTTTGAAGTGAAGTGTCGTTAGTTCGAATCGTAGTGGTCTCAAGTAAATTTTATTTGGTTTTTTATTTTATTTTTTTTTTTTATCAAATATTCTTTAATCATTTGGAAACCATATTGTTTTTTTATTTATTTTTATTTTTTCTAATTGTTTTATGATTTTATAAGTTTGCACATAAAATTATTTTATTATATTGCTTATTTTCATATCGTAATAGGATATGATATTCAATTTTTTTTTTCAGCAATTTCCTTTATTAATTTTTGCACACACCATCGTGAAAGTGAATTCTTTATTTATATATATTTTTTTTTGCCAAGGGTTAACTATTTATTCAATATATTAATAACCTGTAATTTGTATGTAAGCGAATTTTGAAATGAAATTCTAAAAACGGTGTTGTGATTTCTGGCGACCTGTTAAGATAGCTTAGAAATCATTTCGGGTCATGTGCAAAACATTTGCCATTCAATGCATGACTGTGGTTGTGAGGAAAATCATCTGCCTTGACAACTAAACAGATACGTGGTCTAATATTTGGCTTACATTTCCGCTAAGAACTTGTTTTTTTTTCTTTTTTGTTCTCTTCTTTTCTCCTATGTATTTTAAATAAAAATCCATGCAGATATTAATAATTCCGATTGTAGCCCTGTCTATTTAGTGAGTCGAAACCACCCTATTTGCCGACGAGATGGAAGCCGGAACAAAGTTTCATGCTTCTCTATTAAGACTCCAAAAATATTCACAAAATATTAATCCTTGTATGCTACGGGGCCCACACGATAATTCTCAACAATTACAGATTCTCCCTCCACCCCAGTCTGCAGAGGGTATATATAAGTTTGTCATTCCGTTTGTAATAATTTGAAAAAAAATTCTGGAACCCATAAAATATATATATTTGTGATCCTTATAACAAGCGGAGTTGATATAGCGATGTCCGTCTGTGGAAATCACGATTACGAATTCAATCGGTCAGCTAGGGTTCTCGTTTGCATAAAAAATGATTCAGTAATATCCTGAGAAGTTTGCTATTTTAAATCGTCCAAATCGGTTGATTAGGTCCCGAGAATTGAATGAAGAATTAAAATATAAGAATTCACCAGCATCAAAAGCAAATAATGCTACCTAGTTATTAATAAAAAAATTTAATATAATTTTACAAAAAAAATTTTTTTTTTTAATTTCATTATGTAGTAATTTATTTAAAGACAAACACAACAATAACTTTTGATTTTTTGCGTGTAATATTTACATATATGTGCATATATATATTATATATAAAAAAAATATATGTATGTATAATCAATATCAATATTTTGCGATTTTTATAACATCGCAAAATGTTACAAATTGATACATACATGCTACTGGTGCAAATACCAAAATACTCTAAATAATATACGTATATTCTATATGTATATGTATATCCATAAAAACCGCATATTAAAAATAAATCTGTATATTTTATATATTATTTATTTATATTATTTATCAATGTTTTCTTAGCATTCTAATTAATATGTAAAATAAAAATGCTTTCATAACATTATAATATATATAAATGGTCAATGTTTTCTACCAATCAGCTAAAAATTGTTTTCTTCTTATTCATTTCATTTATATAAAATTCTGCAATATTTTGTTTTGCAGAATGATAGAATAAAGGCCTGGTTAGCCTCACGTTACCGTAACTAACGTGTCAGCGAAACCGGAACGTGCTTTTCGTTTAAAGAAAACGGCTAGCACTTCACGTTACGGTTACGTGTAGCTAACTATGCCTTAAGTTATGGCGTTTTCTTTTCTGAAAAAAAATGTTACACTTTATAATGTTTGCCTCACACATTAAAGATGTTGCATTTTTAATGGTCAGAATAGAACACAAAATTACAACTATGCAACACTTTTTTATTGAACAGCTGATTTTGTTGACATTTTTATTCTTGGACACCAAAAAAGAAAAATAAAAATTAAAAAAACATTGATATTTTCCATATTTATAATTTATTTTAAACAAAACAATAAAAATTACACTTTTCCTTATTTTTTTTTATTTCTTCACACAAATACACATATATAAACGACACAAATGTCAGCTGTTTTATCGTGTTATTCTCCCCCTCCGATTTTTTAGAGTGCAAAAAATGCACCTTTTTCACATATTTATAGTGCGACATTTTTAGAAAAGAACACGTTACCCTTTCGCTAGGTTGAAATTTTTTAGAAAAGAACACTAAAAGAGAAAAAAGTGCGAAGTGCTGCCATTAACGATGAATAATATTACCCTGTTAAAACTTTAATGCAAATTTACTGGATTACTGCAAAATTGTAATTAAAGTTTTAACTTGTTAAATGTTTTATTATGATTTATTTCTTGAAATGCGCATATAAAAACGGAAGTTTTTTAACTACTAACAATAAATGTTAACCGTTACCCAAAAATGTGTCTATATGATGAACTCCGTAACTCTATTTTGTAAATAAAACAAAAAGTTAATATGATAATAAATAGACCTGCCAAATGGTTTTGTTTATTATTAAAGAAAGTAATATACGTTTACTTATTAACTAAAAAAAAGTAACAAAAAATACGTTGATGTATTAACAAACAGAGTGTCACTTCATTTTGCTCAGTGTAACTATGCCACAGTATATGGTCCCAAAATTTTTGTTCTAATTAGCTTTGCAATAGTTATTTCTATTTTAATATGAATGTCAAAATTTTCAATTAGATATCAAACACAACAATATTAAAAGTATACACAGGGCTGAGTAAAAAAGAATCAATGAGATTTTTGCCTTCAAAACAGTTCTAAATAGTTACATAAAATTATTATTCTGCTTTACCTACAAAATATCTGATTGCGATTACATATAATTTTTAAAAATTGTTTATAATTACTAAAGCATTATTATTCACATAATTAAAAAATCCTAACTTTTAAATTTCCCATTCAAATTTAAGAAAATATCAATTCTAAAAACTGGAATTCAGATTTTCAGTTATAAATTAGAAAATAATAATTGAATTTCAGAAAATTTAATATGAATTTCAGAAAAAATAATAACTTGAAATTTAGACGGCATCAATTGAATTTTTAAAATATAAATTTTATTCTTTAAACACAAACTGAAATTAAAAAACTATATTAAGATTCAGGAGACATTAATAGCATTTCAGGATAAGAAAACATTAATTTAAATTCAATGAAGTTTAGAAAACCTCAAATGATATTTAAGAATTGCGAACATAAAAATTGTTACATAAATGAAGCGCAATTTGATGAGAATGTTATTTATATATTATTTTTCACAATTTTTTGGATGATTTTTGAAGTTTTTCAGAAAATAAAGATAACAAATTATTTTATTCAAAATTTTTGGGACATTTGGTTTTTTGCGTTTGGCATCCCTAATTTGAACCAGTGTTCATGATGACTTCAAAATCTTACTTCATGGTAGGCAAAGTGAAATCCAAAAAATTGAAGTTCGATAATAATTCCCAGGTAGTAGTATTTGGAGTCAATAAATGAAAATATATTTTATGAACATAATTTAATTCAAAATCAAAAGTTGGCATCACTGGGTTAGGTTTTGTATTGTATTATGTTATTTTGTGTTACCACAAAATCTAATAATGAAAACTCCCTTTTAACAAAAAAACGAGAGGTTATGTCATATAACCGGAAACGCATGCATATAGGTATATAAATAACCTAAATGCATGCCGATCAGCCACGATGACTAAAAAGCAAACACCGAAACGTGTTTTTTATCCGAAATAATAGAAAAGACGAAAATGATCTTTACTCGTTGGATCGCGAATTACTAATGTGAGAGAGCTTTATAGACCAACTCTTGAAATAAACAAAAATCATCTGTTAATCGGATCAACCCAAAGAATTTGGTGAAATAATTTGGTATTAAGTTTAACAAATTGTTTACTTTTTCAAATATTTTGTTTACATTTATTATCAATACTCAAACCGAGGTGGAGAGTATCAAAGATTCGGCACTGCCGAATTTAACAATATTACTATTTTTTATATTTTATTTAAAAAAGTTTAATATATTGTATGACAGCATGTCTTAAATATGCAAAATTTTACTTTTCATTTGCATATTATTATTGTGCTAATAAAACGAACAAAAACTGATATCCATATTAGTCATGTTACTTATACAGAGCTGCCACCATAATGGAAAAGAGGTTGCTTTAGAAAATTTCGGTTAAAACCTAAACTAGCTGGAATATTAAAAAAAGAATAAGTATAGTATAGTATAGTATAGTATAAATTGACATTTGGCATGAAACCTGTAACAACACCCCATACCAAACCACCTAAAATATTAACGTTTTAAGAAATAGCATAAAAATATCATGTTTGTCCATGTCTCATATACCGTTATATAGGACTTCGAAACCCTGTTTATTTGATATCTAATTTGACTATACTTACTTTGGAGAAAATGTGGAAAAATCTTAAAAAAAGCAAAAAAAGTTGTGATTTTCTATACCCCCTTTTTACACCAAAATATGAAAAGGGGCCGATAATAAAACATACGGGTCCATTAGTTTTCTCTGCTACCACATGTCCAAATTTAAACGTATTTTGTAGCTTCCCATGAAGAGTATTCCCATATAAGAATGATTTGTAATCATGCAAGCCTTGTATTCATGTGATTTATTTTCAGTATGAGTGTACTTTACTTTTAAAATAGTAAACGTCTACTTTTAAAATAATGTACTTCTATTAGAAGATATTCATTTTTTAAGGAAAACGAACTTTATTTAAATTTTAAAGAAAATTTCGCTTTTTAGAAAACGGATTTATTAAAGAGCATTTTTTTAAGAAAGTGCATTTTCTTAAAAAAAAGTTCACTTAAAAAACCCCCGTTTACTAAGAAAGTGCAAAAACGCATTTTTTTAAGGAAATTTAAAAATCGGCCTATTAAATTTTCAATCAAATCAAAAAAATTTTACGTTTATTTTTACCAACAAAAAACAACATCTCATTCGGTCGCAAAGATTCGTATTCGCAAGTATTAAAAGCGCTGAGTCTGAATACTTGTACTTTTATTCACAATTTTGCAAGCAAGCCAAATGAATGCATATTTTTTTTGGAGTTTGAATCTCTATGAATATTTAAAAAAGCAGTGATTCAATGAATAGATTCACAAGCAGAGCCACTCACTGAAGATAGCTGATAACATAGATAACATACATGTGTAATTCAATTTTACACTCAAATTATTTTTTGTTGAAATTTACTGACTTATGTACTTCCTACCTTTCGAACGTAAAAGTTGAGTTACATATTTATTTTTATTTATATTTATTATTTTTATATTTATTTTTACATTTATGTATATTGTTTGGAAACACATCTTGCTAATACTATAAAAATATTGTTAATTAAGCATCGATTAAAACTATTTATTTTAAGATATTTTTCAACGGTTTATTTAATTACCACAAAATACAAAATCAACTTAAAATTAGTGATAAATACTAAGAGAGGACAACTAAAAAGTAACTACTAAGAATATGATTTTTCTACATTATTTAAATTGAATCTATTTCCACGAACAAGTGATATATGTACATATTTTACATAGTGCAGCATTTTTGAAGTCATCGACTTCAAACTCCTTCTCGTGGTGCGGATTTTTGAAGTAATTATCGAAACAAGGGGTTGGAATTGTACCGATATTTAAAAAACCAGTAATGTGATAAAAAAAAATCATGTGAGTCCGATCACAGGGGGGATGTGATGTGATCTAGTAATTAAAGATTATTTTATGGCACTTTTTTAAAATCAAACAGAAAGCGTCATCTATGTATCACTTAAAGCAATATAATATATATATATATATAATAAAATATATATAAAAACATATATTTTTATTATTTCAACCGGTTAATTCTTAATTTTTCGTTTTTTATTTTTCATTTTTTATATGTTGTTTTTCTTTTTTATTTTTCATTTCCTATTTTTCATTTTTCATTCATTTTTTATTTTTGATTTTTTATTTTTCATTTATCGTTTTTAGTTTTTCGTTTTTCATTTTCCATTTTCTATTTTGATTTTTTATGTTTTATTTTTCATTTTTTATTTTTCATTTCATATTTTTCATTTTTTATTTTTAATTTTTTGTTTTTCATTTTTCGTTCTTCATTTTTAATTTTTTATTTTTCATTTTTTACTTTTCATTTTTTATTTTTCATTTCCAAACAGGTTATTACATATCATAATTTTTTCACCAATACAATCATAAGTCACACTGATTTTGTCTTACGTCTCACAGCATGTGTGAAATAGAAATTAACCCCCCTGCGCGTATAGATGTTTACACATCAAAAATTTTTTTTAAATACTAATTTGTTAAAAATACTAAATATTAAGAACTCATACATGGAAATCAACTAAAATGCATAAGAAATTAACAATATCTATTTGTAAATCTGAATCGGTTAAAAATCTACAAGTTCATTTCTTGAGTAGACAAAATTAAATGAATAAAGCCATTACTATACATTATTATTTTTATAAAAAAATTAAAGTGAATCCATTTATTGTTCATTTAAAATAGGCATGTTCATTTCATCGAACAATTGTTCATGCTCAACTCACATGTATTCTTACGCTCTTTCTCTTAGTCGTCACTGAAACTGCGATGAATCAACATGTGTGGCGGGTGCATCCTCTTTTTTTAATGCACTGAAAAAAATTAAAAGCAATGCACGAAAAATATTTAATTTTTATTTTTAATTTTTATTTTTCTATTTTTAATTTTTAATTATTAATTTTTAATTTTCAATTTTTAACTTTTAATTTTAACTTTTAATTTTTAATTTTAATTTTTAGTTTTTAATTTTTAATTTTTAATTTTTAATTTTTAATTTTTAATTTTTAATTTTTAAATATTAATTTTTAATTTTTAATTTTTAATTTTTAATTTTTAATTTTTAATTTTTAATTTATATGTATATCCATAAAAACCGCATATTAAAAATAAATCTGTATATTTTATATATTATTTATTTATATTATTTATCAATGTTTTCTTAGCATTCTAATTAATATGTAAAATAAAAATGCTTTCATAACATTATAATATATATAAATGGTCAATGTTTTCTACCAATCAGCTAAAAATTGTTTTCTTCTTATTCATTTCATTTATATAAAATTCTGCAATATTTTGTTTTGCAGAATGATAGAATAAAGGCCTGGTTAGCCTCACGTTACCGTAACTAACGTGTCAGCGAAACCGGAACGTGCTTTTCGTTTAAAGAAAACGGCTAGCACTTCACGTTACGGTTACGTGTAGCTAACTATGCCTTAAGTTATGGCGTTTTCTTTTCTGAAAAAAAATGTTACACTTTATAATGTTTGCCTCACACATTAAAGATGTTGCATTTTTAATGGTCAGAATAGAACACAAAATTACAACTATGCAACACTTTTTTATTGAACAGCTGATTTTGTTGACATTTTTATTCTTGGACACCAAAAAAGAAAAATAAAAATTAAAAAAACATTGATATTTTCCATATTTATAATTTATTTTAAACAAAACAATAAAAATTACACTTTTCCTTATTTTTTTTTATTTCTTCACACAAATACACATATATAAACGACACAAATGTCAGCTGTTTTATCGTGTTATTCTCCCCCTCCGATTTTTTAGAGTGCAAAAAATGCACCTTTTTCACATATTTATAGTGCGACATTTTTAGAAAAGAACACGTTACCCTTTCGCTAGGTTGAAATTTTTTAGAAAAGAACACTAAAAGAGAAAAAAGTGCGAAGTGCTGCCATTAACGATGAATAATATTACCCTGTTAAAACTTTAATGCAAATTTACTGGATTACTGCAAAATTGTAATTAAAGTTTTAACTTGTTAAATGTTTTATTATGATTTATTTCTTGAAATGCGCATATAAAAACGGAAGTTTTTTAACTACTAACAATAAATGTTAACCGTTACCCAAAAATGTGTCTATATGATGAACTCCGTAACTCTATTTTGTAAATAAAACAAAAAGTTAATATGATAATAAATAGACCTGCCAAATGGTTTTGTTTATTATTAAAGAAAGTAATATACGTTTACTTATTAACTAAAAAAAAGTAACAAAAAATACGTTGATGTATTAACAAACAGAGTGTCACTTCATTTTGCTCAGTGTAACTATGCCACAGTATATGGTCCCAAAATTTTTGTTCTAATTAGCTTTGCAATAGTTATTTCTATTTTAATATGAATGTCAAAATTTTCAATTAGATATCAAACACAACAATATTAAAAGTATACACAGGGCTGAGTAAAAAAGAATCAATGAGATTTTTGCCTTCAAAACAGTTCTAAATAGTTACATAAAATTATTATTCTGCTTTACCTACAAAATATCTGATTGCGATTACATATAATTTTTAAAAATTGTTTATAATTACTAAAGCATTATTATTCACATAATTAAAAAATCCTAACTTTTAAATTTCCCATTCAAATTTAAGAAAATATCAATTCTAAAAACTGGAATTCAGATTTTCAGTTATAAATTAGAAAATAATAATTGAATTTCAGAAAATTTAATATGAATTTCAGAAAAAATAATAACTTGAAATTTAGACGGCATCAATTGAATTTTTAAAATATAAATTTTATTCTTTAAACACAAACTGAAATTAAAAAACTATATTAAGATTCAGGAGACATTAATAGCATTTCAGGATAAGAAAACATTAATTTAAATTCAATGAAGTTTAGAAAACCTCAAATGATATTTAAGAATTGCGAACATAAAAATTGTTACATAAATGAAGCGCAATTTGATGAGAATGTTATTTATATATTATTTTTCACAATTTTTTGGATGATTTTTGAAGTTTTTCAGAAAATAAAGATAACAAATTATTTTATTCAAAATTTTTGGGACATTTGGTTTTTTGCGTTTGGCATCCCTAATTTGAACCAGTGTTCATGATGACTTCAAAATCTTACTTCATGGTAGGCAAAGTGAAATCCAAAAAATTGAAGTTCGATAATAATTCCCAGGTAGTAGTATTTGGAGTCAATAAATGAAAATATATTTTATGAACATAATTTAATTCAAAATCAAAAGTTGGCATCACTGGGTTAGGTTTTGTATTGTATTGTGTTATTTTGTGTTACCACAAAATCTAATAATGAAAACTCCCTTTTAACAAAAAAACGAGAGGTTATGTCATATAACCGGAAACGCATGCATATAGGTATATAAATAACCTAAATGCATGCCGATCAGCCACGATGACTAAAAAGCAAACACCGAAACGTGTTTTTTATCCGAAATAATAGAAAAGACGAAAATGATCTTTACTCGTTGGATCGCGAATTACTAATGTGAGAGAGCTTTATAGACCAACTCTTGAAATAAACAAAAATCATCTGTTAATCGGATCAACCCAAAGAATTTGGTGAAATAATTTGGTATTAAGTTTAACAAATTGTTTACTTTTTCAAATATTTTGTTTACATTTATTATCAATACTCAAACCGAGGTGGAGAGTATCAAAGATTCGGCACTGCCGAATTTAACAATATTACTATTTTTTATATTTTATTTAAAAAAGTTTAATATATTGTATGACAGCATGTCTTAAATATGCAAAATTTTACTTTTCATTTGCATATTATTATTGTGCTAATAAAACGAACAAAAACTGATATCCATATTAGTCATGTTACTTATACAGAGCTGCCACCATAATGGAAAAGAGGTTGCTTTAGAAAATTTCGGTTAAAACCTAAACTAGCTGGAATATTAAAAAAAGAATAAGTATAGTATAGTATAGTATAGTATAAATTGACATTTGGCATGAAACCTGTAACAACACCCCATACCAAACCACCTAAAATATTAACGTTTTAAGAAATAGCATAAAAATATCATGTTTGTCCATGTCTCATATACCGTTATATAGGACTTCGAAACCCTGTTTATTTGATATCTAATTTGACTATACTTACTTTGGAGAAAATGTGGAAAAATCTTAAAAAAAGCAAAAAAAGTTGTGATTTTCTATACCCCCTTTTTACACCAAAATATGAAAAGGGGCCGATAATAAAACATACGGGTCCATTAGTTTTCTCTGCTACCACATGTCCAAATTTAAACGTATTTTGTAGCTTCCCATGAAGAGTATTCCCATATAAGAATGATTTGTAATCATGCAAGCCTTGTATTCATGTGATTTATTTTCAGTATGAGTGTACTTTACTTTTAAAATAGTAAACGTCTACTTTTAAAATAATGTACTTCTATTAGAAGATATTCATTTTTTAATGAAAACGAACTTTATTTAAATTTTAAAGAAAATTTCGCTTTTTAGAAAACGGATTTATTAAAGAGCATTTTTTTAAGAAAGTGCATTTTCTTAAAAAAAAGTTCACTTAAAAAACCCCCGTTTACTAAGAAAGTGCAAAAACGCATTTTTTTAAGGAAATTTAAAAATCGGCCTATTAAATTTTCAATCAAATCAAAAAAATTTTACGTTTATTTTTACCAACAAAAAACAACATCTCATTCGGTCGCAAAGATTCGTATTCGCAAGTATTAAAAGCGCTGAGTCTGAATACTTGTACTTTTATTCACAATTTTGCAAGCAAGCCAAATGAATGCATATTTTTTTTGGAGTTTGAATCTCTATGAATATTTAAAAAAGCAGTGATTCAATGAATAGATTCACAAGCAGAGCCACTCACTGAAGATAGCTGATAACATAGATAACATACATGTGTAATTCAATTTTACACTCAAATTATTTTTTGTTGAAATTTACTGACTTATGTACTTCCTACCTTTCGAACGTAAAAGTTGAGTTACATATTTATTTTTATTTATATTTATTATTTTTATATTTATTTTTACATTTATGTATATTGTTTGGAAACACATCTTGCTAATACTATAAAAATATTGTTAATTAAGCATCGATTAAAACTATTTATTTTAAGATATTTTTCAACGGTTTATTTAATTACCACAAAATACAAAATCAACTTAAAATTAGTGATAAATACTAAGAGAGGACAACTAAAAAGTAACTACTAAGAATATGATTTTTCTACATTATTTAAATTGAATCTATTTCCACGAACAAGTGATATATGTACATATTTTACATATTGCAGCATTTTTGAAGTCATCGACTTCAAACTCCTTCTCGTGGTGCGGATTTTTGAAGTAATTATCGAAACAAGGGGTTGGAATTGTACCGATATTTAAAAAACCAGTAATGTGATAAAAAAAAATCATGTGAGTCCGATCACAGGGGGGATGTGATGTGATCTAGTAATTAAAGATTATTTTATGGCACTTTTTTAAAATCAAACAGAAAGCGTCATCTATGTATCACTTAAAGCAATATAATATATATATATATATAATAAAATATATATAAAAACATATATTTTTATTATTTCAACCGGTTAATTCTTAATTTTTCGTTTTTTATTTTTCATTTTTTATATGTTGTTTTTCTTTTTTATTTTTCATTTCCTATTTTTCATTTTTCATTCATTTTTTATTTTTGATTTTTTATTTTTCATTTATCGTTTTTAGTTTTTCGTTTTTCATTTTCCATTTTCTATTTTGATTTTTTATGTTTTATTTTTCATTTTTTATTTTTCATTTCATATTTTTCATTTTTTATTTTTAATTTTTTGTTTTTCATTTTTCGTTCTTCATTTTTAATTTTTTATTTTTCATTTTTTACTTTTCATTTTTTATTTTTCATTTCCAAACAGGTTATTACATATCATAATTTTTTCACCAATACAATCATAAGTCACACTGATTTTGTCTTACGTCTCACAGCATGTGTGAAATAGAAATTAACCCCCCTGCGCGTATAGATGTTTACACATCAAAAATTTTTTTTAAATACTAATTTGTTAAAAATACTAAATATTAAGAACTCATACATGGAAATCAACTAAAATGCATAAGAAATTAACAATATCTATTTGTAAATCTGAATCGGTTAAAAATCTACAAGTTCATTTCTTGAGTAGACAAAATTAAATGAATAAAGCCATTACTATACATTATTATTTTTATAAAAAAATTAAAGTGAATCCATTTATTGTTCATTTAAAATAGGCATGTTCATTTCATCGAACAATTGTTCATGCTCAACTCATATGTATTCTTACGCTCTTTCTCTTAGTCGTCACTGAAACTGCGATGAATCAACATGTGTGGCGGGTGCATCCTCTTTTTTTAATGCACTGAAAAAAATTAAAAGCAATGCACGAAAAATATTTAATTTTTATTTTTAATTTTTATTTTTCTATTTTTAATTTTTAATTATTAATTTTTAATTTTCAATTTTTAATTTTTAACTTTTAATTTTAACTTTTAATTTTTAATTTTAATTTTTAGTTTTTAATTTTTAATTTTTAATTTTTAATTTTTAATTTTTAAATATTAATTTTTAATTTTTAATTTTTAATTTTTAATTTTTAATTTTTAATTTTTAATTTTTAATTTTTAATTTTTAATTTTTAATTTTTAATTTTTAATTTTTAATTTTTAATTTTTAATTTTTAATTTTTAATTTTTAATTTTTAATTTTTAATTTTTAATTTTTAATTTTTAATTTTTAATTTTTAATTTTTAATTTTTAATTTTTAATTTTTAATTTTTAATTTTTAATTTTTAATTTTTAATTTTTAATTTTTAATTTTTAATTTTTAATTTTTAATTTTTAATTTTTCATTTTTCATTTTTAATTTTTAATTTTTAATTTTTAATTTTTAATTTTTAATTTTTAATTTTTAATTTTTAATTTTTAATTTTTAATTTTTAATTTTTAATTTTTAATTTTTAATTTTTAATTTTTAATTTTTAATTTTTAATTTTTAATTTTTAATTTTTAATTTTAAATTTTTAATTTTTCATTTTTCATTTTTCATTTTTCATTTTTCATTTTTCATTTTTAATTTTTAATTTTTAATTTTTAATTTTTAATTTTTAATTTCTAATTTTTAATTTCTAATTTTTAATTTTTAATTTTTAATTTTTAATTTTTGATTTTTAATTTTTAATTTTTAATTTTTAATTTTTAATTTTTAATTTTTAATTTTTAATTTTTAATTTTTAATTTTTAATTTTTAATTTTTAATTTTTAATTTTTACTTTTTAATTTTTAACTTTTAATTTTTAATTTTTAATTTCTAATTTTTAATTTTTAATTTTTAATTTTTAATTTTTAATTTTTAATTTTTAATTTTTAATTTTTAATTTTTAATTTTTAATTTTTAATTTTTAATTTTTAATTTTTAATTTTTAATTTTTAATTTTTAATTTTTAATTTTTAATTTTTAATTTTTAATTTTTAATTTTTAATTTTTAATTTTTAATTTTTAATTTTTAATTTTTAATTTTTAATTTTTAATTTTTAATTTTTAATTTTTAATTTTTAATTTTTAATTTTTAATTTTTAATTTAATAAGAAAGTCTTGTTTCTTTATTGTTTTCAAAATCAATTCTGACTAAATTTATTTATATAATTTTCTTTTATATCAAAATAAGAAATCAAATGATATTTGATTATATTTTTAAAATATTAACAAAGTATTTTATAACAGTTTCGAAACATAAAATATGGGACTTCTACATTAAATGTAAGAATCCCACATTCTCCCCCTCGAAACTAATTTACAAAAAGAAAATTAAGTTTTTAAACATATATAACAAAATTAATCGACATTTTAATTTAAAGATAGTTTTCGAGGGCGACCTCGTTTTCTAATAGGATATAATGGTTTTATTTGATTCGAATTACAATGCACAAGTGTCAAGGCGGATGAATGATAAGTGCCAACAGACTCACTGTTCTCTACCCTTCCTAACTCAAATGTATTCTCACCTAGTTTTTTCAAAATAATATAAGGTCCATCCCTTTTTGGTATAAATTTGGAAGTAATATTCTTAGCCTCATTACTTAGAACATGTGTCGTAACCCAAACTAAATTCCCAATTTCATAGTTATAACTAATGACACGCTTTTTATTAGTGCAACTAACGTCATTTATTCGTCTGTTAAAGTCATTGCTCTGGACGCTCTTCAACACCTCTTCAAATGCATTCAATTGAGGAATCAATTCTTCGACAAAATTATCATTATACATTATTTTGGATAAATCATGTGAAATTTCTACAGGAGTACGTAATTCTCGACCAAAATTTAGATATGCTGGTGTGTGACCAGTATTACGACATACAGTGGTATTTAGAGCGAAGCGGATAGCTGGCAAATATAAATTCCATGAATTATGTTTATCTTCAACCAAAATTGATAAGCGTATTTTCAAATCAAGATTTTTCCTTTCTACCATATTTGCTTGCGGATGATATAAAGGAATTAATTGTTGATTGATTCCAAATGATCGAACTAAATATTGCATTACTGACGAAATAAATTGTGGACCATTGTCACTTATAATACGTCTTGGTAAACCAAAACGCAAAAATATGTCATTTAATAAAACTGTTGCACATGAAACTGCTGTTGCTTCTTTAAGAGGGAATATTTCAACCCAGCGTGTTGATGTGTCCTCAATAATAAAAATGAACTTAAAACCATCACTTAAAGGTAAAGGTCCAAATAAATCAATTGCCAAAACTTCAAACCGCTGATGACATGGACTTGTTTCGAAAAGACCAGAAGGTTTCGTATTTGCAGGCTTATAACGTTGACATTTTACACATAATTTAACAAATTGTTTAACGCCTTTGTTTATACTTGGCCAAAAAAAATGGTTCTTTATTTTAGCTTTAGTTCTTTCAACTCCATAATGTCCACTTATATCTGATGAATGAAATTCTTCAATAATTTCTTGTCTTTGATGAGCAGGTACTACAAGCTGAGCTTCCTCCAAATTTTGAGAATACCGATATAGAACACTATTATTTAATATATACCCAAATTGAGTGAATTTTAAAGCAAGTCCTTCATTCTCAGGAATAGACAACTCTAGAGAATTTATAATTTTTGCCAGTTCAGAATCTTTCATTTGCTCCGTTCTTAACTCTTCTTCAGACTTGGATGGAAAATCTATTTCAAACAAATTAATATCGCATGACAAGATTGGTCTTGATAATGAATCCGCAACACTATTTAATTTTCCTTTAACATATTTAATTTCAATATCATAAGACTGTAATTGAAGAGCCCACCTGGCTAATCTTCCAGATGGTGATTTAAGACTCATTAACCATTTAAGAGGTTGATGATCTGTTAATAAAATAAGTTTTGTTCCTTCAAAATAACCTCGAAACTTATTCACGGCCCAAACAATTGCTAAAGCTTCTCGTTCGATTGTTGAGTAATTACGTTCAGCATCAGTTAACAGTCTGCTTGCATACTCAATTGGATGTTCTTCATCACCCTCCCCCTGGACTAAAACAGCTCCGATGGCATAACCACTAGCATCAGTTTTTAATAAAAATGGTATGTTTTCATCAACTTGCTTTAAAATTGGTGGAGACACTAGTAATAATTTCAATTTTTCAAAGGCATTTTGTTGTTCGCCCTTCCATTGCCAAGGAACATTTTTTTTTGTTAAATGACTTAATGGCTTGCTTACATGAGCAAAGTTATGAATAAAACGACGATACCACGAACAAGTTTGAAGAAATGTTAAAAGCTGTTTAACATTTCGGGGTTCCTTCATTTGAAGTATAGCTTCAGTTTTATTTATATCAACATGAATACCATCAGCCGACAGAGTATGTCCTAAATAATTAATTTTCGTACATATAAAATTACATTTTTTTCGATTAACACGAAATCCTTTCTCATAAAGACGTTTAAATACAGATTCGATATCTGACAGATGTTCTTTCAAACTGCTAGAACAAATAATAATATCATCAAGATAAATGAGAATTAGAATTTGTGGTAAACCATTACGAAATTGATCCATTGCTCGTTGAAACGTTGCAGGAGCATTTCGAAGACCAAAAGGCATTCTTTTAAATCGATATGTTCCAAAAGGTGTTATAAATCCAGTTTTATCCATATGTTCATCCTTAACAATAATTTGCCAGTATCCACTTTGTAAGTCTAAAGTTGACATATAGTTCGTTTTCTTAGCTGCATGAAGCAAATCATCAATTCTTGGCAACGGATAACGATCAGGAATAGTAATATCATTTAGTCGTCTATAATCAACACATACACGAATTTTCCCATCCTTTTTGGGAATCATTACAACCGGTGAAAACCATGGTGTATCACTTTCTTCTATAACATCTTTTTGAATCATAGTTTGTATTTCTTTTTTAAGTAGTTCTTTACGTGGTCCTGATAATCTATATGAACGAATAGATATCGGTTCTTCATTTATTGTGTTTATAGCATGATAGACATTTGTTTTCGCTGTAAAAACTTCGTCAAACAACAACTCAAAGCGATTGAGTATTAAATTTAAATTTTCTCTATCCTTTTTCCCCAAATTACCTGCCTCGTCATCTCTTAATTCTACATCAACCATATTAAAGTCAACTTTGCGTATTGGACAATCGAACAAATGATCAGCGTTATCAACCATTTTACCACGAACATGTTTTAAAAATATGTTAACTGAACGTTTTATTTCAGGCTTTACAACATGAAGAGGAAGGGCCGATTGACAAATATCATATAGTTCTACTGTATCACAAATAGTAGCCTTTTCTATCGGACATCTTTTTGATTGTGGTTGATTAAAAATTTTTTGATATGCCATTTGGAATTCAAGCTCAAGTAAATAATCAAATTTAATGTTCGGTTGATCAGCAAATTTCCAAATCATCTGTGATGTATCAAGTATTATACCCGCCTTTTCCATAAAATCAATACCAAGCAAGGTATTTTTTGATTTAGAATGGGGCAAAATCATAAAAAATGTTTTAATTACGCGGTTTCCGAATTCAATATCAACATAAGTAGTTAAAACCTTTTGAATTTTCGGATCACCATCAGCAAAAGTTAATTCAGCTTCAGATTTGTTGAAATTATGATTATTATTTTTAAGATAGATATAAAAATTGTAACTAACCATACTAGTACGTGATGCAGAATCAATACAAGCCAATTCTTGAAAATGCTTGTAATGTATGACTCCTTTAGGTAAACCATTATTTCTCTCACTATTTATGAAATTGCAGTTGTTAATTACATTACCCATATTTTTCCTATATGGAGCACATTTCGGACAATTAGACCGATAATACCCAGGTTCACCACATTTATGACATTTAATTGTTTCTTTAACAACTTCTGGTGATTGTTCCTGCTCCCTATAGACTTGTAGTTTCCTACATACCTCAATAGCATGATTCTTAGAACGGCAAAATTGACATCTTTTAAATTTTGAATCTTGATTATCATTATTCAAACTTTGATCTAATTTAAGTTGCGCCTCGTAAATACGAGCTTTAATCGTAAGATCAGAAAAATTATTTATCTCATAACGTTTTATCGTCTTTTGCACATCAATACGAAGTAATCCATAAATCATGTCTAATTGATCATCCACAGTTAATCTTTGAGAAGGAAGTTGAGCAAAAAGAGCTCTTTTTCGACCTACAAACATGTCTGTTGATTCTCCTATCTTCTGAGGATTATTAAATATAGCCTGATAAATTTCATATGGCTGTTGCGATGGAGCAAAGTGATCTCGTAATCGTTTTATAGCGGTTTCCCAGCTGTTTATTTCAAAAGCGATTCCCGAGAACCAAATTGCAGCATATCCGCGAAACAAAAGAGGTAATTCCTTCAAAGCTATGTCATTTGGTACACGTTTAACTTCTTTATAGATAATGAGATTAGATAAAAAATTTTCTAAAATATTTCTATCAAATTCCCCGTTAAATCTTTCTGAAAAACCAGCTAAAGTTTCAACGTTTACTCTTTCATGAAATAAACTTTGAAATTGGGTATCAGAAAAAGTAACAGAATGAATAGAAGGGGTAGTCACAGGATTGCCTGGTGCACTACCAACTTCCAAACTTGGTGAAACCGATCTTCGCACGCGAGGCATTGTAATGTAAAAATCAAATAAAACTTACAGTTTTTATTTATATAATTTTAATTATAACCTGGAGCCAATGGGAGAATCCACACAATACACAGCAAATAATCAGCAACGAAATTATAATATTTGGATAATCCTGGATATTCCACGGGAAACCACAATAAAGTTTAATTTATATAATTGTTGAAAATATTGCAATAATCTTGGGTATTTCCAATGAAAACGAAGCCAATATCCAATAAAAGGATATTCAAATATTTCCTGGCAAAGGCACAACTAGATATTGAATTCTTGAGTAATTCAAAAGGAATCCAATCTGCTTTTAAACATGAATCCAAGGTATGATTCAGGAACTCTTGAAAAACTAATAGTTCACCAACAACCCAGGATAGAATACAACCTCCAAATATCTGGATGGCAAACCCGAAGAAATAAAGTTCAACCAGGATATGTCCGGATAACAGACACAAAATAATATATAAAATATTTATTTTTTAATACCAGGATACGACTGGATAAAAAAATTTACGTTGGGCGCCAATAAGAAAGTCTTGTTTCTTTATTGTTTTCAAAATCAATTCTGACTAAATTTATTTATATAATTTTCTTTTATATCAAAATAAGAAATCAAATGATATTTGATTATATTTTTAAAATATTAACAAAGTATTTTATAACAGTTTCGAAACATAAAATATGGGACTTCTACATTAAATGTAAGAATCCCACAATTTTTAATTTTTAATTTTTAATTTTTAATTTTTAATTTTTAATTTTTAATTTTTAATTTTTAATTTATAATTTTTAATTTTTAATTTTTAATTTTTAATTTTTAATTTTTAATTTTTAATTTTTAATTTTTAATTTTTAATTTTTAATTTTTAATTTTTAATTTATAATTTTTAATTTTTAATTTTTA